>JAPQWV010000176.1:650000-995508 GCA_027422505.1 Craterostigma plantagineum
TCAAACGCAGAGATCAGACTCAAATGACAAGATACGGCCAACAACTTCTCGGACTTCAGAGATTAAAGCTGCTGATTCGTGTAGAGCTCTTCAGTTTAAAGAAAACTCCCAATCCCAGCACAAGGTTGAACAAATGTAAGGGGAGTTGCGACAAGTAGAGGAGAGCTGGAACACCTAAAGAGAAGATTCGACTCGTGTATGCCTCCCCAAATTTAAAGAGAAATCCACAACCCAAAGCTTGATCAAATGCAGGGGGAGTGGTGACTATCCAAGGGAGAGTTCGAACACAAAAAGAGACGATCCAACAAGCAGCTTTCAACACTTAAGAGAAGGGAAGTTCAAGAGACAATGAGCTTGAAGATCTTTTAAAGAAGGGTCACCGGACAAGACAGATGAGGATGTGATTGGAGAAGAACACGCATGCAAACGCTTTCCATACGTAACTCTGATACGTGTTTTTTGAGGACTCAGGACGATAACAAGACGAAGATAACCGATGCTGGATTGCAAATTAAACACAAAGGGGGAGATTGTTAGGAATATTTTATTGTGTTCAAATAATTATTTTATCTTAGTCTTGTAGTTTATTTAAGTGAACTGGGCTTTACTTTGTGAAGCCCAGTAAGCTCTTATTTGTAATGGGCTTACAAGGGCCCAAGTACAATATACCAACATGTGGTATAAGTACTGAAACCCTAACACATAGTAAAGGGTCTTGTGTGTGTGAGAAATATAGAGAAATAATTTTTGTGAGAGAAGCTCCAAACCCCTCTCAAGAACACGCACGCACGCCCCCACGATAAGTTAAATTCTTCCCATTATTTTCGTGGTTAAAATGCTAGTAATGTGTTTTAGTTGAATATACTAGGACCAACATTATCATTGGAGGGGTTCACTGTTATGGAGTTCAAACCCAAGGCCATGGTCCTCGTCTTTTTTTTTTCTCGATATAAGACCAGATTATCGTTGGAGAAGTTCACTTCTTGGTGCTCCTCTTTCCAGCCGTTCTGACGAGTATACGAGATTATCGAAGGAGAAGTTCACAACTAGATCCATGACCTTTTCTTATGATTTCAAAAAGATTTCAATAGCTGGGAGAGCAGGTTCTTTCGGAATGTTTATTGTGCGTTGAGCATTCCTCTTGTGCGTTTTCCACCTCCTTTTGTTCATCTCTTCTTCTTTTTCTTTCGTCGCCTTTTTCTCCCCCTCCTTTCTCGTTTATGCAACCCTCCTAAATTTGTTAATCACGGCTGAAGGCTTGGTCAGTATACAAATGAAAAAAAGGATATCAGAGAAGGTTCAAAAGGGATGACTAGAGGAACAATTCAAGGATGATGTTTGATTTTGGCCAAGTGAGGAATTTACTAAGTGCCCTAATCATTTTCATAACAATCAAACGCAAGGCGAGTATGATGCCAAGAAATACAAGTTAAGACAAGCATTTGATGTGTGACTCGCTCAATGATAAATCCGTTTGAAAAAAATAATAAGGGTCAAATTCTCACACATGTAATATGGCTTTGTGTCTAGTGGAACATACAAATCACTTTAGACAAAAGAATGTAACTAGGCAATTAAGCAAAGAATCAATCATATATCGCGGAAATATTTTGTGAGCAAATCAAAGCAAATTGAGTAATCGTCATTCCCCATTTTTCGTTGTTATTGATTTTGTTTAATTTTATTTTTCAAAACAATTCATGAGAAGATAAAAACTTTGTTTGTTTTTTTTTGTTTTTGTTTTCATTGTTATTATTATTATTAATTTTTTTTGTTTTTTTTTAAATGACAATGAAAAGAAATAAAACAAATTCATGAAAAAAATATGAACATGATAAAAGAAATAAATAAATGCATGAGTTTTTTATTTTTTTATCTTCATTTTTTTTAATTTTCAAAGAAAAAAATGGAGATGCATAAAAAGAGAAAAAATGCATGAAAAGATTTTTGATAGCTATATGCGTAAAATGCATGGTAAATGTAGGAAAAAAATTTGGCATTTAACATTTCAACTCGGATGCATAACGTACCAAATTATAATCACTAAGAAAATAACTAGTGACTCATCCTAAATATTTAGCACGTTTAGAAAAAGATACGTAAGGAATTTTCTCACCGAGTTTTACGCATAGGTAGGGGATTGTTGTAGTTGCTCTTCGGCTCGCCCTTTATCCTATATGTGGAGCAACTATCATCGGAGTACCATACATGGGGAAAATCTGCAAAACTATCGGGACTTTGGTACCTGTTGTCCTATGGGTCCTCCCTTACTAGCAGAAAACAAGTTAGGCCAAAATGTGTAAAATTAGATTGTGCTCCTAAGTCGGTCGAAGAAGTTATCTTAGCAATTCAATTCTGAGTTGGACTCTGTGACTTGATATCTAACTTAGGAATCCATTTTTGCATGATTTTACACGGACAAATGTGCTCCTAGAATGTGTATTTTTAAAGATCTTATCATTACCCAGTCGTAATAAATGTTTTTCGGATTTGACTTTGACCGGATACTTCATGTAAGAATACGAACAAATAGAATGATAAGCATGTAAAGCAGAGGTATCGTATTTCCTTCATGGAGAATCCACATTTTTCACATAATGATTAGAAGAAAAATGCGTTTGAGAATTACTAGGATCATGGTAAGTAAATGCATTTTCTTCCTTAGTGTCCCTACAATAATAATCATTTATAGAATTTACGCTCTTTCGACTAGAATGATTACTTTCATCTTCGAAGAAGAGCCAATTTCAAAATTTGTACTTCTAAAATTGATATGCTTTAAAGAACAAGAAGAAGTAACTGCATTAAAAATTGGAATATTTGATCTATTGGCGCTCAAAGGCCTTTTCTTTCTTACCTGCTTTAAAATTAATTTTTCTTGTAAAGGTGATTGTAAAACGGGAAAAGAATTTTTCCTCAAATTTCTCTTGTCGTCTTTTAAAGATTTTTCTTTTGAAAACAGATCAGGATAAGGTTTTGTAATTGAGGAATTTTTAGATTTGTAATCTCCGACCGCTGTTCGGCTGAATCTTCTTCTGTAATATGCCAGTAGCACGTCCATGACCAGCGTAAAGATATACGGGGAAATGGGGTCGCCTTGTCGAAGACCACGCCTCCCCGCAAAGAGGCCTTCAGCGCACCCACTATTGTTGATAGAAAAACCCGTGGTCGTAAAGGCAACTACTGTTCCACCCAATGAAGATCTGGTGGAACTTCAACGTCTGAAAAATGGCGAGGATGAAGTCCCACTCTACTCGATCGTAGGCCTTGGCGAGATCTACCTTGAAAGCCGTGCATGCTTTTCAGCTTCAAAAGTCTTTCTTTCTGTTTCTAAAGTAGCATGTAAATCAGCTATTGTTATTATAGAAGGCATATAACGGAAAGTAGGCTTTCCAGAACTAGTGTTGGTATCTTCCTCATTTTTCATGGTTTCACAGGAGGGATATGATATATCGCAGCCACCTGACAAGGGAATTTCTCTTGTGTTGTAACTAGCATTAAATTCAGTATTGTTGTAACGAATTTCAGCCTTGGCCTTGGTTTTACGCTTAGTGTCTTCAAGTGCGTTTATTTCACACTTGTATAACACATTAGTTGAGTCAATCCTAACCCATGTACTTGATATCATATAATTGTTTGCAATCAACATTCTTCAAATTGCATGGGTTGTTGAAGACCTTCCTTAGGATTGTAGAATTATATATCCACTGGGTTATTTAGAAATATTGTTTGGTCCGTTTGACCCCTCGTAAGAAGATCTTCTAATTTTTTAATCTTAGAATAGAGCTTCATACATTCGTCACCTAAGAAAGCATAGTTATTTTGAGCGTATTCTTTTTGGCTTCACGGGCACTTAACCTCTTTGTTAGTTCACTAATCCTAGAATTAGATCCTTCTAATTTTGCTTCTAGATTAGGGACTTTCTCATTAGCATTAGACAATAATCTACAATTAAAGATACATTTCTCATCTAAGTTCTTAACCTCCTTTGTAGTTATTGTCTAGCATGTCCTCAAGTTCCTTAACTAGCTAGTCTTACTTCTAACTCTTGTTCGGCTTTACACTCATCTATGGAACTTGTAGCTCTATATGCCTCCTGATTTTTCTCTACTTCGACAACTTCGGAATTATTGCTAAGTTCCTTAACCTTAGTTTCTAAGGTTTCTATCTTAGTCGTGAGTGTTCTAACATTTTCAAGTTCATTATTATATTTTTCATGTAGTTCCATTGCACAATTATAATTAATAGTTACTTGGTGTTGTAATGTCTTACTTCGTTTTGTAATTTTTTTATGATCTTATTTGGATCTGTAATGTTTTTATTTTTCAGTTTAAATTTTGGTTGGATATTTGATCGTTAACGTGTTTTATGGGTTTGATTTTTTTAATATTGAATAAACTATTTGACTTTTAAATTTCAGTTTCGAAAAGTTTTGGTTTTGTCGAGAAATTTTTGTGAAGTATCGAAAAAATTGTTTTTTTATGTGTGATACTGTTTTCGAATAAGTGTGTTTAATATTTCTCGAGTGTTTTGATGTTAAATGTCGAAAAGTTTATCGATTGAAAATGTTTATCTTTTATAGTATCGAAAATGTTTAGCTTTGAAAATTGATCGAAAAACCTTGAGTATCGAAAAGAGTGTTTTTATTGGGTCCCGAAAAATTTATGTAAGTTTTATTGTTAAGTATCGAAAAGTTTTGGTATTGTGAATGTTTAAGATTGAATACTGTTGTATCGAAAATTTAATATCGAAAATGTTAGGTATCGAATACTGTGTAGTATCCAAAATTGAGTATCGAAAATATTTTATCGAAAAACTATTTGGTATCGAATAAAATTTCGAATGGTAAATTTTCGAATAGGTTTCTGAATAAGAAGTTGAATAGGTTTTCGAAACTGATGTTTCGAAAATTATTTTCGGGTGAAAATTTTTCGAATGTCAATGTATGGCACTATTTTTTTCTTTTTTTTTTTCAAATTTTTCGATCGTGAAAATTTTCGAGTGAAAAGATTTTCGAATGAAAATTTTCTAGTGTAAAGATTTTTTTATCGGAAATTATTTTTTGTGTGTGCAAAAATAAGGAAGAAGGGAGTTTTCTATCGAATAATTTTTTACGAGCAGACTAAAACTTTTCCATTCAATTTTTTTTTGTTGATCAACTAACTGATGAAAAGGGAAGTTTTCGATCGTGAAGAATTGAAATGAAGTTTTGCAATAAGAGCAAACCAAAATTTGCTAATGATTTTTATAGTGATGAAATGATGACTAATGATTAGGTTGAAATAATGATGACCAATTTTGGTAGTGATGCGTGCAATCCATGTTTTGAAGACCAGATCGGACCGGTCAAAAATCCGGTCCGGCTCCGGCCCGATCTTTTTTTTTAATTTAAAAATAAATAAAAAATTTGTTCATTTAAATAAATTATACAAAATAGGAAAACCAATAAATTACTTTGGTCTAGTGGTTAAGTTGTCGGTATTTACTTAATGGTATTGGGTTCAAATCCACCCAACACCCTAATTTTTATGTTTATAATTAACTTATTATCTCACTATTTTATTTTTATTCAAATTTGACCCCAACTCATAGATTTAATATTTGACATACGATTAATTTATAACAACCCAAGCAATTACTTTTATTTAATTTTAACCCTTAATTTATATGATTATACTTTGAAAAATGTTCATAAAAACATGTATATGCTCCATATTATTTGATTAATTCATATATAAAATATATTTGTTATATATATGATACCAATTTTACTCCGGTTTGATTCAGGTTTTATACCGGTTAAATCACTAAACCTCAAACCACTAACATCTTTGGTCCGGTTCGAAACCCTGTTTCAGAACGCTGATGCAATCACATGCATGTAATCATTGGAGTGTAAAAAAAAAATCGATTGCAATTTTTCTATTGGTTTGCGATGACTATGCTTTTCCAGTCCTGTTTTCGATGGGTCTTAGTTTTCGAGTGAGTTACTGATTTTGATGCGTTACTACAGTAATACGACATAATAAAGTTTTGCGATGATAGCACTAAACCTTTACCAGAAATGGAAAAATCAGAACTCAATAAAAAACAATTAATAAGGCAGATTAAGCATGGGTTATTGATCGAAGTTCACAGAATAACAGTTTTAATCACAATCAAACCAGAAAACAACAAAGCATGATGAAATTTTCCAAAAAATGATGAATTTCACCAAGAACACGAAAACAAAATTTTTCACAATCCGACTGAAAAGCCGTAAATAAATCTACAGAAGTATAACCCATCAAAATCATGCAATTGACAATACACTAGATTTAGCACAATCCTACCAGAATCAGTCGAATTTTTGAAGAATCAGTAAGAACTCGTGAAGAACATATTTCAATCGAAACATCAAAATTCGCAAAACATAGTGGTGCGATCATCCAAAGTTCTGCTCAGACTGATCGAATACATAATCGAACCTCAGTAACAGCAAAACAAGTCAGAATCAGATCGAAATCCAGCGATGAACAGTGCACAAGAAATTAGAGAAAAATAGTTTCGAAAAATAAAAAATTCAGTCCAATTCCTAACATGCTCAGCTCTAAAACCAATTGTTAGGTCCTTATTAATCAACTCGATCAATCCTAGGCATGAATACTAAGTATTTCGATTAGAATGAACATCTTTTACACGATCGGAAAACCTCGTTTAAGAACTTGAGACATAATTCAATTAGAGTGAGAAGGTTACTAGTGTTTCTCTCTCTAGACTTAGAATGGGCACGCTTTGGATCAATTTCCAAAATTTCTCCATTGAATTCGATAGATACAATTCTATTCTACCAAACAGACTTGGTACAAATATTATTCTACTCCTAAACTATCGACAAATGAATTAAACGCCCAATTACAATGATAGCCAATAAATCAAAGCACAATTCTAACTAACCACCTTTACGAGAGGAACCTATACCTCAAGGTTCAAGACACAACCTTCCAACTCGACCTGACTACATTTAGGTTTCCGGACGAGATCATTGTGTCCATATTGTAAGGCCATCCCCTCTGGTACGCGCTCATGGTGACAGCATCTGTGCCAATGGTTTACTTACAACAATTCCTAACATGCTCACCAACCTAGCCCTGAGGCTGAGTTGATAGATCAAGTGGCCCAGGAGCTAGAACAGAGCCACCAACTCAGGAAACACAACTACCCGACGAAGATGCCATGTTGACTGACGTAGTGGCACAAGAGTTGGAACTCGAGGCTCCACAACAATCACTCGGTGCTGAAGTGCCCATAATTTTTGGCGTGTTCCAAGGATCTATTGAGGAGATCTTGCAACAGGCAACACAACCCGAAGCAGAAACTGGGCACAACTCACCTCCACTGGCTACAATGCCTGAAACCGAGGCTCTGATCTCAACGATTCAACCCAACGAGCCTCTTGTGATAGAACAAGCCCGTGAGGATGTTGCACATAGATTATCACCTCACACGACTACCCCGTCCGACACCGAGTCAGACGAGGAAATTCGTTTGATAAGATGGACTCCAAGGTGACTGAGCATCCATTCGAGTCTATCTTCACTACTGTCACCACTACGTCAGACACGACGCCAGCCATCACTCCAAGGGTTGTGGACCCCTCTTCGCCAAATCTTAAGCCGCAACTCGACATAGAAATGTCTGATGCATAGGTCCATTCTGAGCCTGTCACAATATCCATAGATGCGAATCCCATAGATTCAAATCAAGGAGTGGATGGAAGTCTCGGACAGTCACAACCTCAAGTGACTACGAGCCAGCCCGATGAGATGGTGCTCACTCAAGGGTTGTCAATAGGCGACATCTGTCGACCTGGTCCATCTACGACGGAGCATCAAAAGCCCTTGTGACAGAAGCACGTTTCCAAGCCGCTCTCTCCAAGGCCAGTCGATCCCTCGAAGAAAAGATAATGGAGAGAGTAATCACCGCCAATGAGACGTCTCGCCGCGTTACCGGGAAGGCGCCAATCTCTGAGGCTACTTCGTCACAAGCCAACCTCACACCCTCACAACCCACACCCACCGACCCTCTCATCAACTCATCCATCCTAATCAATCATACACAATCCCAATCACCGAGCTCCACGACATACTCCTCGCCCGCCTCATAGGCCTTACCATCCCGTCGCCTCGGGAAGAATCACTCTATAAGCGACTGGTGGACCATCCTAACCCGCCTACTCAAAAATGCCGAGGCCAAAGCTCCCACTCCAGACGATGACATGAGGACCTTGACGATCGGGATCATCATGAGGAGGAGAAGAGACCAAGGACTTTATCTAGTGGTCAAGAACAAGGTCAAGGATCGGGCTCGCTGCAGACAAGGACTGGAGCCGTTGAAACCTCACAACCTACTATCCAAACAACCACCACCACGCACCGCACCACCCAAACTCTAACCCAAACCGACCCAGACCCACCAACCTTCAACATAAGAACGCCTCCGTCCACACCACCACACACCTTCACAAGCTCCTTGCTTCCGGAAGAAGAAGAAAGTGCCACAATGCTCGTGGCCCTGGTGCAGACTCAAGCAACTCCCTCGATCGCTCCAGACCATTCGGGACCATCAGGAAGTGGAGTCAACCCCCACGAGTTCCTCAACAATTACATCTTCGAAGGACAGTGGATGACCCATACCATGCCCGGGGAGATACAAAGACAGAGACTCAAGGACATTTGACACTTCCTACAGCGAGCTTTGGTAGACCTAGTATTGATAGAAGACGAAGAACTTCAGGAAGGTGAAGACCATGAACAGATTCCCCAAGGGCTTCCACTGCTTATTGCGCAAAGAGCATATTCAACTACAAGGCAAATACCAGGATTCGTTCGAGTCGACACGCTGTGGGAAAATATCAGAATTGAGATTCCCTTCTTTGAAGAAGTTCGAAAACACATATGGAGGTCACCGAACAAAGTTAAGAAGTTGAACGAGTTCGAGCTCAGAGGGATTTCTCACTGGGAACGGCAAAAGAGAATGACTTATCTCTTAATGCTAACCCACCTTGGACCAGATGTGAGGCTGGGGATGACCAAAGAACAAGCAAAGAGTCATTATAAGAGTCTATCCCCAATATGCTACCGTCTAAGTGTTTTCTGTGCTAAAGGAGGTATTCGAACACCTTACTATGTCATCTAGCGAGTAGACAGAACTCGAGAAGCACTAAGCGAGAGCGACCTACCGTACCTTCCTGCCGAGGAGGTTTACAATCTCTACCAACTTTATGTAGAGAAGTACAAGGGTCCTCAAGGCTTCATCAAGAAAGAAGGACTCGAGGGGCTCTACCGGTTCATGGTGCGCAAAGTCAAGTATTTCACCGCTCACGACCTTCAGATGGCTCTAGATAGCAACATGAAGAAGGTAAACATGACCGCTCTGCTCAACAAAGGACCTGAGATCGAAAGGCTTCCCAACAACCACGTACACATCAGCTCTGTCTTAGGAATCACCTATCACAATCCGGTCACGAAGAAGACTAGGTTGATGCTGAAGACTGAGATTCACAAATTTTGTGATGGGATGCTCAAGGTCATCGGGAAGAACATAGAGCAGAGCTTGGAAGAAATCAATAGAGAGACCATCCTGAAGCATCACAGGTTCATGAGAGAACAACCACTTCTAATGAAACTTCTTGAGGACATCGAGGAGTCATTTGATCTGCGGAACAGCATCAGGAACTTTGAGCATACGGTGGGCTTGTGCAGGTCATACTTTGCCAGACGAGGACAGATGGCGCGAAGAGCAATCAAGCACAAAGGGGGAGAATGTAGAATGCTTTGATTTTATTAGCTGTCCTTGTAAATAGGGGCTTTTATTGTATTTGTCTTTAGATTAGGACTTGTTTGTTATTTATATCAAGTTTGTTTGGTATAAATACATTTGTACACATTGTGCTTAATAGAAGATTTTGGAAAATTGATCCGAAGGGCTGGCAATCCAAATTCTAGAGAGAGAAATAGTAGAATCTTCATCTCACTAAGCAAATTCTCTCTCGAGGTTTCAAACGAGTTTTTCGGTGGAGCTTTAATTTCAAAGGATTCTAATCGATTAACTAAGGATTCAAGTCTAGGACATAGGAGCTGATAAAATCGGACCTAACATATCTTCTTCGGGAGAGTGCACTCTCTGGCATAGTGACCTGATTTGCCGCAGTTAAAGTACTTGTTTGGCTCTTTGGCGTTCTTATCTTCGAAGGTCTCGGGTGCACATTCTTTGTTCTTTGAGCTTGAGTTTCGAAGTCGGTGGGCCGACGATGAGGACTTCTTCTTGAAGTATTGCTTCCTCATCATTTTTCTAATCAGAGGCAACTATTTTCTAAGCACTTTCATATTTGGCTCCACGTCTTGAGTCTGATTCATCTTCCGACTCTGAAGGGGTAGGAGGCCTAATGATCTTCTCTTTCCTTGGCTTACCCACTTCTCTGAGACTACGGTAACTGTGTCTTCGATCAGCTTGCCCTTCTGCTCCTTCTGAATCTCGTCACGTCTTCCTCGTGCTGTGCGAGATTGCCGAACATGGCATGGATATCCAACTCTTCAAGGTCTTTGTTTTGTCTGATTTGAGTGGATATCTTCTTCCATTCCAAGGGCTGAGAGGATAGAAATCGAATGTTGGATATCCAACTCCTCAAGCAATTAAACACGTTATAAAGCAAAATATATCGAATATAAGCTAAATCAGTACGTGTTCAAACTGTTCTTCGTGCGAACAGTAACTTCTCAAATTCAATCAAATCTGCTAAACTGATATTCTAAACGTTACCGATCTAGTCGCAAACGATTTATAGCACCTAAGCGAGCGCAGAAACATCAAAGTCAAGTCAATTAGGCACATAATTAAGGATTATCAGATAAAAACCAGTTTGGCACCAAAACTATTCTTCGAATGGAACAGTTTCATAATTTCAATTTCAATCAATTTTAACAATTTTCGATCCTATACTTAAAATCTAATTGTTAGGTTCTCGATTATCAACTCCTATGATCCTATACTTAAAATCTAAGGTCGAATAGAATTGTTGAGAATTAGATTTTGATCGAAAACCTTCTTAAAGAGCTTCGAAAGAGATTTCGCTTGTTGAGAGAAAATTTTCTGAATTTCTCTCTCTAGAATATGATTTGCAAGCCTTTCGGATCAATTGACTAAAATTCTCTATTAAGCACAAGGTGTACAAATGTATTTATACCAAACAAACTTGGTATAAATAACAAACAAGTCCTAATCTACGGACAAATACAAATAAAGCCCCTAATTACAAGGACAGCCAATAAAATCAAAGCACAATTACAAATGGTATTCTACAGAACTTAAATAGAGTGAATCATAATCCTCGCCTGACAGGAGAACTTGATCTTAGATGAAAAACACGGAGCTTGGAATCAATACGTGGGACTTTCATCAGCTGCAATAAGAGCTGCACCAGATATTTGTGTGCATGACATAATCATAGGAATAACATGGTAGTATCTTCAAGCGCCTTTATTTCATCTGTTAAAGCGTGTTCTATGATAAACATATAGACCTTAAACTGTCAGAAATGTATAGGCATTGGAGTTTTCTGCTATGGAAGAATACACATCGGAGAAAGCAAGGTGTTAGGTCCTCGTTTATCAACTCAAACAATCCTAGGCATGAATTATAAGGTAAAACGACTATAATGACAGAAATTGAATCTTGATCGAAAATCTTTCTTCGAAGAACACGAGAGAGAAACTGATAGTGTGAGAAAGTTTTTGCTGTTTCTCTCTCTTGAATTTAATTCAAAAGCCTTTCGGGTTGATTCTCTAATTTTCTGTATTCAGCTCAATTGTTTGTACAAGTATTTATACCAAACAAGCTTGGTATAAATAACAAACTAGTCCTAATATATGGACTAATACAAATAAAGCACCTAATTACAAGGACAACTAATGAAATCAAGCACAATAAAATATAGTCTCTACAATCTCCCCCTTCGAGTGGTCAGCTCTAGTAGGCGGGCGACTAAGATGGAGTGGAGGTCGCTGATAGGTACTGTTGCGGGGTTGATGAGGTTGTGGTGAGGATGGATGTGGGGATGGGTGTGGTATGTGTGGGTTGTACGGGTGTGAGGATGATTTGTGAGGAAGACGACTTAGAGATGGGGCTTTCCCACGATCTTGGCGGGACATCTCAATTGTTGTACGCACGTTCTCCATTATCTTATCTTCAAAGGACTTGAATGCCTCGGAGAGAGCGGCTTGAAGTCGGTCTTCTGTCACGAATGGGATGAACGCCTCCGTCGTAGATGTACCAGGTCGACTGATGTCGCCTGTTGACAACCCTAGGGCTAACACCCGCTCTTCAGGTTGGCTCGTAGTCACTTGAGGTTGTGACAGTTCGAGACTTGCACCCAATCCTTGAGCCGAATCTTGAAGATTCTCCTCCATGGGTGTTTCAGTAGGTTCTGAGTGAACCTGCGAACCAGACATCTGTGAGTTGTGCGGCAGCTCAGGATTGAGCGAAGGTATGTCCGCAGCGCTTGACGGTAAGATCGACACGATGTCTGATGTGGTGGTAATGACGGGGAAGATGGACTCAAATGATACAACTTAGTCGTCTCGGAGTCCTTCTTATTAACTGGATCTCCTCATCTGACTCGGTGGCTGATGAGGTAGCCGTGGGAGGTGAGAGTTCTCGTTCTACATCCTCAGTGGCTGGTTCCGTCATCTGAGGCTCGTAGTGCTGAATCCTTGAGATTAGAGCCTCTGTCTCCGGCGTAGTAGCCGGTGTTCGTGAGGTGTGCCCCGCATCTGCCTCGAGTGAAGCTCCTTGAGATAGTACCTCCTCAATAGGTACTTCGAGCGCGCTGACATGAATGGGCACTTCAGCACCAAGTGATAAGTGTGGAGCTTCTAGTTCCAACTCATGAGCCACAGCATCTATTAGTGTGGACTCAAAATCTGGCATTCTTTTCTCGTGAGTTGGGTGCTCCATCTCTAGTTCCTGAGCCACTTCATCAATCATCGTGTCTTCAGGACTAGCATGCGGCTATTGTGGCTGTGGAGGGCTGACATTGAAATCTGTCGTGGGCCCTCAAATCATCTGCTCAGTGAGATAATTTTCCCGACAGTAGAGCTTATAGATGTCTCCCGAGGGGTCGGCGAGACGAAGCAGCTCAAACGGAATCGCCATCGACGGTTGGTCCAGATCCGTGAGCCTTGGGTGATGGAAGAACTTCAGACGTGGGGGCTGGTAATTTCCTCCAAGAGGCAAGCGGGGGATGCCCTCATGTAGTTCCATGAATTGTCGAACGATGACAGAGAACCATCTCGCATACGGCACAGTTTTGGACCGTTTGTTCTGCGAGGTCGTTCCAGATCAGTTGAACGAAATCGTAATTTCGTGAGAACATTACTCCGTTAAATATCCGGAGGATGTTGCCGTTGCCTTTATCGAAGCCTGCATGCTTCGAAGACAGACACTGATTGATTATTCCAGAAAGATTCTTCCACGGATGGGGAATCCCGTTGCTCTGCATTTGAGCTTGCTTGGTGAACGGCGGACGGTACCCCATATGGAGGAAATCGTGAATCATCTCAGCGTCTGATGGTAGTGGATCATAATTGTGATTGTGAGGGAGGTCGAGAATGAGGCCGAAATTGTTCTTGGTCATGTTGATATGCCTAGTCCCGAGCACCGCAGTGAAGCTGTACGCTCCCTCAATCACATGACTTGTGATCCTCCCCCAAAACTGCTGAAGGTAGACTATCGGTACAGAGGCAGTTGTCGAGAGAGCATGCCAGAGGGGATGGCCTTGTAGGATACACTCAATTATCTCGTCCGGGCATCTGAAAGTTGTCAGGTCGAGCTGAAAATTTGTGTCTTGTACATTCAAGTACAGGTTTCGCTCATAAATGTGGTTGTATGTAGGATAGCGATCCATCTGAAAATTAATGGGAAATCACAGATCATTAGTTCAAAATACACAATTTGCATCGAAAATATTATTTGTACCAAACCATGTTCCAACATGTAATAGTATGTTTGATAATTTGGCAATTTGAAAACAGATATGTGGCACATAGGTCATACGAAGTGAGTGATGATTTGAAAAGAATTTTTTTCGACATAAGTATGCATGATATAATGTAGTGAAATCGAAAAAATCTTCTAAGTGTTTGAAGTCACTATCACTCCGTTCTTTTTATTGTGCAAGAATTACAACTTCTCATTTTAATTTCCTAAGTGCTGAATTCAAATATAGAATTTTTGTTCCATTTTTCGGTCGAGAATTTTATTCGCTAGATTTTGCAACAGTGAAAAAGACTTAGAAAGTTTTACTAAGTGTTGGTACGTTATTTATGTCACTGTAGTCGAGAAATTTCACGCTCGAGAAAAATTCTGTGCAAATTTGCTATTGTGAAGATTGAAATCCGTGCAAATTTACGATCGAGAAAATTTTCTCGCTTAGAATAAAATTTTCGTTACAATCTTAGTCGAGTGGGAAAGTTTTTCGATTGTAAGTAAGTTTTTCGCTGCAAAGTTTGACGATCGAGAAATTTTATCGTCGATAAAATTAATTTTATCGCTGCTAAAATTGTCGATCGAAATTGAAATGAAATCGAAAATTATTTTGCGATCGTAAATTTTGCGCTCGAATTAATTGCATCCTTCTACCAATTCTATGCGTTAATTTTTCGCTCGCATAACATTCTAATTGAATTTCTCGATGGTATGTGAATTGCATATTGCGTTACTTAACTTGTCGACTAAGTCAAAATTCAGTGAACGAAAATCTTTTACGACGCAAACAGTACTCCAATTAAATTTAAATCCAATTGGAACGATTTGCGATCGAGAAAGTTATTCGATCTCTTCATGTGTTCAAAAACCCAGATGGTCGAGGTTTAGAAATTAATTCTAAAACGCAGATAATAAAAAATTTATCCTACCAGAATGATCGAAAAACCTTAAGATAGTCATTTTAAGCAGAGATTGTATCAAATAATCACAAAATAAGCTCTAAATCCTGCAAAATAACCTACGGTTTTTCAAATCTATTACAATCGAGAACAAAATCACAAATCAAACCAAAAATTCCAGAATGTGGATGCTAATGAAGAAAATCAATACGCAAATACATAAA
The DNA here is from genome assembly GCA_027422505.1 of Craterostigma plantagineum. Lineage (NCBI taxonomy): Eukaryota > Viridiplantae > Streptophyta > Magnoliopsida > Lamiales > Linderniaceae > Craterostigma > Craterostigma plantagineum. Next base: position 665,146 of record JAPQWV010000176.1, read on the forward strand.
AATAGTCGAATCTACCTCTGAAAGATAGTTAAGAGTTGAAAATCAAAGAACAAGTTGTTTGATTTTGAGATTCTGTCTTTCGAATGAGTTTTGCATGAGAGAAAATGTTCGACTGTTGGTATTCGTGTAAGGGGTTTGCGTAAAAAAATTTCGACTGCAAAAAGTGAATTTTTAATTAATTAGTGATTTGATGTGTTGGGTTTCCGATGGGACATTTTCGCTAGTGAAATAGATCAGGCCCAACATTGTTTTCGCTCGAGAAACTATAGATGAGGCCCACTACTATTTACGCTCGAGAAACTTTGAATTGAAAAATTTATCTCCTAGTCAATTTCTCGACCATAAGTTCGATTGAGGTAAAATTCAGGACCATCACTATTTACGCACGAGAAAATTGGAATTGAAAATTACTCTTCTATCCATTTCTCGATCGTAAGTTTCTCTTAAATTTTCAGATTGACCACAGTTTCAATATAGAACCACAAAATTACTCCCCCTAAGTATAAACGAAAGTGCAATTAACTCCATGTATTTTCGAAGGAATGACATCTGGCTCCAAAATTGATCTTCGAAATTCTGCAGTACTTAGAGCAAAATGTCGAGAATATTAGAGTTAATTAGGAAGTAATTGTTTTAATAAGGCTCCACCTGAATTGCTTTACCAATGTCTTGAGTTCACGATCATGAAAATTTGTGAAGTCCTCCTTATTTAAGCATTGTCCAAAGCGAATCAAAAACAAAAATTTTTGCAACACTTAAAGAAAGAACATAAAAATATTTGGAGCTCAAAACGTGGAATCATTGTAGATGCTTCCCCTCAAATGGTGCACCTATATCGATTTATCACGTAATCATGCAAATCAATACAAGTAACAATCATTATAAAACGCAATTAATCAATTTAGACTAGATACATGTTTCCCTAAACATGTAATAAAGATTTGCGCGAGGGTATGAGCAAAATCAAATATTCGCATTTTATTCAATTCAATACCAATGCAAGTTAAATATGCATTCAAAATGTGCGAATTTTAAGACGATAAACTTTTCGCATTTAAACAAGTCAATACATAAGAAATTATAGAATTTCATGTCAAAATGTACGACTCTTTTTTTTTTTTTTATTTATTAATTTTTTCTTATTAATATTTATATAGTATGGGGTCAGATTATTTTGCTTGAATCGATCGTCACGCCTAAATTTTAGTATGACTCTTGAAAAACAAACTGCCGTCAAGTCTAGTCGTCAAACTAAAGTCTTAAGTTCATAGACCATTTTGACAACTCTCACTAAGTTCACTCTAGTCTATTATTTTTGACTCGGGGTTTTTATCTTTATATCGCTCAAGTCAACATGTAGAGTATATGTTTTAATTGTCTTGATTTTATTAGTTGTCCTTGTAATTAGGGGCGTTTTGTATAGTAGTCCTTTTGATATTTATACCAAGTTTGTTTGGTATAAATACTTTGTAAGCAATCGCAATCAAAAAGAGAAAGTTTTGGAATTGATCCGAAAGGCTTGCAATTCAATTTCTAGAGAGAGAAACAATAGTAACTTTCTCACTCTATGTAATACCCGCAAAATTTATACGGGATTATTTCAATAATATTCGGAACGTGTGGAGTCGACTTTCAAACATACACCATTTCTTTCCGAGCCGAGCCAAAAATTTACAATTGGGCCCAAAAACTTAGATGGGACGAAAACAAGAAATGAGAACCCAATAAAAGATAAACAAAATAAGGACAAGGGCCGAAAATAATGATGGACCAAACAAAATAAATGAAGGCCCAAGAAAGATTATTAGGCCCAAAAGAAATAAAATCGAAAACAAATTAAATACCTTGGCCCAATAATATAAAATATATATATAGGGGCCGAAAATTAATATTTGAGAGGGGCCTCCTCACCCCTCATCAACTTAATATATTTAACCCTGTTTTGCCCATAGTGTATATTATTAATGGAATAAGAAACAAAACAAAGCAAAGCAAACCAAAAATAAAAAGTAAACAAAATAAATCAAACAAAATAATAACAAACCTCAACACCTTACTACACCAAGACAAGAATTAACAAATCAAATAGAAGAAAACAAGGAAAGATGGCGAGAGAGATGTAAAGGGAGAAAGGAAGAAAGGATACCTAATACACCTCCATGAACTTGAGGACAAAGAACTAAATCATTATACACCTCATAGTGGTATGGAGACAAGACCAAAAACCACCTAATGCACCTCTCTACCCATATGGAGCCAATATAAACAAAGGCAAAGGAAAATGGAAAGTGAATAGTGGAGAAGCCGAGAGAAAGAAGGAGATAACGAGAAAAAAAAAGGAAAAAAGAGAGAAAGAAGGAAAGGAGAAGGAGGAGAAGAAAAATCTCCGGAAGCTCGGGATCGAAGCTCACGGGTCAGGATCACACGGAAACACCCCGTGATTTAGCTTTCTACGGACGTAAGGTAGGTGAAGACCACCTACATACGTTAACAATAGTAGGATTTGTGAATTTTACGTGTTTTGCATGTTACTCATCGAATTCTTCGTGTTTATGTGATAATAATAATTTACTTGCATGAATTTTTCGTGGGTTAGCTTAGGGAGCATTAGATTGAGAGTTTTTGGAACTATGAATATTTGGAAGTAGGGATAGAGGACTTTAGATTAAGAGGATAGAGCAAAACTTGGGGAGAATTAGGCTTTCCTAGGGTTTTCTTTATCCATTTCGGCCAAGAGGTACAAATAATTCATAACTCACAATCTAGACCTCGGATTCAAAATTCCATTGGACAGAATTAAGATTTACAAGTCCTTTATCTTTTGTTAAAATTTCAGGTCCATTGCACGTTGTTTACCTTGTGATCATTGAGAAATCCGAACCTATCGCCAAATAGCCGTATAAAATAGTTATTTTTTTAAAATTTTGGGGCTTAATCGAAATTTTACAAAATCCAGGGAGTCTGTGTTGTACAATTCCGAATAGGGGATATTTTTAAAGAAATATAAAGCTTCTAGGACAGATTTAAAATTCGGAATAAATAATTGGGGTTCTTTGTGAAATTTTCAAAATTTCGAGTACTAAATTGAAAAGTTCAAAAATCCGGGGGCTGTAAATGTAAAACCGAAACAGGGGCTATTTTATTAAATATACTATAATTTCAGCTAAGGTTAAACTGAAATTTTTCAGAAGTTTTGGGCACTATATAAATATATTAAATATCGGCTAGGATCAAATTAGAATTTGTCGAAAGTTTTGGGTACTAAATAAACATGTTAGATTTCGACTGGGGTAAAAATGAAAATTTCAGAAACTTTTGGGTTTTAAATAAATGGGTTAAAGCTTAGTAGGGGTTAAAAATACAATTTTCAGAATTTTCGGAGGAGTAAATTAATTCTTAAAACTCGGCTAAGGACTTAATAGAAATTTTCAGAAGTTTTGAGATATTTGGTAAATATTAAGCATTCGACTAGGGACCTTTTTGTAAATTATCAGAACCTCCGGAAAAATTTAAATAAATATTAAAACTTAAATTGGGGTCTTTATGAAGTTTTTTTCAAATCTTTTTGGGATTAAGTAATTGTAAAACTTTCGAATGGAGCTAAATGCAAATCTTTAATAGATTCCGATCCTAAAGAAATATTTAAGAAACTCGGTTGGGGTCAAAGATTAAATAAAAAAAAGACTATTGAGTATAAATAAATAATCATTAAATTTGGTCGGGGTCAAAATTAAATATTTAGAAATTTTTGGGGCTAAATAATTATTAAAAATATTGGGCTAGGGTTAATTGTAAATTTTCAAAGGTTTCGGAGCAAAAATTGTAATTTCTGAAAATTTGATATAGAGCTGAAAATAATTTTTAAATTTGGGAAAGATTGATAATTTCTAAAATATTTTTGGAACTTAAACTAAAGCTGGCGTTGGGGTGAAATCAGAGTCGTAAGGTAGAAAGAATTAAACTTAGAACTTTTAGTATAAGATCGAGAGGGAGTTCGGTGGTTACGGTTTTGGGCCCGAATTATTTGTTGAGTGTTGATTCTTGGAATCGGGCCGAGCTGATACCTCGGGCCGATATGTAATATAGAAATGTGGAAATGATATGTTATATGTTGCATTTTATTTGCACGGCATTTGCATACACGTGTTACGAGGGGAGTTAGTGAGATGGTTTATGAATGAGAAATGTAGATGAGTTGTATGAGTGAGGTTAGGACTAAGGCGCACCTTATATGGAGGGAGTGGGGCCTCCTGAGTTACTCACCCCATGTGGGGAGTGGGGCCTCCCGTGCTACGGACCCCTGCGCGCGCGTGTTGCCTTTAGTACCTAAGCCTCGGGCCCTGATGTGATGTGATGAAATGAGATATGAGAAAAGAGTCGAGCGTGTATTTTGTGAGTTATGTCGGGATTGGGGTGTGAGAGCATTTGCATTGCATGTTTTCATCTACTGGGCAAAAGCTCAGGGTTTACGTATGTAGGTGAGGCGGCTGATGGCGGTGACTCCACGGTCTTTTGAGTGCGGGGCAGTACATGGAATGCGACCTGTGGAGTATTTTCAGTCATGTTTCGTATTGTTACTATTTGGGGTTCGGTCTAATACAATAATGTGTGTGTTGTAAAACATTGTTTTTTATTTACGGGTTTAGACTTTTGGGCTTCCGTCCAGTACTTGAATATTATTATGTAATAAAAAGTTTTTATTAAAAGGGCTTTCCGCTGCTTACGCTGCGTAAAACCCGCCAAATACGTATTTAAGAAGTAGGGTCGTTACACTCTACTTGAATTCTCTCTCTCGTTCTTCAATTGAGTTTTTCGATCGAATCTTAATGATGATCATTATCGTCGAATTACTTTGAATTCTGCCTAGGATCTTAGAGTTGTTAATCGTAGGACATAACAATTGGTATCAGAGCAGATTCGTTCTGTTTTGAATAAAAAATTGTTAGATTTGGATCGAAAATTATTTTCTGATTACTGTTCATCGAAGAACAGTTTGGCGCGAAATTCATTTTTGATCCAATAGCTTAATTCTGTGCTTAATTGACTTGAATTTGATGTGTATGTGCTTGTTTAAGTGCTAAATGATGATTGCGAACAGATTTGTAGCTGTTTGAACTTCAATTTTTAGGATTAAATCGATTCTGTGAAGTCACTGTTTGCGATGAACATGAAGAACACGTTCTGATTTTGATCAAATTCGACATATTTTGCTTCATAACGTGTTTAATTGCTTGTTCGTGCATAGTTAGCACATGATTGCGAGCAATTACCTGAAATATCACTGCCTAATTCCTTGTTTTTGCTTGAATCTGTGTTAATCGTATTCTGTGAATTTTTCTCGATCGTTCTAATTTTTCTAACTAGGTTTACGATCGGATTAATTTATCGATCGGAAAAACTTGGCGCGAGAATTTTTCTCGGTCAGAATACGAAGTCAGCGGTAGAATCGTCAACACTAGAAATGATTTTAGTTAAAAATATTTCTCGAGCATTATTCAGCGAAAATCTTTTTCGAGGAAGACTAATTTTGACTGCACGCGTAAACACTTTCCCTCGAAAAACTTTTTCGGTCAGACATTTAAAGTTTGACCAAGCGAAAAATCATTTACACGCGAGAAACTTTTTCTAGTCAACGGATTTATTTTGACTTGTCGAGGAACTTACTAACGTACTGTTTCTTTACGATCGAAATAAATCACGATCCGAAATTTTGGGCAATTTATTTCGCTCGAAAAAATATTTCGCTGACAGACTTTCTCGCACGAGAACAGTACACATTATATTACATTTCGACGAAATTATTTTCGATCAAACTTTAAAGATTGAATCGAAAATAATTCTCGAACAAATTATCGAATCAAACGCTACTAATGAACTTTGTCACTTGTGAAGCACATTACATCATCTTCAGACATTCAAAGCAATTAACAAAGATCCTTCAACAACTCAACTACAACATAAAATGGATGCATACTCGCTCGAGACAACCGTCCACCGATCTTGCAAGGAGGCGAACATACCGTATGGAGAAGCCGCTTGCTCAATTATCGCTCTAAAAGATCAAGCCGAGAATTTGCTGAGATCACTAGAAGAGGGACCCGCACAGCTTTGGGTACATGTCCCCGGTGATGAAACAGCAACTCCTCAAATTCCCGCATCTAGGCGACTGAAGGAGCCTAGAGAGTATACAATCGAGGTGAAGGCTCGAGCTAAGGCTGATCTAGTAGCCATGAACACCCTCATGCAGGGCATCCCCAACGATATATATAGACAGATTGATAGCCTTTCATCGGCTAAAGGAATGTGGGATGAACTGCATAGGATGATGCAGAGGACGGAACTTGGCATAAAGACCAAAAAGGCGAACATTCTCACTGCCTACGACTCCTTCAAAGCAAAGCCGGAAGGATAGTCTATACGAGATCTACCAAAGGTACCTCACTCTTCTCAACGAGATGAGGAAGATAGAAATCACGAAGACCAATATGGAGACAAACATCAGATTTCTATCTTCTTTGCCCGCGGAATGGAAGAAAATATCCACTCAGATTCGACAAAATAAAGATCTAGAGGAGTTGGATATCCATGCCGTGTTTGACAATCCCGCACAGCATGAGGATGATATAAGCTAGATTCAAAAGGAGCAGAAGGGCAAACAGATCGAAGACATTGTTGCCTTAGTCTCGGAGAAGATGAGCTCAAGATCAAGAAAGGAAAAGATCGTTAGGCCTCCTTCTCCTTCGGAATCGGAAGAAGAATCGAACTCCGACGTCGAGCCAAACATGAAAGCTCTAGGAAAGCAGTTAGCTCTCATAGGACAAATGATGAGCAAGAAGTACTTCAAGAAGAAGACTTCAACCTCAGCCAACAGACTTCGAACTACAAGCTCTAAAAACAAAGAACGTGCACCAGAGAGCTCCGAAGTCAAGAACCCTAAGGAGGCTAACAAATGCTTCGACTGTGGGAAGCCAGGTCACTTTGCCAGAGAGTGCACTCTTCCGAAGAAGAGAGATGCCAACTACTACTTCAGGAAGCTCCAATTGACGAAACAGAAGGAAGCTGGAGTAGCTCTCACGGCCGAACAGGACCAATGGCTCGAGGACACGTCGAGTTCTGAAGAAGAGAATTTAGCACTCATGGCCCGTCTCGACGATGAATCGGAGGCCGAAACATCCAACCTGACGGACGAAGACAACGCATCCACCTCGTCAAAAGAGGTAGTCTCTTCTTCCACATTACTGACCATGTTAGAATCATATCAAACACAATATGCTAACATGAAACGTGAGCAAAAAAGTATTAAGGAAGTCGAGAATAAACTTGAGAGATCTCAGGAGAAGATAGATAGTCTCGAATCAGAACTTAGGAGCTCTACTGCGAAAATAGAAGAACTCACTAAGAGCCTACATTCTAGAGAGACTAGTCAACCTCAAGTAGGACAGCATAGTGAAAAGACTAAGGAATTAGAAGACAGGCTAGCAAATAACTATAATTGTTTGGTTAGGAATCTCAACGAGAAAGCCACATTAAATTGTAGGATAACCGAAGCTACCTCTAGGATCACTGACTTAGAAGCTGAATTAGAAGCTCAACTTAGAAATGTCACAATAGGCTACATCGCGTGATACGTGCTTAGTAAAGAACTAGATGCCGTGAGTCAATCGTTGACTAAACTAACGGTCAATGCGAAGAGTAATTATCCAAAGTACTGCCACTGTAGCCTGAGGACTTCATGGACTGAGAGGAACGCACCTAGGAAGTTATATGCTAAATAATGACGTGTTAAATTAAATGTCAGCAATGACGTCCTTCACTTACGTCTATAAAGCCAAATGAAAGGACATAAGTTATATGTCCTAAGACCTAACTTAGGGGACAATTAGAAATGTCAAATGCTAAGGTTAGTGAGCTTAGTAAAGAACTAGATGCCTGTCAATCTGCTAAACTAACGGCAGAAAACAATTATGCTCTCCTAAGTGAGGAACGCAAGAAGTTATATGCAAAAATTAAAAAATTAGATGACCTTCTTACGTAGGGGACAGTCTGAACAGACGATATTCTTAAACAAGCCCAAGGATATAGAGTTCTATAATCCAATAGAAGGTAACCTATCTTAGCGGCAGCCTATCTTAGAAACTTTACGGAATCGACATATGAGAATGCTTTCGATTCATCCATTAGACAAGCCTCACATGGGCCTGAGATCCCCTTTGACTACAATGAACTAAATGAAAGAGACAAAAATACGAAACCATCTCTAACACCCGTCAGTGATTTAGTTCAAGTTCTACCTCCTGATTCTCAAACGCACTATGAGGAAGTAAAAAACGTTAGTTATTAAAATTATTTCTACAAACCCCCTATCATAAAACAGATAGAGGAGTCACAGGCAAAATTAGATAAAGAACGAGAGAATTTCGAAGCTGAAAGGAAAAACTTTCTTAAAGAGATGGAAAATCTCAAGGCTTCCTCATCTTCCCAAACTACCTCTCACGCTATTACAAAAAGCGTGAAAATCGAAAAATCGCCTTCGAAAGATCATAAGTGCACTTATAATTCTGTGAAAAGTGCTAAGACTAATTCTATTTCACCTACGTCCACAAGGAGCGGGGGCAGCACTGAAAAGGAAGGCGAGAGTGTCTAGTGATAAAATAAAGAAGGAGCCAGTAGATTTGACCGTTTCTAAAAATGTTACTCCTTCTATTTCAACAAAAGAAACTCGTAGTAATAAAAGAGCCATTTCTACTTTTCACGTAATTGCTTCTACTTATTCACTTCAGCCTATCACCTTTAGAAGCAACAAATTTGAAATAGGCTCAACTTCTAAAATAAAAGATAATCACTCTGAAGCAAATACCACTAGGAAGAATCGTAGGAAACAAGATCCAGCCATAAAGAAAGCTTGTGGCGCCGTACATGCCTGTACTCACCTAAGGTATCCCGTAGAAATTAAATTCCCCAAGCACCTTAGGAGACTATCACAAGAAAAGATCTTTTCCTCGATGAAACCCACCAAAGCATTTGCACGTGCTGAAATTAACCTTGCCTGCAAGGTTCAACCCAAATGGGTTCCTAAATCTCCGTCTAGGACGACATAAGCCGAAAAGGCCAAGTCACCTAGAGAGGCAAAACCCAAACCCACTTCTTCGAAAGTGAAATGGGTTATCAATACTCCCTCAAGTAATAATTTAGGAACTATATCTGAACGTAAAAATATATCTGCTAATCAGAGAGGACCCATGTTTAAGTGGGTACCTAAAGCTCTCTAACTTGTTTTTGCAGATCCATCATGTGTGGTACCTCGACTCTGGTTGCTCCACACACATGACTGGTAATCAAGAGCTGCTGAGCAACTACAAAGACCGGCCAAACGGCAAAGTCAGATTCGGAAACAATGACTCGGCTCCAATTCTTGGATATGGAGATATCATTCTAGAGAATCTGACATAAAGGATGTCTCGTATGTCGAAGGCCGCTGCCATAACTTGTTCAGCATAGGCCAGTTCTGTGACAAAGGGTTCCATGTGGTCTTTCATACTCACCGGTGCAGAATTTTGGATAATCAGGACGTAGAACTCCTTCAAGGACTTCGGAAATCCAATCTTTACACGATCAACCTGACGTCCGTGCGGCCCTCGACAGCTGTATGCCTCATCTTTCATATGGATTTACAGAAGAACAGCTTATGGCATCAACGACTATCTCATCTGAATATGAAAGCTCTCCAACGTCTTTCTACAAAAAAGTTGGTCAAGGTCTTCCAACTATACTACTACAAAGGGAGCATCAGTGTTCGGCATGTCAATTAGGAAAAATGAAGCGAGCGTCTCATCAAGCAAATTGCGTCTACATCTCGTCCACTAGAACTAATCCACATGGATCTCTGTGGGCCGATGCTGACTTCGAGTATCAATGGAAGAAAGTACGTGCTAGTGATCGTCGATGACTACTCTCGCTACACTTGGACAAAGTTCCTCCGAACCAAAGATGAGACAGGTGACATGATAATCAACTTTGTGAACACGACTCAGAATCTGCTGCAACAGACTATTCAAGTTATTCGAACAGACAACGGCACTGAGTTCAAGAACAACTACCTCAGTGAGTTTTATCAGAAACTTGGAATAAGTCAACAATTTTCAGCTGCCAAAACTCCTCAATAGAATGGGGTAGTCGAACGGAAAAATCGAACACTAGTGGAAGCAGCTCGTACAATGTTGATCCATTCACGACTTCCACACTTTCTATGGGCTGAAGCAGTCAATACCGCTTGTTTTACCCAAAACAGGACGGTGGTTCACAAACGGTTCAACAAGACTCCGTACGAGATTGTGAATAATAGAGTGCTCAACATCTCATTTTTTAAAGTCTTTGGGTGCAAGTGCTTTATGGCGAACGATAGAGAGCAACGTGCAAAGTTCGACCCTAAAGCATTCAAAGTAACTTTCGTCGGGTATTCTTCAACATCAAAAGCGACCGAGTATACATCAAGTCCAACCGAACAATTAAGGAAAGCTATAATGTCACTTTTCACGAAGTGGAAGAAATGGCTTCTGGTAACTTCAGTCCAGGACCCGTACTTAACCCGATGGCTCCTGCACAATTCAGTTCAGGACCCGCACTGAACCCGTTGGCTTCTGAAGACAACATCTCAGAACCCGTAATCACTGGTGTGTTGAATCACTGGTGTGCTGGCACTAAACCAACAGAAGATAGCAACAACTCCGAATTCAACGTCAGAAGAAGCAACGAGACTTGTATTAGACGATTTGGACTCTTTCTTCGAACTAGTATATCGGTCACACACTGCTACACCTACAGTGGATTCTCCACCCGACGAGACCGACGTACCAAGTTCGTCTCACGTCCCTACCCCACCCGATTCGGATTGTCACAGAATAACGAAGAACCTACATTGGTTATTGAGGAAGAATCATCATAGACGATCGATCCAAGTGCAGAATTGGAACTTCCTCAAATAAATGATCAATTGGAGACAATAGGAAATCTAGACCCACAGATGGTTGATGCATCGACTTCAGCCTTGCCTCATGAGCGCAAGTGGACTAGAGGTCACCTGGTTGATCAGATAATTGGCGATCCTTCGGATGGAGTGAGGACACGTCGTCAACACAGTCTTTTCAGATGCTTCCTGAGCCAAAACGAGCCTACTAAGGTAGCAGACGCACTAAGAGACCTGGACTGGATAATTGAGATGCAAGAGGCAATCAACCAATTCGAAGGTCTTCAAGTGTGGACCTTAGGACCCCGTCCGCATGGGAAGACAATAGTCGGAACTAAATGGGTATTCAAAAACAAGAAAAATAAAGATGGTGAAGTGATCCGGAACAAAGCAAGGCTAGTTGCGAAGGGATACAATCAACATGAAGGCATCGACTACGACGAGACATATGCTCCTGTTGTCCGAATTGAAGCTATCCGCCTTCTCCTGGCTTATGCGGCTCACAAAGACTTCAAAGTCTATCAGATGGATGTTAAGACCGCCTTTCTCAACGGCGTGTTAAAAGAAGAAGTCTACGTCGCTCAGCCGGAAGGCTTCGTTGATCAAGAACATCCCGATCACGTCTATCGATTGGACAAAGCTCTCTATGGACTAAAACAAGCCCCACGTGCTTGGTACGATGTCCTGAGTGAATTCCTCGTGAAGCCTGGATTCATACGAGGAACGATAGACACAATTCTCTTCATCAAATGGCAAGACAAGGATGTGATGGTCGTTCAAGTATACGTCGAAGACATCATCTTCGGATCAACTAATCCACGGCTTTGCACGAATTTCGGAGATCTAATGAAAAGCAGGTTCGAGATGAGTCACATGGGAGAGATGCAGTGCTTCTTAGGACTACAAATCAGGTAACTCGAAGTTGAGATTTTCATCAGTCAGACAAAATACATCAAGGATATTCTGAAGAAATTCCATCAAGACCAGAGCAAGCCTCTCATCACTCCTATGTCACCAAGCTGCAAGTTGGATGCCGATCCCTCTAGCAAGTCGGTCGACATCACACTGTATCGCAGCATCATTGGATCTCTTCTCTACCTCACTTCGAGCCGGCCGAATATCATGTTAGCCACCTGCTTATGTGCTCGTCTTCAAGCCGATCCCAAAGAATCCCATATGCTCGCGGAGAAAAGGATTCTGCGTTACCTTAAGGGCACTTCTACCCTTGGACTATGGTATCCAAAGGGTACGAACTTCAAACTTATTGGCTATACTGACGCTGATTATGCAGGTTGTCGAATGGACAGGAAAAGCACGTCCGGTGGTGCTCAATTTCTAGGCGAAAAGCTGGTCTGCTGGGCATCCAAAAAGCAGAATTGTGTGTCAACTTCGACGGCCGAAGCAGAATACGTAGCTGCCGCCAGTTGTTGCTCCCAGATGCTGAGGATGCGGACACAGCTTTGCGACTATGGGTACAATTTAAATAATATACCCATATATAGTGATAGTCAAAGTGCCATCGCTATTACTTGCAATCATGTTCATCACTCACGCACAAAACACATAGATATTAGATATCACTTTATCAAAGATCACGTCGAAAAAGGCGAAATAGATATGTATTTTGTAAAAATGGAGTTTCAACTAGCCGACATTTTCACCAAGGCTTTGGATGAGAAACGATTCCAATTCCTTGTCGGAAAATTAGGCATGTTGAATCTTCCGTAATATGTGCATTACCTGATCTTCTATGCTTTCATATGTTATATGCTATGTGTTTCTTTGCCTATATGCTCTATCTTGCGTGATAACAAAAATATATAAAAATATAATAAAAATATATAATATAGATATACCCATACTATAAACGAGAATGACGAAATCCTTTAGGATGCTTTGATTTAAAGTCACTTAGAATTTTACCCCGACATGCGATCGATTTAATTGCTTAATTTTGTCAGTCTAAGTCGCATTCTTGTGTCTAAAAGGTCATTAGGTTGCTCCACTAGACGTCACTTTACATATGTGAGGATTCAAGCCTTGTTCCTTTTTCTTTCTTTGGATCTATTTCTCGAGTGAGTCACACATCAATTACTTGTCTTACCTAGTGATACTTGGTTTCACCTTGCTTTAGATCGTTTGGAAAATGATAAGGGCGCTTAGGATATTCCTCACTCGGCCTTATATAATTTTTCCCTCACATTAACCCTTAGTCATCCACTTTGAGCCTTCTCCGATGTCCTTTTCTTCCTTTGAAACCCATTCCCAGCCTTCAACTGAATTCTATACTCTTCGGATGGTTGTTCAAACGAGAAAAGGAGGGGGAGAAAACAAAAGAAAAGGGGGTGATAACAAAAGAAGGCATTGCTCAACGCGCAAAATTCAGACCAAAGGAACCTGCCTTCCGATTATCTCTTAGAAAGTGGCATGGATCCTGCTGTGAACTTCTCCAACGATAATCTCGTACGCTCGTCAAAATGACTGGAAGAGGAGCACCACGAAATGAACTTCTCCAACGATAATCCGGTCTTGTATCGGGAAACGAGAAGAGGAGCGCAGCCTTGGGTACGAATTCCATAACCGTAAACTTTTCCAAAAAGATAATCTCTGAAACCTCTCTAGGGATTAAGAGAAGAGGAGCACGGTATCGGCCCGAGAACCAACAAGAAGAACTTCGCCTATAGCATAGCATAAAAAGAGATAGTTCTTAAAAAGAAAAAGAGGGAGAAAAGATTGAATAGAAGAAAAACGTTGAAAAAGAAAGGAGACGGACGTAGAAATGAAAGATGACGAAGAGATAAGCTCGCTTTCCTCTAAAATCCTTCCCTTCTAAGTCCTAGCCAAACTAAAACCCTTACACCCCTTTGATTCCAATCGACGGTCTCTTGCTTACGTGAAATGATTAAAAAATGCCTCGCTCACAGGTAAATTGACTTAAAAATTGCTTGTGTTGACTTGAGTGATATAAATATAAAAATCCCAAGTTAGAAATAATTGAGTGCAAGAGCGAACCTAGTGAGAGTTGTCGAAATGGACAAGTCTATGAACTTAGGACTTTAGTTTGACGACATGACTTGACGGCATTTTCTTCTTTCAAATGTCTCGTAAAATTTTAGGTGTGACGATTGATCGAAGCAAAATAATCTGACCCCATACTATAATAATAGTAATATACATAAAAACAAAAAAAAATTTATATACATATAGAAAAATAATTTTTTTAATTTTTGAAAAAAATAAAAAAAAACTAATAATACAAATAAAAAAATATGAAAGAAAGGTTCGCACATTTTGACATGAAATGTTATGTTTCATATGCGTTGAATTGAATAAAAGCGAATTTCTTTGGTATCGCACATTCTAAATGTAATTTTAAATTGCATTGGTACTGAATTGTTTAAATGCGATAAATTTTTCACTGCTCTTACCCTCACATAAGTACATGTTTTCGGGGACCATGTATATGTGCTTACTGAGTAAATTTTTCAATTCTTGCGCATTATTTGAGGGGGAGCTGTTAGGAATATTTTAGAAAGTGTCCAAAATATTTATTATAAGTCTTGATATATCTTTGCAGTGTACTTTATATGTTTTATTTATGTAGTGGGTTTGTGTTTGTAATGGGCTTGTTAGGGTCCAATAAGCTTAAATACCTCTCAAGGTATTTAAGCTTAAACCCTAACAATCATTAACTAAGTTTCCATTTGCTAAAATCTCACGCATTCAACACTAAACCTCTAAAGCACACTATTCACATTCTACAAAGGTTTAATCTGTTGAAGTGTTCTTGGATAATTTGGAATTACAAGTGGTATCAGAGCAAGCGTGTAGGTGAGGAAACTTCATTCCAAGTTCTTTAACATCGTCAGTAAGTTATTGGATTTTTCAACTTTCGTTTCAAAGCTCAGTATCGTGGGTTTAAGTTTTTTTCTGAGATTGTTCTGCAACTAAGACGGCTGGTTGGTTTCTACATGTTCTGAGAATTACTGAATCAGTTTCTGTCAATTTGTGTCAAACTTCTGGATTTCTGCTGGAGAAACTGAAGAACAGCTTCGTTGTTTGGTCTGATTTTGAGATTGCGAACGACACTTGAGTTGGATTTGAATTCGCCAATTCTAAATTTGCAATTCAGTTTCACGAATTCAAGTTGAGGACCGACCGTGAATTGAAGGAATCAAGTCAACCCGTGAAATATCTCTTCAATTTTTTTGCGAAACCAAAGTTTACGAATCAAGAAATGCACACTGCCACATTTCGCGAATTGCATTTCAGAGAGAAATTTCACGAACTCTTTGATAGCTTTTTTTGCGAATTCTTGAAAGTTTGCCAACCAGAAAAGATAGAATTTTGCGAATCCAGTCGAAGAATTTTGCGAACTTCAATCTCCGCAGAAATTTGCGAACTCATTCGAAGAATTTTGCGATCCTCAACTTTCGAAGAAATTCGCGAATTCTTTCACACTTTTGCGAATTCACACTTTTGTGAATTCATTTTATTCTGCGAATTGGGACAATTGTACATGTCACTGGACATTTCGCGAATCCTTCATTAGTTTGCGAATCAGTACAATCTTGCTATTTGCGAACCTTTGCCGTTTTGCGAACTTGTTAAATTCTAGTTAAAGTACGCTTGTCAACACACATCGCAATCCTCACATAGCAAAATCCACGACTCTGAACAAAATTCCACGAACTAATTTTTCGAGTCAAAGTCAAAGTCTAAAGTTTTAGACTTTGAACCAATTTCATTTCAAATCAACTTTTCCTCACATTACACGTTAACGATCATATCCAAAACACAAGCAATGGGCTCTTTCAGTATGGGAAATGATGTTAGACCTCCATCGTCCGACATGGAGAATACGCAGTCTGGAAGAGAAGGTTCATCAACTTCATAGAAAGCAAGGACAATTCAGAGAACCTTCTGGAATCTATTTACAATGGACCTACACAGTATTGGACTCCCGCCACCACTGACACCACTCCTGCAAGAGAGGAACAGAGGATCTTGAAAACTGCTGACCAATGCAGTGATGAAGAAAAACTGTGACTTAAGGCAGACAAAGTGGCGAAATCATACATGATGCAAGCCATTCCCAGTGACATTTTGATGCAACTCGAATGTGGTGATAGCGCAAAAGAAATGTGGGATGCTCTTCGAATTATGATGCAGGGGACAGAAGTCAATACAATGGCAAGAATGGCGAACATACTCATCTCTTATGACCGCTTTCATGCTAACAAAGGGGAAACTCTCCAAGAAACCTTCCATCGATTTCTTGTTCTTCTAAACGAGCTAAAGATGAATGGAGTCACAAAAAGAGTAGTGGAGATCAATATCAAATTCTTAGGATCACTTCATCCAGAATGGGACTCTACTGCAATTATGATAAGACAAATGAACGACCTAACCAAAGTTAGCATTCATACATTATTCGACTACCTCAATCAACATTCCAATCATGTGGAGAAACGAAGGGAGGAAATCAAATCAATAGGAAGCGACTCACTTGCTCTTATGACTGAACGATCATCAAGAAAACAATTCAAGGACAAAGAAATTATCCAGTCATCACAAGTTAAGGAGGGAGAAGACTCTGATTCTGATGACGAATCCAAGAATCTTACGAAACATGGAGACTAGTAGATCACCCTCAAAGATCTTGCTAAGCAACTCGCTCTGGTCTCGAATTTCGTGCAGAAGAAATATTATAAGAAGACTGGTTCCTCCTCCAATCGTCAAAGAACTTCCGCCAACTCTAAAGGAAAGACTCAGGATGAGGAAAACAACTCTGAAACTCCTCATCAAGGCGGCAAATGCTTCAACTGCGGTAAGAATGGACACTTAGCCAGAGAGTGCAGAATGCCCAAGAAAAAGGACGTTAACTATTACCGCCGAAAAGTTCAATTAGCTGAACAAAAAGACAAAGGACTGGTCTTAATGGCAGAAGAGGATCATTGGCTTGAAGATACCTCAGACAGCGAGAATGAGAACGTGGCACTGATGGCCAAACTAGATGACGAAGAAGATGGAGCTGGAGCTGAAGGTAGCGAGTCAGACAGGGAAACCTCTAACCATTCAGACATAGTGGAGGTAAGTGAAGCAGATTATGATTCTTTACTTAAGATGAAAAATGAATTTTTATCCTTATATAAATCTAACAAATTGGGGAAAAGGAAAATCAAGGAACTAGAAGCTAACTTAGAGAAGAATTTAGTAGTATTAGATAAGTTTAGATATGATTATGCATGTGAGAAGAATCGTGTAATTGTAACAAATGAAAAAGTTGCTAAGCTAGAAATACAAGTGCAAAAATCCGAAGCTAAAGCCAAGGATTTAGAAAAGGAAATGAAATCTCATAGAGATCAGGCAATGGACGCTACAATTAAATATGACTTAGTAAGTAAAGAACGGGAAAGACTGTACTCCAAAATAAAAAATTGGAGGACATTTTAACCCGACGAGATCAGTCAGAACAAACGATCTTCTTGAACAAACCAGCAAACGTTGATTTTTATAATCCCCATAAAGGACTAGGTTTTGAAAACCCATGTAAGTTAAAACAAGGCATATCAAGTTCACCTTATCAATAGGATCTCAAATTTATGCAGACAGGTTGCCTGGCAAATCTCATGCCTTTTGTCAGTGAAAATGAGACATCAACACACAGTAAAACTCAAACATCATTTAACTACACAGAATTAAATGATAGTTATAAAGAAAGAAGTTGTCCAGAAATAACTGAATTTGAGTCAGATATTCCACGTCCAAATGAAGGAGAAACCTCAGGTGTTTCGGAAAATACGGCACCGATGGTTACATATGCAACAGGATATATGCCTGATTGCATAAGGAAAATTAGTGATCTTCACTCCACTATCGAAAGCGAGAGAAAGTCATTTGGTGAAGAAAGGCAGAAACTTCTTCAGGAAATATCCTCACTTAAAGAAAAATTAAGATTACACACAATTTCATACACCTTAGTGTCGCATGACAAAATTTCCTGCACTAATACATTGAAATTTTCAGGACCCACAAAAGAGCCATTGAAGGGGCAAGTATGGGTTAAAAAGGAAGATATCTTGAAGGAGAATAGTGATCTCAATACACCTTTTGTCATTGAGTATTTTCCTCCCAAAACTTTTGTACCTTCTTTATTTCGCCATGTATCGAAAAAAATATCTTCTAAATCAAAAACAAAGCTTTCCGTGCATGATCATGTCACCAAGCAAACTCACAAAACACTTCCTAAAAACAAAATTACAAAGTCAAGACACGAATCAAAACCAAAAGCTTCTGTCAAACCTGCTAAACCAAAAAAATTCATGTCTAAACTTAAGACAAAGAGACCCTTACTAGAGCACAAATGGGTTCCAAAGCTTCAGACTGCAGGAACACGAATCCCAACCCTAGAAATAATTAGTGACTCTGTGTCATCCACCAACAAAGGAAAATATAGGGAGTCTAAACGGACTAATAAACATAATAGAGGTGGACCCATATTTCAATGGGTACCTAAAACCCTCTAGTTTTATTTTGCAGGCCCTTCATGTGTGGTACTTAGATTCTGGTTGCTCCACACGCATGACTGGGACAAAGGAACTGTTGAGCAACTACGTTGATAGACCAGGAGGACTGGTATGCTTTGGTAATAGCAATGGAGCCAGAATCCTTGGTTATGGCGATCTCATATGCAATCGACTCACAATTAAACAAGTCTCGTATGTTGAAGGACTGACACACAACCTCTTATCAATAGGACAGTTCAGTGATTTTGGACTCCAAGTTGTGTTTCTAAAGAAAACTTGCAAAATTCTCAATGCCAATGGTGAGGAACTTCTCACTGGAACTTGCAAGACAAATCTTTACACCATTGATATTGGAACTGTCAAACCAAAGACTGATATCTGCCTAATCTCCAAAGCAACTTCAACTCAAAATGACTTATGGCACCAGCGGTTATCTCATCTTAACTTCAAGACCCTCAACAAGCTGTCAACCAACAAATTGGCTATTGGACTACCACCACTGAAGTACCAAAAAGAGCATATGTGCTCTGCTTGTGAGAAAGGAAAAATGAAGAAAGCTTCACATCCTACAAAACACACAGCATCCACTCAACATCCTCTAGAGCTTTTACACATGGATCTGTGTGGCCCGATGCGAACTGAATGCATAAGTGGAAAGCGGTATATGCTGGTTATCGTCGACGACTATTCCCGATATACTTGGGTACGCTTCTTACGAACTAAATCAGAGACAGTCGAACATATTCCAAACCTAATCAGAACAACACAGAACCTACTCCAGAGCAGTGTTAAAATAGTTAGATCAGACAATGGAACAGAATTCAAGAATCAACAGCTCAGTGACTTCTACGAATCCATAGGGATTACTCAACAGTTTTCTGCTATCTACACACCTCAACAAAATGGGGTTGTCGAAAGGCGAAATCGAACACTCGTAGAGGCTGCCCGAACAATGATCATCCAATCATCACTACCTCATTTCCTTTGGGCTGAAGCAATGAATACTGCTTGCTATATGCAGAATCGCACAAACATTCATCTAAGATTTGGTAAGACGCCCTATGAACTTATAAATGGAAGACTGCCCAACATTGCCCATTTTCGAATTTTTGGATGCACGTGCTTCGTCGCCAACGACCGCGAAGAGAAGTCCAAGCTTGATCCAAAAGCAACTGAAGGAATCTTCGTAGGCTACTCTGCACAATCTAAGGCATACAGGATATTTCTCAGAGACAGAAGGATGATCATTGAAAGTATAAATGTCACCTTTGATGAGGGACTCGAACTTTCTACTGGACATAGCAGTTTGGGACAAGTATCTAGAACACCACACCTTATTCACTCTCATAAAGAAGAAGGAGAGTGTTCGAGAGATGCATCTGAACGGAACTCTTCAGAACCGGGATCGGACAAAGGAAGTTTGAAGCCAGATCAACAAGCAACCATTCTAAACAAATCAACCCCACATGCTTCACTCAACGAGCTCAAGAGGAACTGGATCTGGATCTACTTTTTGAACATATATATATCTCTCAAAATCAAACAAGAGCATCCACCGATCCCTTTCCAAATACTGAATCCAGTCCTAGTTCGTCAACTCATGATTCAGAACCTATTCCTAACCAGACAATTCCTCCCTCAGATGCAGAAGCCTCGATCCCAACAACTTTGACAACAACGCAGACAGAGGCCTCCTCTTCAACTTCAGCCGGCAACACTACCTCGTCTGCAATCGACTATCCACTAAGTGAGGAATCGCAAATAGACGAAACGACATTACCCCACGAAAAGAAATGGGTTCGACATCATCCTACAGATCAAATAATAGGAGATCCCAATACAGGAGTAACGACTAGAAGATCACATTCAAATTAATGTAATTTCACCTGTTTCTTCAGCCAAACAGAACCTAAAAGAGTAGTTGACGCACTACGGGATCCTAACTGGATAGTGGCTATGCAAGAGGAGATTAATCAATTCGAACATCTCAAAGTCTGGAACTTAGTTCCTCGTCCAAAAGGGAAGACTGTGATCGGAACAAAGTGGGTATTTAAAAACAAAAAGGATGAAGATGGTGTTGTAGTTCGAAACAAAGCCAGGCTCGTTGCTAAGGGATATAATCAACAGGAAGGAATTGATTACGATGAAACGTTTGCCCCTGTAGCCATAATCGAAGCTATTAGGTTATTCCTTGCATATGCAGCACACAAAGATTTTACTGTCTATCAAATGGATGTAAAAACAGCCTTCTTGAACGGAATTCTGAAAGAAGAAGTATGTCACAGCCAGACGGATTTCTCAATGCTGATCATCCCGACTTTGTTTACAAACTCGACAAATCACTGTACGGACTTAAACAAGTTCCAAGGGCCTGGTATGAGGTGTTATCCGACTTTCTTATCTCCTCAGGTTTCACTAAAGGGAAAATTGCCACTACACTGTTCGTGAAGGAAGATGGTTATGATATCATGCTTGTGCAAATCTACGTGGATGATATCATTTTTGGCTCTACTAACCCTAAGCTTTGTGAAGAATTTAGCATTCTGATACAATCACAATTTGAAATGAGTATGATGGGAGAAATGTCTTTCTTCCTCGGATTACAAATCAAACAACTTCAGGATGGGATTTTTATCAATCAATCTAAGTACATCGACGATATTCTCAGAAAATATGGGATCGACAAGAGCAAATGCTCAAGCACACCAATGTCAACCTCATGTTCCCTCGATGCAGACCACTTAGGTGACCCTGTAGATGTTACTCATTACAGAGGAATCATTGGATCACTGCTCTACCTTACTGCCAGTCGACCAGACATCTTATTCTCTACATGCCTCTGTGCTCGATTTCAAGCTAACCCCAAGGAGTCGCATCTTCATGCTGTCAAAAGAATCTTGAAGTATTTGAAAGGAACACCAGACCTTGGACTGTGGTATCCTAAGAACTCAAGTATGAAACTAATAGGGTATTCTGACGCAGACTTTGCAGGATGCAGACTGGATAGGAAAAGCACTTCTGGACACATCCAATTCCTAGGCGATAAGCTTGTCTGTTGGGCCTCGAAGAAACAAAATTGTGTGTCAACTTCCACGGCGGAAGCAGAATACGTCGCTGCAGCAAGTTGTTGCTCACAAATTTTATGGATCATAACTCAACTATGGGACTACGGGTTTGATCTAAATAGCATTCCTATTTACTGTGATTCCAAGAGTGCTATCGAAATTACATGTAACCCTGTTCATCACTCACGCACTAAGCACATAGATCTTCGATATCACTTCATAAAGGACCATGTAGAAAGAGGCATAATAGAAATGTACTTTGTCAATACAGAGATTCAACTAGCCGATTTGCTTACAAAAGCATTGGATGAAAAACGCTTCCAATTCTTAGTTGCAAAGTTGGGAATGTTGAACCTCAATTTTTAATTTCGATTATGCCTTCCTACAGTTCAATATTTATCTATTTGCTATGTTTCACTTCTCTCTTATTCTGTGTGTGTTTATTATGTTAATTAGTTAATTAGGACTTTATTTTTTAAGTTTAACTTTTTATTTTTCAATAATTGTTTCTTGTTTCCAATAAGTCGATGTAGCGCCAATGCTGATGGTGTTACATCGAGGGGAGAAATGCTATATCCATGCATCGAGGGGGAGTAAGTGAATTCATCAATCATTCAATTTTTAAGATACTGATAGGCATTGTATCTAGGGGAGTTTTTCAACAAATACATAAAATTTTTCAAAACACGAACAACTCTCTCAAACACATAAAACATTCATAATACGCAAAGGCGAAGGAAATGAGAACTTAATTGATTTGCAAATCATTTTATTAATAATGGAGCATAATTTGGATATGCTGGTTTTGAGATTTTCCTTCTTCCTGCTTTATTGTAAGGTACTTAGATGAGTTATGAATAATCATACGCAAAGTCTTCTTCCTGCTTCTGCCAATTCATCTGTAAACGAGAAAAATAAGAGATGAGTTAGTTCTTAGTTTTAAGGTACTTCAATGAGATTTGAGACATATCTATTTATAAACACGAAGGAAACTTACGTCATTTATTGTCCCGACATTAAGACGAATATTTGACTAAGGCGACGATTTTTCTTCTCCAATAAGGATATCGTATCATGAAAATCGATCTTGAAAAACTCATAGATTTGATGCTATCCTAGTGATTGATCGAGCCAAATTGGTAGTATTTGGGTCATTACTTGATTACTTGGTATCTTTGGTAAGTTGAAAATCTCGTACACTTACCTTTCCTTCCTAGGTCATTTTGCAAATCAATTATTAAAATTAAGTTCGCGTACTTCACATTACAATATTTTTTTGCGACCCAAATCTGCAGGCCCGCAAAAGTACGCAAACTATACTCGTTTGCGAATCGAAAGCTCAATTCGTGAAATCATAACTCGCTAAACTCTTAGTGGACAATTCGCGAAATCATAATTCGAAATAGTGGGCTCTTTTAACTAAAAATTTCGCGGCCCAGTTTTAACCCAAATCTTTATCATTCGGCCCGTGAAATTTCCTTTATCTAATTCGCGACTTCCCCAAATCAGATTTTACGAACCCTAAAAATCTCAAAATCTCTCAAACGCGTCGAACTCAACTAGATTATTGGATTTTCGTTGCTGTTCTCCCGTCCACACCCACACACTCACAGATTTCGTTGAGGTAAGGAAGAATCAGTCCTTAAATTTTAATTATTCGTATATTCTCTTCGTTTTTGCAGGTTCGACATCGGAAAAGAACAGGGAGTTCGTTTTTCTGTGTTTATTATGTTTGATCTTGTGTGTTTTATATGATTATCGTGAAATAAACTCGTACTTAGTTTAGATGATTATCGTGATAAATGAGTACGAACTGTGTAGACAGGATTTTTCTATGTCGAATTTGAAATCAATGTTCTGCGAATAGTTTTTCTTTTCTGGGTTCGAAAAAATTTACTTTTAGATCTTTCTGTTCCTGATTCGCGAAGTGAAAAAGTGTTTTTGCGAATCTATTTGTAGAATAAGTTCGCAAAATGAATTCGTAAAATGGGTTTGTAAAATGCTTTCGCAATTTTAAGTGGACTGATTGACCAAAGAAAATTGTACGAATTCTAAACTCGCGAACTGCCTTCCCCAGATGCAACTCGCGAACTAATGTTTCGCGGGTTGTGCTTGATCTAGTCAATTCGTGAACTGTCGAATTCGCAATCTGTTATTCGCAAATCTTTTCTCATTCGCACTTCGCGAACTGTCAATTCACACTTCGCCTAATTTTTTAAAAGTTCTAAATCGATTCGCGAAATTCCTTTTGACAGACATACAAATCTCCATATTCGCAAAATATGTATTTCACAAAATTTCTAAATTGCGAACTAGTTTTTCGAACTACATTTTACAAGTATTTTAAAATCAAGTTCGCAAACCAAATTTCAATTTGCGAAATTCACTTTTTCAAAACTTTCAATTTCAAAACTAATTCGCAAAAACAAATCTTGAAACCGTTTGAAAGTCCGTTTCAATTCGCGAAACTCACTTAATCAAAATTTCAAAACTTTACATTCGTGAAAAACACTTCGAAAAATTTTGGCCGAACAGTTCTTTGTTACTTCAACAAATTTTTTTTTAATTACATATATCCTCATATAATACTTTATTCACAATTCGTTTTCTCTCTGAATTGCTGTTTCGACAGAATGACTACTCCAGCAGATCTCGTCTACTCTACCTCCAAATGGATTGTGATCAAGGACAACAACTTTCAAATCGACTTGAATACTTTCAAGTGTCAGGAAGAGATCATACCATCCATCCTGAGAAACCACCATCTGGGATACGCCTTCTCTGCATCAGTTCCCGTACCTACCGTGTACCTTCAACAGTTCTGGGAACTATGACTACCAAAATTTCGCAAGACAACACCACCTACTATGAAGCCAAAATAGCAAACGAGACTGTCAGAATCACAAAGGATTTCTTACGACAAATTCTTCGGCTGCCAAGTCAACCAGAATATGAAGAAGAGGCATCCGAGGACGAGATAATCGCAGATATGTTGAAAATGGGTTACTACAGCTCACTCGAGTATGTTTCCCGTTTTCAACAATCTATGATTCCACACCCATGGCGAACCCTCTTTGCAATTGTCAACAAGTGCTTCTTACCAAAGCACTCCGGATGGGACCGATGCAACATCACGATTCTCCGAATCTTTCACGGGATCGTCTTCAGGAAAGGATACGACTATGCGGAGCTAATAGCAATGGACCTGAACGACCAGCTTCATCAGAGATCAAAAGCCAAATCCAAGAAGGGACAGAATTTACCCTATCCCCGGTGGTTCTCACTGATGATCCACAACTTTATGACTACAACACCGGGGATACCACCACGACCGCAAGAAGAGAACTACACCCCACCCAAACTCAAATTTCTTCAGAAAGGAAAAACGGATGAGAAATACTCACGAACACCGATGCCCATTCCGCGCGCTACCTTACTACTAGCTAACCCAGAAGACATTGAAAAATACTGCGAAAAGTACAACATTCCACACCCCATGACTCAGGCCGACCCACCCGAGTCTAACCCAGGGGTTAGTGATACTGAGAGAGTAGAAACGAGAGAGAGAGAACAAGAAAGTGAGCTACTGAGAGAAACCACAGAAACCGAATTTGTCCCACACGCACCACAGACTACATCTCAAGAAGCAGTCCCTGACCAACCACCACCATCCTCTGAACAAACCATACCTGAACAATCGCTCGAGGAACAACCACATGCCGAACGACTCGAACAACCACTAATAGATGTTCCCGAGACAACTACGACTGCACTAGCTCAGTCAGAAAAAGCCGGGTCAATCCCTAGGATAGAAGACGTCGTAGTCGACCCAACGACGCATGAGCGAACCCCACCTGACTATTCACTTGTCTCCCAACAGACAAGTGTCTCAACGCAACATGAACCACCCCAAGCCTCCAGCAGCTCGGTTCCTGTGTCTGAACCAATTCAAGAAATACCCATTTCCGCGACACAGGCCGAGCCTCAGCCTGATCTTCAGGTCTCAACGTTCATAGAAGAGCCCCAAATAGAGGCTCTTCAAGGATTGGACGGAAGTCTCTCGGATGTTGATGATTTCAGCAGCTAACCATCCGCGAGCCACCGTACAGAACCTAGTTCTGGACGCGTGCTAACGGGACGCCTTGGCGATCCCGGTGACAGCTCCACCCAAGCCCGTCACACTGACGTGGCCACAACGACCCGAGCACCATCTCCGAAAGATGTGTTGCAAGGAGAGGTCGGAAGACCCGTGGAAACTGAAGTCCATCCGACTTCGGTTGACAAGGGCCACCGTACAGAACCTAGTTCTGAACGTGTGATAACGGCAAATCCTAGTGATGCCGGTGCACCAACCCCAACTCCCCTAACTGTGACGACGGCCTATCTGGAAAATCGCCTTTTTGAGTTCTTTGAATCCGTGACCTTACCACGGGTTCGAGGACTCATTAAGGATGCCATGCAATCAACCTCCACGGACAAAGGAAAGACACCCATGGTAGACCAACCGTCACAGCCTCGCCTCATCTCACTACCACCACCACGAGTAACGCCTGAACCCAGTCCATACAACATGCCTCTACTTGAGCTCTTCGATGTAGGTATCTCTCGCATTATTACACTCGACAATCAGCGGACTCCGGAAGAAGAAGATTTCTACAAAAAGCTGATTAAAGGTGGAATCATACCTGACCCAACCACATGTCGTCAAGAAGGCTCAAGTCAGAAGCGTCGTCATGACGATACTGACGATCAGGATCGTCCTAAGGGGGAGAAGAGACCAAGAATCACTCTCAGCGGACGAGGACGCGGGGTTCAAACTCGTGGAGGAGGTTCTTCCCGACAATCCAACCCACCACCAAGGTCCTCTAGGGGCAGACAAGCTACACCAGGGCCGAACCAGACAATTTCCCTTGGCGAAGCAGAGTCTGACTCTGAGGATCTCCACTCAATTAGTCCAAACAACCACAAACCCTCGCCCAAATGATCCTCAAGGCTACATCGACAGATACATCTTAGAAGAGGAATGGATGAGGAGAACAGAGACAGAAGAAGAGTCCCGCCTTAGAATTGAAAGTGTTCGCGAAATCTTGAAGGCGGCGGCAGCAGACCTCTGTTTCATTGAGCGAGAGGAAGAGGAGCAAGGAGAAAATCCTGAGGCAGATCTTCTAGAGCTTCCAGAACTCCTTCGACATCAAGTGCCCGAGGAACCGACGCCGGGCTACGAGTTCATAGAAACCTGTTGGAGGAACGCGAAGATCAAGGCACCTTTTCTTGAGGATCTCTATCCAAAGATCTGGCGGAAGGAGGAAGAAATAAAGGGAGTCAACGAGCTGAATCTTCGAGGCCTAATGCACTTAAAAGGGACGGCTAGGGGACTTAGTCATCAGATTATGCTCTGGGAAGTCTTAGCCCAGCGAGGTATGGATACGGATCAGTACAGAAAATACCTCAGAGACCAAACCGCCATCTGTGATGTCAAGGATGTCGAATGGGCTGTAGGAAGATATGTGGGCCCTGTCTTTGTGATTTATCGATATGACAGGAAAGTCGAAAGATATACAGAAGCAGATCTTCCCTACTTCCCACTGGCGAACTCAACAAGCTTTACAATATTTATCGCAACAAGTTCACCCTTGACACTCACACAAAAAGAGATGGTTACAGAGCTATCAAAGAGTGCATGCTGAGACAGATCAAGTACTTTGCATCACATGACTTCCAAATGGCCTTGGAAAGCAATATGAGCAAAGTCAACCTAACTTGTCCGCTTAACAGATATAAGGATCTCGACAAGTTTGGAGAGGGATACATCTTCCTTGAACCATCTCCTGGGGTCACTTACCTTCAAGCTCAGAAATAGGAATTACAAGTGTTCCTTCTATCAGATGCCTCCAAATTCTCAGATGGAACATTGAAGATTATCCTTAACCAACTTGTGACAAAGAAGAAGACAGTTTCTGAAGACGACAAACTAGAAGGGACGGAACTAGAAGAAAAGGAAGTTCTACGAAAACTCATCGAAAAGATCAGATATCGAATTGTTCTTCGGAATGACGTAAGACAGTTCGAGCACGCCCTATGATTCAGGAAGACCTACTTGGCCCACAGGGAACCTCCGCCTCCTCCTCGCTCAAAGAAAAAGAAGAAGTGGAGACTTAGAGAATAGGCTCATCTGTACTTTGGACACTTAGGGGGAGAATGTTAGGAATATTTTAAAAAGTGTCCAAAATATTTATTCTAAGTCTTGATATATCTTTGCAGTGTACTTTATATGTTTTATTTATGTAGTGGGTTTGTGTTTGTAATGGGCTTGTTAGGGGCCCAATAAGCTTAAATACCTCTCAAGGTATTTAAGCTTAAACCCTAACAATCATTAACTAAGTTTCCATTTGCTAAAATCTCACGCATTCAACACTAAACTTCTAAAGCACACTATTCACATTCTACGAAGGTTTAATCTGTTGAAGTGTTCTTGGATAATCTGGAATTACAGGAGCAAATATAAAAATTGTGCATTAGCTCCAAATATTCTTGACATTACTTTTACTAAGTGTTTCAGATTCCTTCACACAAAATTACGAAGCAAGACGTCAACACTACAAGGAAAGGAGCTAGTCACAGGCCAAATATTCCTAAAATAATTGTTGATTAACTCCATTATTTCTAACGTTTTCCTGTAAGTGGTACAGATTTTTTAATTTATCCAAGGGAAGCTAAACGTTACTAAACGAAAAACACAGGGACTTAATTGCATTTATTTTATATTCTGAGGGGGAGCTTCACAATGTGATTTTACTTGAAATAAGGGGTCAATCTGAAAAATTTAGAAGTACTTACTATCGAGAAACTTGATATAAGACTTGATTCACGATCATAATTTTCTCGATCGTAAACAGTGATGGGAACGAATTTGACTAGCCGCGATAATTTGCGATCAAGAAAATTGAATTAAAGAGCAATTTTCGAATCGAAAATTTCTCGAGCGTAAATAGTAATGGGCCCGATCCATTTAATCGCAAAACGTCAAATCGCAAACCCAACATTGAATTACAGCAAGTAAATAAAAGTTCACCTTTATGTCAGTCGAAAAACTTCTTCTCACGCAACCCTAAATCGCAAAAAAATCTCTCTCGCAAAACTTTCACAGACAGTCTCATTTTCGCAAAAATCTTTCGATTTTTCACAACAATTTGTCTATTTAAGGTAGAAAAGAGATTATTTTGACATTGGCTTGTGATTCAACTAGTTAGCATCTGCATTTGTAATTTTTCGCATGTTTAGGTTTAGATTCTCGACTATTCTTCAAAACTGAGAAACCGTATACTATTTTATAGTGATTTAGGCTTGATTATGAGTGTTATATGAGATTAATGCCTGCACTTAAGATAGTTTCGATGTTCTTTATGAATTTGATAGTGTGAATCTTCGGAAAATCTGCATCTTCGACTGTAATTTGAGTTTAGATGAAACTGGATATTTGAATGTTTAAAGCCATCGAAGAACTTTGTCGATCGCAAACAGTCTTAATTGAATTCCGATTTAATTAAGATACTATATGTGTCGAATTAGTTTTCGATCGATAAATTTTGACTTTGTCGCCAAGATAGAAGATTTTGACCGAAAAATTGGTTACCATCGAGAAATCTAATTAGGATTTTTGTGAGCGAAAAACTTACGCACTGAATAGACAATTTAGATGCAAATTTTATCGAGCGTAAAACTTACTATCGCAAAATTGAATTTGCGATTTAATTTCATGTCGGACGCAAAAATTTAGCAGCGAAAAAATTAATTTTTCAACGCTTAATTTTTCGATCGCAAAACTCGCCGCTTAAGATTTAATTGATCGAAAAATTTCTCGACGATTGACTTAGTCAAAAATCGTTGACTAATTTCTCGATAGAAATATATCGCAGCGAAAAATTTTACTTACAATCGAAAAATCACATACCGCTCGACAAATTTCAAATCGAAAAATTTTATTCAATCGAAGAAAATTTCTCGACAGTAAATTTACCTGAGAAATAATTTCTCGATCGTAAACTTACGCGGAATTTTTCTCGATCGTAAAATTGATCGACTACAGTCTCACGATTTCAACTTCAACACTTAGAAATTTTTTTTTCTCTAAGTCTTTTACACTGTAGCAAACATTAGCGAATAAAATTTTCTCGATCGAAAAATTAAACGGAGTCATTACAATTGAAATCAATGCATAGAAAATCAATTTGAAAACCAAATTTATCGAGCGAAAAAATTTCTCGGCATGAACAGTGACATTACCCGCGATTAAACACTTAGAAAATTTCGAACTCTCTTTCACGCGTTAAGTGTTTAACTCGAAATTACAATCATGCCATTACATTTTTTCAAAATCAAGTATTCTATATGCATATAATACGATTTCAATTCAAAATTCATCAAACCTGTCATGATTTGATACAATATTATAGTTTGACGAAATTAAATCCATTTTCGAATAAAATAAAAAATTACGAACTAATGAACTTTTATATCTGTTATTTTTCAGATGGATCGCTATCCCACATATAATCACATATACAAGAAGACATTATACCTCAACGTCCACGACACGAACTACCAATTAGACCTCACCACCTTCAGGTGTCCAGACGATATAATCGTGTCTATCCTGCAAGGCCATCCACTATGGCATGCACTAACTGTGACGGCATCAGTGCCGATGGTCTACCTCCAGCAGTTGTGGGGAATGATCAAAGGCATCATCTTGGACGGGGCATACCATTTCACGACGGTAGGCACGAGGCACATCTGCATGGGCAAGAACGAGTCCAGAGCTCTACTTGACCTCCCTCACAGCCAAAACTACGACCTCCTCCCATCAGATGAAGAACTGGTGGCTGATTTCCTCCAGATGGGGTACGTCCGCCGCTCACAAAGCTCACTCAGGTCCAGAGCAACGGTATCCCTCACCCGTGGAAGACACTGTTCGGGATCGTGAACCAGTGTCTATTCGAAGCACGCCGGCTTCGACAAGGGCAACGGCCACATCCTCCAGATATTTCACGGAGTCGTGTTCTCGCGGAATAACGATTTCGCCCAGCTGATCTGGAATGACCTCGCAGAACAGATCAGACAAAAGGAGAACAAACGGTCCAAGAACGTGTCGTACGTGAGATGGTTCTCCGTCATCATCCGCCAACACATGGAGATGTACGAGCAGAATATTCCTCGCCTATCTCCGGGAGGAAGTTATCAATCACCAAGACTCAAATTCTTCCACAACCCAAGGCTGGTGGACCTAACTCAGCCTTCAATGGCCATTCCTCTCAACCTTCTTCGCCTCGCTGACCCCACATGAGCTGAATATCAAAGACACTGCAAGGAACATCACCTCACCGAGAAGATGATTAGAAGGCCCCCGGCAGATGTACATGTGAGCCCTCCTCAACCGGAACACCAACCAAGCCCTGACGACTTGATGATAGATGTGTCGCTCAGGAGCTTCAACAGGAGTCTCCATTGGTCGAAGAGCCAATGCCCGACGTAGATGATACCCTAATAGACGTCGTGGCTACTGAGATGGCGCTCGAGGCTCCTGAACATGAATATCAAGTGGAAGTGCCCGTACATGTAGGTGTGCTCGAAGAAACCATTGAGGAGGTTCTTCAACCAGTAGCACAGCCGAGGTTGAAATGGGGCAAGCTCTCTTCCACTGGTGACGGATCAGGCTCTAGGGGATGTTGAATGTGACCCCACTCCTCCCACAGCTACCCCATCCGACACAGAGTCAGATGAGGAGATACGCCTGATCAGACGGACTCCCAGACGACCTAGTATTTAGTTGGAGTCCCTCTTCCCGACCGTCACAACCGCACCAGACACTATGGTGACCACATCTACAAGTGTCGCTGGCACTTCTTCGCTCAATCTTGAGCCGCAACCAAATCTCGTGGTGTCTGCTTCGCAGGTGCAACCCGAGCCTGCCACAACACCCATAGAGGCGAATCTTCTAGATTCGACTCGAGGATTGGGTGGAAGTCTCATACAGTCACAACCCCAAGTGATTGTGAGCCAACCTGAGGAGTCGCTGTCTACTCAAAGGTTGATAACAGGCGACATCAGTCGTCCTGGTACATCCAAGGAGGCGTCCGCACCATTTGTGACGAACGAGCACTTCCAGGCTGCTCTCTCCGCTGCTGTTCAATCGCTTGATGACAAAATAATGGAGAGAGTTCTTGCTGCCATAGAGACATCTCGCAGAGACACCGGGAAAGCACCTGTCTTCGAAGGCACCTCGTCACAGCCCAACCTCACACCTCCACAACCCACACCCACCGACCCTCTACATAATTCATCCATCCTCATCAACCCATATACCGTCCCAATCATCGAGCTCCACGACTCTTACTCGCTCGCCTGATCGGCCTCTCCATCCGGTCGCCTCACAAAGAATCTCTTTATAAGCGATTGGTGGATCATCCTGAGCCACCGACTGAAACTTGTCGAGGCCAAAGCTCCCACTCACGACGCAGACATGACGATCCTGACGATCAGGACCATCATGAGGGGGAGAAGAGGCCACGGACATCTACAAGTGGCCAAGGACAAGGCTCGGGCGCGATGCAAACAAGCGCTGGAGCAGGTGAAACCCAAACCCAAACACAAACCACCCACACCACGCACCGCACCACCACTCTAACACATATCGACCCACCAACCTTTAACCTACGGACGCCTCCGCTCACACCGCCGATCTACTCAAGCCCCTTGCTTCCGGATGAAGAAGCAAGTGCAGCAATGCTCGTGGCCCTAGTAGCTACCCAAGCTACTCCCTCAGTCGCTCCAGACCAACTGGGCCCCTCAGGACATGGCATCAACCCATACGAGGTCCTAGACAAATACATCTTCTAAGGACAGTGGATGACCCATTCCATGCCCGAGGAGCATCAGAGACAACGGCTTCAGGACGTCCGACACTTCTTGCAACAAGCATTCGTGGACCTCGTAATCATGGAAGACGACGTACTTCAGGAAGGTGAAGACTACCAAAGAGACATCCCAAGGCTACCAGAGACAGATGCCAGGGACCGTTCGGATCGACACGCCGTGGGAGAACATCCGAATAGAGATACACTTCCTCAAATAAGTCCGTGAGAATATCTGAAGGTCACCGAACAGAATCAAGAAGCCGAACGAGTTTGAGCTGAGAGGGATCTCTCACTGGGATCAGCAGAAGAGGATGACATACCTCTGGATGCTGACTCAACTAGGACCTGACGTAAGGCTGGGGATGACTAAAGGACAAGTCAAGAGTCATTATAAGAGTCTCTCCCCAATTTGCCAGCTTCTCAGCATCTACTGTGCCAAAAGAGGACTTCCAACCCCAATATATGTTATTGAGCGAGTGGACAGAACCCGAGAGGAACTAAGAGAGAGTGACCTTCCGTATCTCCCTGCCGATATACAACCTCTATCAGCTGTACGTGGCGAAGACAAAGGTCCTCAAGGCTTCGTCAAGAAAGAAGGCCTCGAAGGGCTCTACCGGTTCATGATGCGCCAAGTCAAATACTTTGCGGCGCATGACCTTCAGATGGCTCTGGAGAGCAACATGAAGAAGGTCAACATGGCCGAACCACTCAACAAAAGACCTGAGATCGAAGGGCTTCCAAGCAATCATGTGCAAATCAGCTCAGTCCTAGGCATCACCTACCACAATCCGATTGCCAAGAAGACTAGGATGATGCTGAAGACTGAGATACATAAGTTTTGCGATGGGACGGTCAATGTCATCAGGAGGAATATCGAGCAGAGGTTGGAAGAAATCAATAGAGATACAATGCTGAGGATCCACGGGTTTGTGAGAGAACGGCCGCTCCTGATGGAGTTGTTAGACGACATCGAGGAGTGCCTGAAGCTGAGGGAAACTCTCAGAAACTTCGAGTATGCGCTGGGCTTGTGCAGATCGTATTACGCCCGACGAGGACAAACAGCGCGGAGATGCAATCAAGCACAAAGGGGGAGATTGTAGAGTATATGTTTTAATTGTGCTTGATTTTATTAGTTGTCCTTGTAATTAGGGGCGTTTTGTATAGTAGTCCTTAGATTATGACTAGTTTGATATTTATACCAAGTTTGTTTGGTATAAATACTCTGTAATCAATCGCAATCAAAAAAAGAAAGTTTTGGAAATTGATCCGAAAGGCTTGCAATTCAAGTTCTAGAGAGAGAAACAATAGTAATTTCTCACTCTACTCGAATACTCTATCTCGTTCTTTAATTGAGTTTTTCGATCGAATCTTAATGATGATCATTATCGTCGAATTACTTTGAATTCTTGCCTAGGATCTTAGAGTTGTTAATCGTAGGACCTAACACAACACAAGCAATTTTTAAGTCAATTTACCTGTGATCGAGGCATATTTAATCATTTCACCTAAGCGAGAGATCGTCGTTTTTTGAATCAAATGGACTTTGAAGGGTTGAATTTGGCTATGACTTAGAAAGGAAGGTATTTAGAGGAAAAGGTGAGCTTATCTTTTTCGTCTTCCATTTCTACGTCCGTCTCCTTCTTTTCTTTCGGCAAATTTTTTTTTTAACACCCCTTTTTGTGCTCAAGCGTAGGAGAAGTTTCAGAGATTATCAATTTGGAGAAGTTCACGGTTATGGAATTCGTATGTACACCTTGTTCGTGCAAGTCCAGGCGTGCGCCTTCAATAGTATCTTCATCTTCACGAGCATCTCCTCGTTCAGTGGGTTGCGCCCGTCGACGACCTCCATCTCGGGTGAGTTCACCAGTCAATAATGGAGACCTTGGATGACTTTAGTAACGAATGCCCCCACGGAGATCTTCCCATTCATGATTCTGCCTGACTACTGAAGGCGTGGGCCAAGGCCATCCCCAAATGGACTTCTTCGTGATTCATAGATCACGGAGTGTGATTGCTTCGTGCGAGTCGCCCCTGGGTGTGAGAATCGTCAGCAGGCTGTGGATATAGCGTAGCCCTGGGCTCCTGAGC
This sequence comes from Craterostigma plantagineum, assembly GCA_027422505.1. Lineage (NCBI taxonomy): Eukaryota > Viridiplantae > Streptophyta > Magnoliopsida > Lamiales > Linderniaceae > Craterostigma > Craterostigma plantagineum. The sequence continues at coordinate 699,704 of JAPQWV010000176.1, forward strand.
GAAGATGCATTCGAGGTCTTTACGCTGAGTTCTGGCTCGCCTGGTCCTGCGATGTTGGCCCAGCAAGAGAGTCTGTCCCTCGGGCGCTCATGATAGTCTTTGTAGTGCTTGTTCGGGAATGGTGCATCCGGCCCGAAATATGGCACTAGCACTCTAAGAGCTCGGCAGAAGTCGTCTACGTCAATCGTGTGATCCACGTTGAACGCCAGGAATTTGACCGTGTTGTAGCCCTATTCCTCGTGGGAGAAGGTCGCTAGGAACTCCAACGTCATCTCCTTGTACGCCGGTTCATCTATGTGAAAGAAGGCGGTCCATCCACTTCGCCAGCGTCTCGTGGTTGATTTGGTCCATGGGGATGAACTCCATCGCCTTCAGCCTGTTGTACCATGCCGTCTGGGCCTCGTCAGTGAATTGCTGCATAGCAGCTAGCAGTGTCGGCGTGGTCCCGTATTGCCTTTGACGAACGGGCGAGCACGAGGCGGGGTCACGCTGGGCGGTGGAGCGGCTTCGAACCATAGTACCTAGAAAATGCGTGTGAGCTCGCGAAATATAACAATTAAATTCAAGCAGCCCGACTCTACCAAAATGGCTACACAATAGATAATTGCATATTCAATAACACAAGAAAATTTCAACTTGGCACTTCATCAAACACGTGACGTGCAAGCGAGAACATGCAATCTAATTCCAAAATCGACTTGGTAATCCAACGTACTTCATCATATGAACAACGCTAACTAACACAATCAGACGCACCGAAATAAAAAATCCCTAAAAATTCAGAATTTAGAGTTTATCAACCTAAAATAAAATTTAATGGACGGAGTCAGCAAATTAAGCATAGTCGAAGAGGTCCTATCATGTCTCTATCCATAAAAGAGTAACAAACACCCAAATAGGCCCAATTTCGAAAATTCCCAATTTTGAAATTAAGGTTTATCATCAAAATTCATGGATGAAACTCACAAATTAAACAAACCCACAATGTGCATAGCATATATCTACACATGAGAAAGCAAGAAACAACTAGGATTTTGACCCAATCATCGTCCAAATCCATATGTAATTAGAAAAGAGACGAAATTTAATACCTCGTTACGTTAAGATGGAAGGTTAAATGGGTGTTTGGGATTTCGTATGTTCGCCGGATTAGTGATGGTGGAGGCGCACGGTGGTGTTAGGTGGTGGTCGGGGTGGTGAAATAAGGTTGGGTCGTGGTTGTGGTTTGGGTGTTATGGCGTGAAGGAGGTTAAAAAAACAAAAAGAAAGGGGAGAAAAGAGTGAAGACGAGAGAGGGAAAATAGAGAGAGAGAGAGAGAGAGGGAGGAAAAATTGATTTTTTCTTACGTTTTTCTTTTGTTTTTTTGCTAAATCCATATGTGTCACGGCCGTGAAGCCTAAGCTTCTGGCCGTGACATAAGGCGGCGAGTGCCTCTGGTCGTAGTCACGGCCGTGAAGCATAAGCTTCTGGCCGTAACAAAGCACAGCGATTTAATTCGATGTTTGTTTTTGGCACGTAAGTGTTAAGGTGTACATTTTGGGCCGTGACCAGAGGCAGAAAACGCGAAGGTACGTCGCGTACTGTCACGGTCGTGATGGCTTAAGCCGTTGGCCGTGAAATATGACAGTGTGCAAAAGTAAGCACGTCACGGCCGTGAATCCTTAAGGTCATGGTCGTGAACCATTTTTTTAATACTCTAATGAACAAAAATATATAAGTTGCCTCCCAAGAACCGTTTCCTTTACCGCCTGTAGCTGGACGTATCTATGTTTGCTCGAGATGGCAGAAGTCCAAGTTTAACACCTCTTTTTCGCTCACGTCTCCCTCGCCTCCATGACAGTGCTTCAACCTGTGGCCATTGACCTTGAAAGTACCCTGCTCGATACTTGAAATATTGATAGTACCGTAAGGAAAAACACGAGTAATGGTGAACGGTCCCGACCAACGTGATCTAAGTTTGCCAGGGAAAAGCCTAAGTCGAGAGTTAAATAGGAGGACTTGGTCTCCTTCCCGAAACTCTCTCCTTTGCCTAATCGTCTTGTCATGGGAAATAGTTTCTATAACAACGATTGTGACAGTGACTCATCTGTTTTTGATATAGAGGAGAGTAAGGAACAGTTGTGTGAACTACTTCAAAATGCAGAGAGGAAGATTAACTCGCTAAATTCCTTGACTAGGAAATTGATAAAACAGCGAGATGATTTAGCTAAAGAAAAACATGAGTCTGACCTAGAGATCTCACGTTTGAAAGAAGAGTTAGTTACTACTGAGAAAAAGGGAATTCCATGTGACTGTGAGATATTAGAAAAGAAAAACAGTGACTTATCTAGAGATATCGTAAAACTCAGGAATTCCTTAGATAGAGAAAAGCAGAAAGTTGATAGACTCCTTGAGGGTAAGTAGAACCTAGATATGCTATTTAGTACTCCTAGGAATATTGGTAGGTTAGGTATAGGTTATTCCATTGAAGTAAGCATGCTAAACATTCTGTGTGCCTAAGCTTAAATGTTTCTGTTGTGGTAGAAATGGTCATTATGCATACAACTGTCCTTTAAAGAAAATTCATAAAGCTAAGTATGTCCGTAGACCTAAGAAGTCACCTGTAAATGCCACTGATGTATCTGGTTGTAACAGGAGATCACCGTCTATGCAGAATGATATATCTATGATAACAAAAGTTATTTCTCCGCTTACATGTTAGGACCAAACAGAAATTGGCTACCTCAGAAGAGTACTTCTTTCTACAGGTACGAATGAGGAATTCCAGCAAGAAAAACAGGTGGTATCTTGATAGCGGGTGCTCCCGCCACATCACAGGCGATATTGGTACTGTCAGTAACAATTTAAATATAACTATAGATAACGCATGGTTTGTTAGGAACTTAGAGCATAATTTAATTAGCATTAGTCAACTATGTGATGATGGACATACCGTATCCTTCTCTAAAGACAAGTGCTTTGTCAAAAAGGATGATGAGATTGTGTTTAGTGCGTCTAGGCATGGTAATATTTACTGCATCACTCCTGATGATATTGCTAACCAGAACGTCAAGTGTCTAGCAGTTACACAGGATATCACATGGGTATGGCACAAACGTTTGGGACATGCCAACATGGAACTGATGTCTCACATATCATGCTGTGAATTGGTGAGAGGTATTCCAGATATGAAAGCCACCAAAGGATAGAATTTGGAAAGAGTGAAAAATGAGGAAACAGACCAAGACGTCTTTCAAACCTAAGAATGTGATATCCACGTCCAGACCACTAGAACTGCAGTATCTTGGCCTTTTTGGTCCGGTACAGGTTATGTCATTGAGAGGTAACCGATATGCCTTTGTTATCGTAGACGACTATACAAGGTACACATGGGTCTTATATCTTGCGTACAAAAGTGAGGCTTTAGATAACTTTGTGCCACTGATTAAGAAGCCATAAAATAAGAATATAGATGAAAGTCCGTTAGATTATGAGTGATAACGATCTAGAATTTGATAGTAAATCCTTTGCATCTTTTGTGATGAAAACGGTTATAGTCATAATGTTTCAGCCCCTATTATGCCTCAACAGAACGGAGTGGTCGGGAAGAAACATATAGTATTACAAGAGATGGCTAGGACTATGCTGAGCGAACATAATTCCAAAACATTTTTGGGCTGAAGCTGTTAGTACGACTTGTTATGTTTCGAATAGGATTTCCTTAGTCCGATTATTAAGAGAACTCCTTATGAACTATGGAATGATAAAACTCTTAACATAGGATATTTCCATGTATTTGGTCGCAAATGTTTTATTTTAAACGATAGGGATAAAGTGGAAAATTCGATTCCAAAGTAAGGGATATTCCTAGGATACAGCCTTCATTTAAAAGCTTTTAGAGTGTTTAATAATAGGAAGAAGACTGTTCAAGAGTCTGTGCATGTTTCATTTGGCGAATTTCCTAACGCAGATGCTATTGCGGAAGGTATAGTTGTGTCCCCTGCAAGTATGCAGGTTACTGAGAAGTGAGTGCAATTCCGTTGGAACTAGATGCTGAGTCAGAAGAACCTGATGCTTCAGACGAACAACATCGAAGGAAATTCAAACATGCCTCCAGTCATCCCACTGAACAGATCATAGGGAATATACTTCGGGGATCAAAACGAGAGCAACTGCACGAAATGATACTACTGAGGAATCACATAATGCGCTGTTGTCAACCATGGAACCTAAAACAGTAAATGAATCTCTTGATGATGAATCATGGGTGATTGCCATGGTAGAAGAGCTAGCACAATTTGAAAAGAGCCAGGTGCGAACTCTTGTGGAAAGACCTAACGACAAGTCCACAATAGGCACGAAGTGGGTGTTTCGCAACAAGCCAGACGAAAGCGGTAATGTGACACGAAATGTGTCCAGGTTGCCAAAGGTTATTCTCAAGAAGAAGGTATAGATTTTCAAGAAACCTTTGCACACGTAGCTAGGCTTGAGTCAATAGGCATTTTACTTGCATATGTATCTTTTAAAAGATTCTAGCTTTTTCAAATGGACGTGAAAAGTGCATTTTTAAATGGTTTTATAAATGAGAAAGTTATGTTGAGCAACCTCCCGGTTTTGAAAAAGAAGAATTTTCAAATCACGTCTTCAAGTTAAACAAAGCTTTATATGGTTTAAAACAGGTCCCTAGGGCATGGTATGAAATATTGAGTAGGTTTTTACTAGACACGGGCTTTACAACAGGAACAATCGATAACACTCTGTTTATAAAATGAAAAGGGAATCACATACTGCTTGAGCAAATATATGTTGATGATATCATATTTGGCAGTACTGACATCAGTCTTCGCGAGAATTTTTCTAAGTCTATGCAACATGAATTTGAGATGAGCCTCACGGGAGAACTCATGCACTTCCTTGGATTGCAAATCGAGAAATTGGACACGGGATCATTCATATCTCAAACGAAGTACACGAAGGAACTACTTGAAAAATTCGGAATGGCTGATTGCAAGGTACTTCCCACTCCTATGCATCAGGCCGCCAAAATTGACAGTTATGAACAAGGTACACCCTGTGGCGCCCCGCCATCTACTAACCTTTCTAACGTTATCTTACGTGACTAAATATAATATAAAGTAAACAATACGCGAAAATGCGTATTAAATTTTTCCTTTTATATAAAGGAATTTATTATGTACATGCTCAAAATATCGCTCCAACCCTATTTACAAGGGAAGTGTATAAGTGCGAAGCAAAAGAAACCCTAACGCCCGGCCACACAGGTCGCATCTATGTACACACCACCCCCAAAAGTCGCTGGAAGCTTCAAAAGGTAAGCCTTGCCATCAAAAGCGATCACGTACCGTGGTCGCGTGCACCTACAACACATAAAGTAAGGCGTGAGCTATAAAGCTCAGTAAGTAGGAATATGCAATGTCGTGAACGTGAAAACCCCGCAAAGGCATCCGCGCCAATGCATCCCACACCTCGTAAATCAAACTCAATCTCATATCTCTCAGGGCCCTCGGCTAACTTGCTATGCACCATAAAGAGCTCTAATCCAACACGGATAAACGTGGCAGCGACCTACGCTGGGTAGCCTACGCTAGGTTTCCCTAGGTCGCACCCTCCCAGGTCGTCCCCTCTGCCGTGCGGTAGCCCACGCTGGTTGCCTACGCTGGTTAGCCTACGCTAGGGTTCACCCCTAGGTCGCTCCTTCCCAGGTCGCACCCTCCAGGTCGCATCCCTCCGCTATCAGGGCATCAACCCAAATAAAATAAACAGGGCAGAAGCCCAAATAAATATTCTAATATAACCGACGACGCAGCACGCCGTCATGGTGCCATAGAAGTAGCCCTGACTCAATTGCGAGTCGACATCAAATGCCTATATCGGCAAATATCATTCGCCCTCAGACGATAAAACCCCAAGTGCCTCGTGCATGCATATGAATATGCAACGTGAATTAATACCGTAAATATTTTATCATGCAAAAGCATGTCAAATAATTCACGTAATAATATAAACCCAAGCACATAGTCACGTAATTCAAGTACATACAAATAATTATGTGTTGTAGTTGAAATTCCCACTTACCTGGTAATCCTTAGCTATTTAATTTATCGTACGGTAAGTCGCTAACCTTCAAACCCTAAATATAGAAACACATAAAATTAGGGTTTGTTAGTCTAATTTTAATTTCACGAAATTGGCTTAATTTGAAAATCCTAGTTTCGACTCCCAAAATTTCGAAACCCTAAAATTTAGAATCTTAACTTAAACAGAGAAATACTATTAATATAAATCTCGATATATGACCTTTATAGATTTCGATATGAATTATAATTCGATACTGAAATTACGTAAAACTTTAAGATGAATATTCAACATTGTAACTAAAATGTCGAGTTGTGTGTTAGCCTTTTACACAGAAAAGTCGAGATGTATTATATCTAAGATTTCGATACTTAAACTACACAAAATTTCGATATTCGACTTTTGTGTCATTATCTATCAAGATGTCGATATTAAGAAGATAAATGTCGATATCTTCCTTGTGGACACAAAGCCATATGACATGATTTCGATATCTTCCTTATGGACAATCTCGACATTTTCAAAACAGACTCGATATTATATATATATATATATATATCTCGACAACTAAACTATGTAATAAAATCTCGATATAACTTGCACTACACTTGAGTTTAGTTAGACATAAATATCGACATGTTTCAATGATACATCTCGACATTTAATTCAACCATGACTTCGACATTTCAGTTTTCATGCTTCGATATATATATATATATATATATACTTGTCTCGATATTACACTAGGGATTTCGATATTTATAGTACATAAAGATGTCGAGACTTGCACATATGAAATAACATATCGAGATTATAATGATATGATATAGGTAAATCTCGATATCAATGTCTACTAGGTCTCGACATTTTCTTATTCTTCTAACCATATTTCGATACAAAGATTTCGATATAAACATACACCAAATAGATATCGACATAACAAGTAAAATATCGACATGTTGGGACTTAAGCCTCGACATTTAATAAATAACGAACCAACATCTCGACTTCTCACCCTCAAACAATTCGACATTAAACACTAATTTCGATATCATCTTTGAAGACCACTTTCGACATTCCTAGATCCTAATAAAGATCTTGAATTCGTTCCTATCAAACTCAGCTAAGCCTCGAGTTTCATAAGCTGAAAATCACTTTATAAAATCATCTAACTATCGATCAAAACCCTAAAATTTATGTTTCATGATTATTATAACATACATATAAGATCATTAGCACAAGGGTTCCTCCCACTAATTCGTGTTCTAAAACACATAATATCAGTACTTATACTAAATCATAAATTTAGATATACAAATTATGATAGAAACTCATACCTCTCCTAGCTTATTTCGTTCGTTTCTTCGTGCCTTCTTGTTCTGAATTATCGAGTTGCTATCAATAGAGTTTCCTTGTTTCTACTATACTATATTATCAAGGGTCTCAACAAGTATTCTCAAGTAACGAAATTTCCCTCTAATTCTAAATAGTTTTTCTAGTACTTATCTCCTATAATACTAATTGCTTTGTTGTCTCTTTGTCCTACACTTAGCGTGACCTAGTGTACAATTGACATGGATGTTTAATATAATACTTATCATAAGTTGATGTATGTTTCGACATATAATAGCTCGAGATTTGATTTGTTCAGTATTTATTCATTTCGATATCCTTGTATCCTAACATCCTATAATTTCGAGATTCATGTTATTAAGCTAGCTTAAAAGTCGACCTTCTCTTGCAAATTTATCGATCTCAAGATGTGTCTTGAAATTATTCCTATCAATTCGTATTTCCCAAAACGTGGTATTAGCACTTAATTATATTAAATTAAATTTTCTAGGTTAGTATGCCATGTACAAGAAACCCTAAAATCAATAGCTAACCTAAATTAAATTAATTCCTCTAATTTCTAATTCATATATGTCATGTTGGCATCTAACATAAAATCATTTAAGCACATATAAGTCACAAAGCATGTCTCATGCAGTTACGTAAATCATATAATATGTATGCATATTTATTGGCCGACTTACTTACGGGACTCGGGCATTACATCCTCCCCCCCTTAAAAGGGATTTCGCCCCCGAAATCAGGCAGGGAGAAATAGCTCAGGGTAGTGGTTCCTCATGTCATCTTCCCGTTCCCATGTAGCTTCTTCTGTGGATTGATTTTGCCATAATACCTTGACTAGCGGAATTTCGTTATTCCGTAGTCGTTTCATATCGTACATAAGGATTTCTATTGGTTTCTCCTCATAGCTCAAATCGGGCTTGAGTTGTTGCTGAAGATTTTCAGTATTCAGCACATGGCTTGGGTCTGCGACGTATTTCCGTAACGTCGATACGTGAAAGACATCATGTACTTGAGCTAGCGAATTCGGTAGTTCCAGTTTATAAGCAACTTCACCAATTTTTCGGATGATTCGGAACGGTCCGATATATCTCGGACTTAGCTTACCTTTCTTCCCAAATCGCCTCACGCCTTTCATTGGGGACACCTTCAGAAATACAAAATCATCTGCTTGGAATTCCAGTGGTCTACGCTTTTGGTCTGCGTAACTTTTCTGTCTGCTTTGGGCCGTTTTCATCCGTTCACGCACCTTTGATATTGCTTCCGTCATTTCTTGTACTAGGTCAGGGCCTAGTATCGCCCGTTCTCCAACTTCATCCCAATGTATTGGAGACCTACATTTGCGTCCATACAGAGCTTCATATGGAGCCATTCCGATAGTCGCATGATAGCTGTTATTATATGAGAACTCAATCAGTGGAAGATATCTGCTCCAGTTTCCTTTAAAATCGAGCACACAGGCTCTTAGCATATCTTCCAACGTCTGGATTGTTTGCTTTAAGTATAGAGGTATGATCGGAAGTTTGCTCTACCTTACGGCAAGCAAACCCGATATTATGTTTGCTACTGGTCTATGTTCTGGATATCAATCGAGTCCTAGGGAATCACACTTGACAGCTGTCAAACGGAGACATAGATATTTGAAAGGAATAGTCAATTTTGTAACGTGGTATCCAAATCGCAAGGAACTCCCATTAATGGGATACTCGGACGCTGATTATGGCAGTTCTAGAGAAGATAGGAAAAGCACTAGTGGTACTTGCCAATTACTAGGGAATCTCCTTGTAACTTGGTCCAGTTAGAAACAAAATGCCGTCGCCCTGTCCACAATCGAAGCAGAATATATGGCCTTAGGAAGTTGTTCTCAGCAAATCCTTTGGATGAAATAGACCTTGAGTGATGACGGTTAAGGTATGACAAAAATCCTAAATTCTGTGATAGTACTAGTGCCATTAGTATCACTAAGAATCCCGTACACCACTCTTGAACTAAGCACATAGAGGTGAAACATTATTTTATTCCAGATCATGTTCAGAAAGGGAATATCAGCGTGAACTTCGTAGGTACTAATTATCAGCTGACTGATATCTTCACGAAACCCCTTATTGAAAGTAGATTTTGTGACATTCGCGACCGATTATGAATTATTGAGCTCAAATAGGAAATATGACTAGGTAAGTTAGTCCTTAGTATTTCTTTGATCTTATCTTTTGGGATCTCTCGATTCCCCCCTTGATTCGATTAATATTTTTCTTGATTCTATCTTCCTTATTTGTCCAAATCCTTTCCATTCATGGGGAGATAATTTTTTTCTCTTAATAGATATTCTTCGAGGTACATGTCAAAATCTATTTTAAGCCGAAATTCATTCTTATTTTTGAATTCTGATCTTAGTCCTTATTACTCTTCTTGATCTCCACGAGATATCCTCTTACCTTCAGCAAAATCCATCTAAAGGGCAGTTTCCTTTTCCACAAATGATTTTTGAAATTTAAATTTGAAATCTTTTCCTTAAGCTGCCACACGTCTTGTCAATATCATATTTCTCTATAACTTCCTTCCATTCTTATCTAATCATTCGGCCTTTATAACCTCTTAGCTTCTACATTCTTCAATTCATTCAAACCCTAAATTCTTCACTTCACAATTTCACTCTTCAATCCTTTGATCTCAACCATGGTGAAGACTAAAGGAGCAGAATTTGCGTCTGACAAAAAGTGTAAGGCTGTTCTAACCAAGTTCCCACTCTCTCCAAAAGCCACCCACTCCAAATCAGGGAGTAGCCCTAAACCTAAGAAATCTCCAGTGAATCCGAAGAAGAAAGCAAAGATCATCAAGACTCCTACTCCATCTCCCACTTCTTCTCAAGATCAGCTTGCATCTCAAGAGAAATCTGCTTCTCTCGAGAAATCTGACTCTCCAGAAAAATCTACTTCTGCTCAAGTCGAGTCCCCTCCTCGAGACACCAGCTGTGATACTGAAAAGCATGTGCTGTTCAACCCTGATAATCTGGAGAAGATCACCGATGAAGTTAGATTCCTGACTGAGAGCGCCAAGGAACTTCATGGAAAGCTTCAGAAGCGACGAGTTGCACGAGGTAGGTGCGTTAAGTTTGACGAGTTGGCTGACAACCAAGTGGTGACATGGCTGACTGACTATGGCTGGGAAAATTTTCAGAGGATTGACAAGTCTGTGTATGTGGAGGCGGTGAAGCTCTTCTATGCCAATCTCACTTTCGTTGAAGACGGAACTGAGATCACAGTGAAGTCGTATATGCTTGGGACGAACCTTGAATGGAATAGCACCAAGATGAATGAGATGCTGCGAGTTGAGAACGAAGGGCTCTGTTGCTTACTTTGTCCGCTGGTGCACTTCTGCGGTAACCATGCGAGATTGTGTGAAAGGTTTCTGGAATTCCCCCTATAGGCCAAAGTTCTCTGAAAGAGAAGCTTTGAACCAACTTCACGTAGATCTGTTCTTTCTCCACAAGGTTCTGCATTTTACGCTATGGAGCGCATGAGTTGGAAGTGGAGGCCGTTCCACTACGATGAACAACATGAGCATGCTGACTCTCTATATTGTGACCCAAAATAGGCCGCTCAACTTAGGTACTTCGTCCTTAAGTACATGATCTATGCCATTAAGAGCTCAGACAAGGAACTTCCCTATGGTATGTTGCTTACACATATGTTTGAATTCGAGGGAACTCTCTTCCCAAGGCTTGGGAAGATAGCTCAAAGCATGCTGTAGATATGATCACACTGAAGCATGTTGGTATACGCTATGATGAGGGGCGAGGATGGTTCAAGACAAAGGATCTGAATGCCCCTTCGGAAAGTCCGACCAAGAAGAAAATGGATGATGAAAGCGACAAGCAGTGAACGATAGCCGATCTGAAAAGAGGCATCAAGGGTCTTAAGGATGAGAACCGGAAGAATTTCAAAGAGATCTCACGGAACTTCAAAAAAAAGTGTCTGAAGGAGATCTCAACAGCTCTGAATATCGCTGACTCTTGATCTGCCTCATCTAATAGCGGTTCCAGCCTTAGAAATTCAGTCCCTAGTGATTCCTAGCTCTAATATGATTAACTCTAGTATGCTATGTTCTCTTCTTTTGGTTGGTGTATGGGTTAGTTGGTTGCAGGTTAGTTAAGGTTGTGGTGTTTGTGTCCCTCCTTTTTTATGCTGAAGGGGGAGAAGTTTGGGCAATTAATGCCTTATGTTCGAATGGTGTCGGGTCATTCACTTGTGGCCCTTTTGTTATTTTGGCTTGATATAATGTAATCGGCTTGCTTTTATATGCATGTGTCTTAATCTCTTTGTGTTTGAGTTTGTGATCTGTTAAGGATTAAGGCATTCCGCACATAGGCAGGGGGAGCAAATTGATATGATGTGATAACTTGAGACATTCCATGGTAACTTGCGACATTTCATATGATATGTGATCTAGTAAATTGCTAAGTCTTTGCTACTAGGCTTTACATAGGAATATTAGCAATTAAACAGGGGAGCATGCTTCAAAATTTGATAAATTTATATGCTCTAATCATATGTCACATGCTTTGATACTTAAACATGTTACGTGCGTAAATGGCTTCATATCGAGTGTACTCATATGCTTAAGATAGGCATTAATTACTTGTCATCATAAAAAAGGAGGAGGTTGTAGACCTTTTTGGTCCAATTGATTATGAGAGTTTTGATTATTCCAAGTATTATGTATTATGGGGGGTACAACTTAGAAAACTCGATATCTATGATTTGTGATGTTTAAGTATGTGAAAATATTCGATTAAGTGCTTCAATGTCATTTAAATCGTTAAGAAAATCAAATATATGTGGTATTTATGGTAAGTGATCATATGACCATTGTGCTTTATAGGCTTATTCTTGGCATGATTCTTTGAGTTAATGCACGCGATTATTGAGCTTTGTCTTGCATATTCTGTGCTTAACTTTCCGTGTGAAGTGTAAAAGCTATCTTTGGGTCTATGTAGAAGAAAAACACTTCACGTTGAAGGGTACGAAACGAACACACAAGCCATCGAATTCCTTAGATTGTTTTGCCTTTGCGAAATATTCGTAATTTGGGTTGAGCTTACATTTACGAATCTGTACCCGTGAGCGATCTTAGCAACACCCTACCCTATAACCCTTGTCTTCGGACGTGGTTTGTCTCCGGACATGTTGAGCGCACAAAGGAGCACGATTGCAGTCTTTCGCACGTGGAGGGACGAATTTGTTGGATTCGATGGCCCTTCGGTAGCAAGCTGTGTCTAATCTGGGAATTGGTTTCCCGGGTAAACGACGTGGAACGAAACTTGGCGTGCGACAGCCTAGAACGAGGTCTAGTATCCATAGTGCTTCGGTTGTGTAAGAGTCGATCATTTTGTAACAATAACCGGTAATACTTAGTGACTGGTTGGAACTCTTGGGGAGATCACAAAGGACACGATTGAACCCCAGTCGGGGATATAACCTGTCTAAACATCTTGTCTCACTTTACTTCCAGTTGTTAATTTTTCTGTGAGACAAACCTGGAACGTCTCCACGTAACTAGGTAAGATCATTGAAACGCTTTCTGAAAATAACGTGATATTTTGTGAAACAGGGTTAGGGAGATAAAGTTGATACTCTTACTGCTTTCTAGGGTAACATAGTCTGCAATATCTTCTTAAAGAAAAGTATTCCTCAAAGAAGAACAAGCCAAAATTTTTTATAGCCTAATTCACCCCCTCCCCCTCCCCCCTCCCCCCTCTTAGGCATATTTATATTTCAGATAAGAATCATAGGGAGTTAACTGCCTTTCTTTTCATATTTAAGAGGAGCAATTATGTGGTTTTTAGCTTCAATAGGGGTCAATCTAAAAAAAAACAATCGAGAAACTGGTGGAGAAAAGTTAATTTTCGATGGAAAGTTTCTCGAACGAAAACTGTTTTGGGCCTGATCTGACTTAACTTTCGAAAACGTCCAATCAGCCCAAATTAGAAAACATTACTGTTTGGAGTCGAAAACCACTAAATACACGCAAAAACCCTTAATCGCAAAATTCAACAGTCGGATATTTTTCTCTCGCGAAAACTCATCAGAAAGACGAACGTCTAAATCAAACTATTTCTTTGTTTTTCAACCGATTATTGTTTTTCTGATGTATATTTGACATCTGTGAGGTGTTTGTTTTGTGATTTTGTGATACTCATCTGAAAGACGAACATCTAAATCTTCATTTGCGTTTTGTGATTTTCTGCTGGATTTGTCGTTAAATTTCTCGTCTATAAACTGTTTGAAAACCCTATACGATTTTCAGAACTCTAAGACATTTGATGTGTTAATCTGGTTCGATTTACGTGTTTTATCATAGTTTAAATGTTTGCGATCATTCTGAGAGTAGCAATTTTCATAATCTGCGCTAAGAATTGAAATCTAAGGTTCGACTAAAACTGGGTTTGAATATTTGAAGCAGTCGAAGAACTTTCTTGATCGCAAATAGTGTCAATCGAATTTCAATTGATTGAGATACTGTCTGCATCGTAAAAGATTTTCGATCGCAAAAGTTTTGACTTAGTAGTTAAGATAGATGACGCAGATCGAAAAACTACTTACCATCGAGAAACATAATTAGGAATTTATGCTAGCGAGAAATTAACAAGCGGAGTAGATAAAATAGATGCAAAACAATTACTAGTGCAAAACTTACTCTCGCAAATAGAATTTTCGATTTCATTTTACTTCGATCGCAGATTTTAGCGGTGACAAAATTCAATTTTTCGACGCTAACTCTCTGGATCGTAGAATATGTAGCGATGATTTTGCTAGATCGTTAATTTTCAAGGCAATTGACTTAGTCTTTCATTGACTAACTTCTCAATCGACAACTTCGCAGCGAGAAACCTCACCTAGGATCGAAAATCATTCATCGCTCGACAAATTTCAAAACGAAAAATTTTATTCACTCGAGAAAAATTTTTCGATAGTAAGTTTACCTGAGGAAATTTTTCTGGGTCGTAAATTTACGCGGAAATGTTTCTCGATCATAAAATTGATCGACTGCAGTACCACACTTAAGTCTCTATCACTGTAGCGAATCTAGCGAATAAAATTCTTAAATCGAAAATTTAAACAGAAACTTTCTTTAGAATCGGCACTTAGGAAGATCAAATTGAAAATTCAATTTATTGAGCGAAAACTTTCTCGAAGTGAATAGTGGTGTTCAACACTTGGAATATTTTCGACAGATACTTTATATGCCTTATGTGTGAATGTCGAAATTTCATCATGTCTTTAATATTCACTTCGTATATCCTATGTGCAACCTACATATTTCAAATTCCAAAATTTTATCAAACTTGCTATGAATCGATAGACTATTATGGTTCGATAAAATCAAATTTCGACTCAATTGAAGTTTTTGAACTAATGTTTGTTTCTCTAATCCTATTTCGGATGGCTTACTATCCAGCATATGACCACATCTACGACCATAATCTGTATCTCAGCGTACATGACACAAACTTTCAACATGATATGACGACATTTCGATGTCCATACGAGATGATGGTTTTGATACTTCATTCCCATTCCCTTTGGCACGCACTCACCGTGACGGCATCAGTGCCAATGGTCTACCTCCAACAGTTCTGTGGGCGCATCAAGGGTCATGTAATTGACGAGGCGCATCAGCCTCAGCAGGGATGATTTTGGCCTCGTCTTGGACCTACCTTTCAGCCATAACTACGACCCTCTGCCTACGGATGCAGAGATGGTGCGTGACTTTCCTCCAAATGTGATACCGCCCATTGCTCACCAAGATCGCACAAGTACAGAGCTACGGCATCCCGCATCCATGGAAGACAATTTTGGAATTATCAACAAGTGTCCGTCACCAAAACACGCCGGTTTCGACTAAGGCAATGGCAACATTCTCCGCATCTTCCACGAAATTGAGTTCTCCCGAAACTACAACTTTGCCTAAGTGATCTAGAATGACATTGCAGAACAGATCAGACAAAAGAAGAACAAGTGCTCGAGAATGTCCCATATGCTCGGTGGTTCAACGTGATCATTGCCCAACTCATGGAGCTTCACGAGAACATTCCTCCGCGCTCTCCAAGAGGTAATTATCAACCACCACGGCTCAAGTTCTTCCACAACCCAGATTGACAGATCAGGATCGGCCTTCAATGGCGATTCCTTTTGAGTTACTCTGTCTCCCGACCCCGCGGGAGACGCCTACAGACTCTATTGTCGGGAGAATCATCTTACAGAAGAGATGATTTGAGGGCCCTCGACAGACTTTGTAGTGAGCCCTTAATTACGACACCATAGCCCTGAGGCCGAGTTGATAGATCAAGTGGCCCATGAGCTTGAACAGGAGCCTCCAACTCAAGAAGCTCAACTACCTGATCCAGATGCCATGTTGATTGATACAGTGGCACAAGGGTTGGAACTCGAGGCTCCACAAAGCACTCGAAGAAGAAGGCACAGTTATTGTGGAAGTGCTTTTGGAACCAATTGAGGAGGTTCCTACTCGTCAACATCGGACCTCGAAGCACTGCGCCAGAAGATGATGCGCATGAACGCCGACTCGCTGCAATGCGATGCAGAAGTCTGGAGCTATAACGAAAAGACTCGGCACCGACAGGAAGAGTACGAAAGCAGGAACGAGGAAGTCCATCGCTGATACCGCGAGGAGCAAGCGTGCTATAACCAGGCCCTTCAAGCAATGTACACCGCGGTTAAGCTCACACAACAGTCGTTGGCCTTCCTTCGCCTGAGGACACCCTCGCCGGCACCACCACCCCCTTAGTGACACTTCCCTTTCTTTTCTCTACTTTTCTTTTATTTTCGTTCGACATTCCGTTTGCCTAAGTAGTCGTTGTGTTTATTTTCATTTCGTTGATGCTTAGGATGTTTATAATTATGGTTATAAGCTTAATTTATAACTACTTTATTTTTACGTCTACTTCTCTCTTCAGTAAGGCCAGGATACATAGAACGAGTCACGACACAACGACCGTCACGCATTTAGACACGACCACATCAATCGTTTATCAGGGGAGTTTCGTTCTCTTAAACCTTCATTTCCCTCTCGTTTATTCAATTTTGTACGTTGAGCCAACGTACGTCTTAAGTATTTATGAAAAAAAAAATTATGACGTGGCCGTGAGCTATTTATTTCGTTAGAAAGGCATGAATTATTGAACACAAGCATGATTCTTTGCGATTGTCTCAAGTTGGTCTGCATTTTGATGAAATCTTGTGTGCAATTAGGATATGCATGATTGATTGAATCATGTCTGCCTGAATAGATATGGCACTGTTCTGAGATATTCGTACACATGACCCTTTTGCGTTGTGAGAGTTTGAGCCTGACGAGCTTATGCTCATTTTTCTTGGTTGTGTGACGTGCCTAGTCTATATCTCTCTAGAACTTGCCTGTCTGATACGTGTTGAAACTGTTTCTGGTACGTTAGTGTGAAAATGATGAGGGCATTAAGAATTAAGTCAAGAACCAAATTTTTCCTACCATGACTAAGCTCATTAGTTATCCACTTTGAGCCTGAGCCTACTCGTTTGCTTACCTCGTAAATCGTAAAAGCCACTGACCCGTGTTGACCTTTTTGGTCCATGTGTGTTAGAGAGTTTTGATGGACAATGTAATTGTAATAACGTTAGGTCTATAAATTAAGCAATTCGATCATGCTTGAATATGCATGAGAACGAAATTGAGTCTTTGTGTGGAATATATTCATGCTTAAATGAGCTCTTATATGGAAAATAATCATGCTTTAATATGATATATGACCGTTGTGATGATTTGTTAAGAGCATGATTTATATGGTATGATTGACTCGAAAATTGCATGGAAACTATGCTTATATTAAATAATGTGATTTTCCATGTGAAGTGTTGATTGAAGAGGATTATATATAAGCCACACTTCAGATTTTTGAACAACTATGAATTTGCGAAATAAGCCTACAAGAGATATTTGAGCATAAAGTTACTAAGAGATTCCTGAGCCTTCCATTTGTGGTAGCTTTCTGCCTTACTGAGCGTTAACTTGTGATTCTATCACTGAGCGAGTGATTCATCTTATATTCCATCATCCCCTCCATATATTCTGTCTTCGGACGTGTTGCCTTCGGACGTGAGCAATACCAAGGAGGCAAGGTCGACGTTTACGCACACGTGAAGGGAATGACGAGTTTCGGGGGCCCTTCGGTAGCGAGCTGTGTCTATCTGGATCAAGGAGATTCCGAGGAACGAAACTCGGCGTGTGGTAACCTAGTAGTGGCTAGTGTACGACTTGTTTCGATGGTGTATTGGGCTAACCAATCAGTTTTGTAACCAGCTACGGTGCATTATATTGATTGGTTAAACTCTTGCGAAGCAAATCCCAAGGAGAAGAGTAAACCCCAGTTGGGGATATAACCTCTATAAAAATCCTGTCTCGCATTTACTTTTCAGTTATTCCTTTATCGCTGTGAGACAGACCCGACACACATCCAACGGTACTAGGATATATCAGGCATACTCATCACAAATATTAGTAGGCATATCTAAGTTACTACACTTAGGATTTGTGAAAAGAAGCATAAAATTTGATAAGCCTAATTCACCCCCCTCTTATCGAGCTAAATAAGGTTAGTAAATCTGCCTAATTCTATCATTTAGTTTAGGTTATCTTATTTTAGGTAGAAATTCATAGTTACCCTATCTTAAGACATCTATTCAGCCCTTGAAATATATCCGTGGATCTTATGGAATTTTTCCTTAAGTGTAGTCTTCGTATTTTAAGAAAAAATTCGTAGTTATCCCATTCCGAGACATTCCTTCAGCTATCTAGATTATTTTAGGAATATCCTATCTTCTGGATCTGTCTTTGAATGTGATCAGGTTATTTTAGGAAGGAACTTGTAGATATCTTTTCAGCCGTTCAGTTATTTTAGGGAACTCATTTATTTAAAATATATTCCTACTCAGCCCAGTCAAATCCCTTCCTTAATTATGAGATCCTGTCAAATCAGCTCGATAGTTCTGACAGTTTTCCACTTTCCAACTTCGAAATTTCAAATTTCAAAATTCATCCTTATCTCTTTCTAAAATAAACCGACCCTATTCCTTAAAAATATAGAATTCCTCATCTTCATCAACTCATTCATCTTCTCCATTCTATCAAACCCTCACTTCAGAAAATGGCTAAAACATCCACACCCAAGGCAGCCACCAAAGAATCCTCAAGCTGAAAACGCAAGGAACCCACGTCTGATGAGTCCCCACTTGAATCTCCTCCTAAATCATCAGAACAAGCCTCAGCCCCATCACCTTCTGCTCGCAAAACCCGTTCCAATGTGAAACCCACTGAAAAGATTTCCTCCCCAGCCAAACCTGTCAAGAAGAAGAAGAAAAAGACAAATAGATCCAGCCTCACCCCTACCGGTACCCCCACAAAGTCACCCGAACCAGAAAAGCCTGCCTCAAGTTCCGAGATCCCTGAAGAAGTTCCCGCGGAAACTCAGAAATCGCCTCCACGATCCCCAACTCCCGAAGAACCTCCATCACCACTTGAAAGAGCCTCTCCTTCTCCATATTCGACCCCAAAACACTCTGAAATCCCGCCTATTGATCTGTCAAAACCCAACGAAATCCCTGTTGAAGCCCTCTTTTTGGAGGAACGCAATCAAACCATCTACAAAAGTTTCAACAACCGGGATATTGCCAGAGGACGGGGAGTTGCTTTCGACAACTTGCCTGAAGGAACGTGTTATCACTTGGTTGAAAGATTTTGATGGGAACAGTTTCTCAGCATCAACACGCCCTACTATCCTGAGGTCGTCAAGCTCTTCTATGCAAACTTCGACTACGAAGAGTTCGAAGGGCATATCAACATCCGCTCCTATATTCTCGCCCGCAAAATCGAATGGACCACTAGGACTATGAATGCCATGCTTGGGGTTGCTGATGAGGAGTTCTGTCATTACGACATGAGCGTCTGGTGCCATGCTGATGAGTTTGAACTCAGTAATGTCCTTCGTACACTCTGGAATACCCGCACCAAACCCCAATTTTCTGATGGAGAAGCCCTGAACCAGCTCCATATCGACTTTTTCTTCCTGCACAAACTGCTCAACATGACCCTCTAGAGTGCGAAAATAGGCAGTGGCGGCCACTCGACGACCATGAACTTCATGAGCACCTTCGCGGTCTACATGATATCCCAGAACCGCAGATTTAACATAGGATATATCGTCATGAAGCACATGATTCAGGCCATCGAGAGCAAGGACAAGGCGCTGCCGTATGGAATGCTGCTCACTCACCTGTTCGAGTGTGAGGGTATATTCTGTCGCCGGCTTGGGAAGATAAGGTTGTTCATGTAGTGGACCTTGTGACCCTAAAGCGCATGGGAATTCATCACTCCAAGAACCAAGGTTGGTTCGAGGCAAAGGAGAACAGGCAGTCGATAGTGCCCAGAAATGGTCTGCTGCGAAGGGAAAAGCAAAGGTCAAAAGCGACGAGGACAACGATTACGAGGATGAGCTCAGCATAGGGAAGGAAGGAATCTCCATGTTGCGCCGCGATATCTCTGATATCAAGACTGATAATCAGAAGCGCTTCCGCAAGCTCAAAGAACAATATACCGAGCTGTCGCTGAAACTGTCCAAGCTCTTCAAGCTGGTCAAGAAGTCCCTTCCTAAACTCGCCGATTCTAAAACATCTTCAAGCCAGTAGGCTGCCCCATATGTTCCATGCTCTTAGTTGCTCTTAGGATATTCCACTCTGCTAGTATCGTTTTTAGCTCTTAAGTGTCCCTCCCACCTTTTTGATGATGAAGGGGGAGTAGTAAGGTACGTGCTAGGCGATTAAGCGTCTAAGTATTTTGGTATTTTGTCTGGTAGTTGGTGTTTAGGGAAGTTCGTTGAACCCTAATCTCGATGTTTTACTCTAATCTCCGAATATATCTGTGCTGATCTTACACTGCGTTATCTAAATCTTATACTCAGATACTTAACTGTGAAAATTGACTTGAATGAGATTTCTTGGCTGCAGTGATTATATGATTGCGTGAATCAAGCTTGGAACATGCGCACTTAGGCAGGGGGAGCACAATCACGGGTAGTTTCGAAATTTTGTGCTCAGGATATAACACATGACATGATATATCTGCACTTAGACAGGGGGAGCAAATTCATTCACGATATATCTTTGCATGTCATATAGATAAATGCACTTAGGCAGGGGGAGCAAATATGTATCATATGTGATTAGGAAATATCGTATGCTCTGCTTAGTGATTATGTAACACTTAGACATATGCACTAGGACTTGTGAAATCGAATATGCTTACATGCTTATGTGCTGCATCATTACATGTAGTCATCAAAAGGGGGAGAATGTTGATTTTTTTGTGGTCCATGTGTGTTAGAGAGTTTTGATGGACAATGTAATTGTAATAACGTTAGGTCTACAAATTAAGCAATTCGATCTATGATCAGTATAATGTCTATGCATTAATTATAAGCTATAGATCTATTAAAGTGTTGAATATTTGATTCGCATATGATTTGGTGATTAGTTGTTGAGACTAGGTGACCGCATGTTATAGACAGCCCATGTGATAGGATATATCGTCCTGTGCTATATATGGAAATAATGCATGAGATATCCTATTGAGTTATAAAAGGAAAATATACTGTTTATATATGGAAATTGATATATATGTTCAAAATATGTTATTCCTGACGAAAATCACATATACGATTCTTTGCATGATTTCCACTGAATTTAATGTGCAATATTGAATTAATTTTCCTTATGCTGATTGGAATATTATATTTAGGGAAGATTTTGATTGACTTTGTGGGTACGATGCTATTATATGGTATGTGCTATAAACGGGTGTGATCACTGATATAAGGAAAGTTCTGCCATGATTGATAAATTAAATGAAGTATGCTCTGATCTGATTTGTGTGCTAAACATGGTAAATATATTGATCTAATACTATGATCTACATATAGCAGGGAAAGTTAATCTGGATTGATTTATACTAGAAACAGATAGCAGGGAATCACTTATGGAAAGTCCTGACATGGTAAATATATGCAAAGTGATTGAATATGCATGAGAACGAAATTGAGTCTTTGTGCGGAATATATTCATGCTTAAATGAGCTCTTATATGGAAAATAATCATGCTTTAATATGCTATATGACCGTTGTGATGATTTGTTAAGAGCATAATTTATATGGTATGGTTGACTCGAAAATTGCATGGAAACTATGCTTGATTTGGTGATTATTAAATAATATGATTTTCCATGTGACGTGTTGATTGAAAAGGATTATATATGAGCCACACTTCAGATTTTCGAACAACTAAGAATTTGCGAAATAAGCCTACAAGAGATATTTGAGCAGAAAGTTACTAAGAGATTCCTGAGCCTTCCATTTGCGGTAGCTTTCTGCCTTACTGAGCGTTAACTTGCGATTCCATCACTGAGCGAGTGATTCATCTGATATTCCATCATCCCCTCCATATGTTCTGTCTTCGGACGTGTTGTCTTCGAACTTGAGCAATACCAAGGAGGCAAGGTCGACGTTTACGCAACATGTGAAGGGAAGGACGAGTTCCGGGGGCCCTTCGGTAGCGAGCTGTGTCTCTCGGGATCAAGGAGATTCCGAGGAACGAAACTCGGCGTGTGGTAACCTAGTAGTGGCTAGTGTACGACTTGTTTCGGTTGTGTATTGGGCTAACCAATCAGTTTTGTAACCAGCTACGGTGCATTATAGTGATTGGTTAAACTCTTGGGAAGCAAATCCCAATGAGAGGAGTAAACCCAGTTGGGAATATAACCTCTATAAAAATCATGTCTCGCATTTACTTTTCAGTTATTCCTTTATCGCTGTGAGACAGACCCGACACACATCCATCGGTACTAGGATATATCAGGCATACTCATCACAAACATTAGTAGGCATATATATCTAAGTTACTACACTTAGGATTTGTGAAAAGCAGCATAAAATTTATAAGCCTAATTCACTCCCCCTCTTAGGCACATTTACATCTTCAACCCGAACAAGCCTCCTGAGATTATCTGAACCTGAGTTGACTAGAATAGAGCAGAAGTCAAACTCGAGGGTTACTGATTCAATGTCTGATTTAATGTTCTACTCTGCTATTCGTGAAATGACTCTACCCTACTTGACTTATTTTTTGAAATGACCCGATCCATTGCATAAGCCTGCCCATTATTCTTTCGCAAGATATAAGTTTTGGTAATAAGTATCCCTATATACACGGCATTCGCTGTGACGATGTATTCTTTGCGACAAAAGCCAAACCTTGACGTTAAGGAAATAAGGGCAGTGCACAAAATAAGAGCGTAACTAAGGTGAAAGGCCAGAAAATGAAAGGGAACTGAGTTGTGAGGGTCGGGCAGAAATGTCTAGGATTTCCGAGCGAGAATGTTGAGTCTTATGTTGAGGCATGTGACTGTCAGTTTGATCATGCTATTTATTTGAGTATTCGCTTATGTGTCTTAGCTTTAGGATTACGTTTGTCAGTGTCTATGCTTGTCATCTCATTATTATTTGACCCCGTTTCGACCCAAAAGACCCTCGGATTTACGCTTGCCACCTTAAGTAGAAGATATGCGATTAGCTTGCAAGCTTATGGTAGGGGTTGGGCTAGTGCACGATTTGAGCGATTCACTATATACTAGCCTATACATTGAGTGACTTGAGCGAATCCTTGTGAGGTATGATTCTTGATTAACAGTGCTAAGAAAGTTCAGGTTGATAGGTGCCGATCACTGGTGTACTGTTCATGATTGTTTGCTTGATTCTATTCTTGTGCTCTCTAGCTATGATGATAAGTTGCAAACAATTGTGCCGTCATCTTGATTTGATGCCTTCCCTGACTTCTAAATTACTTGAGGATAAGCAAATGCTTAAGTGTGGGGAGGTTTGATAAACGTATTTTAATACGTTTATAGCAATATTTATTTGGGTCAAATAGAGTTTTTACAGTCATCCTATGCATTTATTCACCCTATTTACACTTATTTTAATATTGAAGGAGCTTAGGACGACTTTCGAGCGAAAATGAGCGAAAACGAAACAAAACTGAGCGAGTAGGACAAAAACTGGTGAGTGTCACGGCCGTGTCACCCAGTGCGCGAGGCCGTGACAAGGGGCAGAGGCCAATGAGACAGTCACGGCCGTGACTCCTATTGCACGTGGCGGTGACGTCGAGCAGTGAGGGAGGAGTTCCAATACAAGATCGTCCTATGGAACAGTCACATTATATTCACAACCAGACATGGTAGGTGTAATCCCGAGTCTCGCCACATATTTAGTGGATGCAAATGAATGCGTGGCTCCTGAATCTACTAAAATATGTCGGAAGTTTGTGAATAAGTATAATACCTGCTACCACGGATGGATTAGCTTTTGCTTCATCTGCAGTCAAAGTATACACGCGTGCTGGCACAGTTGGTGGTTTCGCTTGAACCATAGCTTGATTTCCTGGTGTCTTCTCTGAACATGATCTTGCGTAATGCCCCGTCTTCCCGCATTTGAAACAGATAGCATTCTGTGAAAAACAGATACCCAAATGATGTCGTCCACATCTTGGGCAAGCTGGCATTGGGACTGGGGATCTCCATTGATTAGAGTTTTGTTGCTGAGGTGGTCCAGGCCTATTCTGAAAATTTGGCTTCCCACCTTTTGGAAAGAATTGTCGTTTCTGGTTACCCCCACTCCACTTTGCTCCTTACACAAACTTTCGCTTTGCCTCCTGAGCACGAATAATTCGTGTCTCAGCTTGTTCTGCCACCATCGCCCGCTCAGCTACTTGAGCATATGAAGCTCCTTGTAGTCCGGCCATATTAACGTCACGATACAACTCCGGCTTTAGACCCTCAAGGAATCGTTCGACCTTCAGAGTATCCGTACTCACCATATGTGTCGCGAACCTTGATAGTTGTTCAAATTTTCTGATGTACTCCGCCACAGTCATTGCTCCTTGTTTGAGATTGATAAACTCATTCATGCGTTGGGCTCGCACAGGTGCAGTGAAATATTTATTTCGAAATAATTCCTTGAAACGTTCCCAACTCATGTTGATTGGATCCTCGATCGCCAAAATAATGTCCCACCAATGCCCTGCACTTCCTCGCAGTAGAAATGCAGCACACAGAACTTTCTCATTCTCAGGAATTCTGCTATATTGGAACATACTCTCTAATGTTCTGAGCCAATCTTCAGCAGATGTTGGATCAATAGCATCCTCAAAAGTCGGTGGGTTCAGTTTGCGAAATCTTTCACCCACTGCTTCAACCCTATCCGCCTGAGAAATTCCGTTATTTATTGTCCCCTCAGAGTTTTGCTGCTGAATCAATTCCCGAATCTGTTGAGACTGCTGACGTACTAATTCAGTAAGCTGAAGGATAGCCGAGTCACGATTGTCAATCGGGTTTACATTTTCGCCTTCATGATTGTTTCCTCCACTGCCTTCTCCTCTAGTTCTAACCATGTTGTTACTCTTACCCTAACAGTCCCTTAGGCCAATAAATCATGCTATGAAAAAAAAATTCATAATATCTTATAACTTACAATTAAGGCTGACTTCCGCGCTTTTGAGTATGTGTACATGGACAGTCTACAGAAACTGCAACCGAAGCTCTGATACCAACCTGCGATGCCCCGCTATCTACTACTATTTTTTTACGCTAACTTACGTGACTAAATAGAATATAAAATATATTACATATGAAACACCGATAGAATTTTTCGATTTTACAAAGCACACCACACACAACATGACGCCCGTCTCACAGGTCGCATCCATGTACACACCACCCTCAAAAGTCACCGGAAGTTCCAGAAGGACCAGCCTCGTCATCTAAACATTTACGTACCGGATTCGCTACGTCTATAACACATAAAAACATGGGATGAGCTATAAAGCTCAGTAAGTGGAAATATGCATGTATGCACGTGCCAAAATAGCAAAGGCATCCGCGCCAATGCTTTTTGATACTATCCTCACATCATACTCATTCGTTTCTCATTTTCATCAGGGCCCATAGCTACTTACTAACCGCACCATCAAATCATGAGCTCAAATCCTATACGGATAAAAATACGATAGTGGCCCACTCTGGCTAGGATAAAATTAGGGTTTATCTCCAATCATATCATTCACCAGATCGCCCCTCTATCAAATTACTTTCCTGGCACTATAGTTATACTACGTGCCTTCCCAATACCTAAATAATTTAGGTAAATATACTCGACGGTTTTACCCCCGTCATGGTGCTTTTGTAGAAGTAGCTATATTCTCATCTATCTACATTACATATAACTCGCTTTCCACTCGAGTAATACAATGCACGCTCATTCCTCAAAATACTCCATATGATTCGTGCGTGCACATGATCATGATACATAAATAATGCGAAAATAAATATTCCAAACAATCGCATATATCAGCTAATTCACATACCACGTATTCATCGAAGCAATTAGCCACGTAGCAATACACATATCAATCAATTTATGTGTTGTAGGTGAATTCCCACTTACCTGATATCCTTAGCTTATTGCACGGTTAAATTGCTAACCTTCGAATCCTAATTATAAAAACATATAAAATTATAATTCATTAATTTAGTTACAATTTCATGAAATTAGTTAAATTTGAAAACTCTATTTTCGACTTATGATTTCAAAACCCTAAAATTCCAAATTTGACTTAAATTGAAAATACCACTTTGAAATTTATAAAAATCTCGAATTGCATAATAATTTAAATCTCGACATAGTATATTATAAAGCTTCAGGTTTTGAATAAAACGAAATCTCGAAATAAAATTCGGTATAGATCTCGACATGTATGTACAAATAAATCTCGAAATAATGAAATGATCTCGACATTTCGTAATAATCTCGACACCACATCATGTAAATACTTCGACATCCTACTCGATATTTTCTTTCAACATACATAAAAATCTCGAAATCACTTCTCACAAACCTCTCGACATTTTCTTCGAGATTTTCCTTCAACATTCAAAAACCTCAAAACTATACACAAAATACATATCGACATCTTGTCTCAAAATCCCACACAACAAATCTCGAGATCCCATCACACAAAAACTTCAACATTCACTTCGAGATTATTTTTATAAAACTCGAAACAATATATTGCGAAACAAGACCACACAACCATCTCGACATTTATATAAATCTCAACACTATCTCATCTAACACTTCAACATTAAACAAACCCTAATCTTCCCGAATCATAAACACTCTTTACTTCTAACCCATATAAACTTTCGATCAAAAACCATATTTTCCAAGAACAGTTTAAATACCGTATGAACTTCAACATATGCGATTTGAGTACCATATCTGATCTTTAACTAAGGAATTATTTTTACTAGTCCCTGATTTTTAAAACCTAATTCCAATAGTTAGTATGCTAAATATGAATTAAAATGTATAGATTAGGATAGAAATTTCATACCTCCTCCTAACTTATGGAAAACCGCTTTTCGTTTCTTATTCATAAAGTTCTAATTATTATTATTACTTAAATCCTAAATAGCTTTAGGTTTTGTCTTTAACTGTTGAAATTTGGATTCATCCTCTCATCATTATCGTGTATTGATTTCTAAGGAATTATAATCCTTACCTAATCCATCCCAAACCAAATATTAGTATTGTATTCCTAAATTATTCATTCTTTATACTAAAATCTCGAGATAACCTAAAAATCGCGACATCAATTTCAACTAAATGTCGAGCTTCTTAATATTTCGACATCTCACATCCCTATTCATACTTCTCATTCGACTTTTTCAACTCCAAAATAAACCATGTCGACATCTTAATTTAATTCGACATTATGCATTCGACTTTTTCAACTCCACAATAATTCATGTCGACATCTTACTCAAGATCCCACTTCACATAAGATCTCGACATTTAATAAAAATTTCGACACAAACAAACAACTTAAGATCTCGAAACCAACCAAACCCTAATCTTTCGAAGATTATAACACTATTCATTTCTAAACTCATAAAAATTTTCGATCAAAATCTTATCTTCTCAAGAACACAATTAACATCATGAAAATCTAAAAAAAAATACTTAAACCTTAAAACTCTAAATCCATGTAAAACGTGATTTTATGCAACCTTCAAACTAACAAAACCTAAAACATACTTAATCATAATTAAAAACATAAAGATTAAAGTAAGAAGTTTATACCTACTCCAAGCTAAATTTCGACTTGTTCAAGCTTTCCTTTCTCCCTCAATTCCTAGTTCACGTTAATTACAAAATGAAGTGCTTATTTTATTCTTCCCTTTTCTCTATCTCATCCACTTAAGATTAGTGATAGGTAAATAACAAAATACTTAACCTACTCCTCAACTTTACTCACATATTGGGTTCTATTACATTTCTAAAGTGTTCGACACCTCACTTATAAAAATATAAGGCTTAAATATTCAACCATTTTATTACCATATTATACGATTTTTCTCATTCTCAATCGTGTACTAAGTTCAATGATTAGGATACTTACCAAATATTAATATTCTATTCTTTATATATTAGTTATTCTTAATAATAAAGTCTCGAGATTTATCCTAAAATGTCAAAATCAATTGCAAACCATATATTCCTTACTCCTAAATCTCTAAACCTAAATATCGAAATTATCCAAAAAGAAACCCTAAGTTTCCAAAATTATAATACCTAATTTCCAAATAATGTTAAATATCATATAGTCACAAAATTAAATAAATACTAACTATAAAATCATATAGACACATAATATGCATGCAAATTTATTGGCCATCTTACTCACGGGACTCTGGTATTACAGCCTCAGGACCCGACTCCTTCAGCTACGGCCCTGGAAGTGGCACCAAGGCCTCATAATAGCGGACATCACACAATTGAAGCTTGTTTTACATCGCAATTCGAGCGGCACTTAAGGGCAGTTCTCGGACTTCCACTGGGTGATCCATATATGAAAGCGCAAGCTGCTATAATGTGTAATATACTTGGAGAAGATGAGGTAAACTTGTTGAGGATTTGAGATTAGAACCTCCTTTCGATGATATATGTGTGTGGCCATAACTTCTACATGCTTAAAACTGCTACACAACCTCAAATTTAATGATATATAATTGTTTATATAGGGTGAAGCTGTTGTTTGTATATGCTGTGAAAGATCGAGAACGGTACTGGGATATTTAGCTTGGCAAGTGTTTTGGTCGTGGAGTGCGTGATATGTTTTTAAACAAGAGGAACAAAACCTTTTTCTTCTACTGACGATACATGCATACTACAAACAACGAGGCTTTTTTCTTTTCTTACTATCACCAACACTCATTCACACACATATATATAATATATAGAAAGTAGATGAGATAAGGACTAGCACACCTTTTTTGAGATTCTCTTGTATGCGATCTTGACTGTTGAAATAAGGAATGCAATTCATTTTCTTCTTTTGAGTGCTGCGTAAATCTTGCTTCTTGGCTCCTTCATTTATTTTTATTATTATTTTTCCATATCTTATCTATTAGATATGGTATTGGACTTATGCAACAAATTCCCCCCTTAAGTTCAATACTTCTCGATCTTTCATCCCGAGCATATGCTTCAAATTCTCAAACGTAGTTGTTGGTAACAACTTCGTGAAAAATATCCGCGACTTGATCCGAACTCGCGACGTGTACCATCTTCACTGCTCCATTTTTTACGTGTTCCCTAATAAAATGAAAACGAGCGTCAATATGTTTGCTCCTCTCGTGATGGACCGGATTTTTCGCCAACTCGATCGTTGACTTATTGTCGACTTGAATTTCGTTTGGCTCATCTTGTCGAAGATTCAACTCGAGCAGTAAGTTTCTCAACCAGATTGCGTGACAGACACACCACGATGCTGCCACATATTCCGCTTCGCAGGTTGATAGAGTCACGATCGGTTGTTTTTTCGATAACCAGGTGAATGCCGTATTCCCGAGATAAAATACGTAGCCGCCAGTGCTTCTTTGATCATCGATATCTCCACACCAATCGCTGTCAGAATATCCGACTAATCTGCAGTCGCTCACCTTTGTTAAAATAGTCCGAGCGAATGTGTTCCTCGGATGTATCATAAAATCCTCTTGATCGCCTTGAGATGTGACTGTCTCGGTTCTTTCATATAGCGGCTAACAACTCCATGCTGTATGAGATATCCGGTCTCGTGCAGGTCAAGTATTGCAGACTACCCATAAGACTTCGATAATCAGTCGCATTCACTCCTTGTCCTCCCTCAAACTTCGACAGTTTCCAAGTTCCATCGGTGTCGCTACCGGGTTGCTCTCCTCCATTTTATTTTTCTACAATATAGCCTTCGCATACGCTTCTTGCGACACGAAGATTCCCGTGCTTCTTTGCTCGACTTCGAGACCGAGAAAATATTTCATCAGTCCCAAGTCCGTCATCTCGAATTCCTTCGTCATCGCCTTCTTGAAGTCGTTGACAATTTCCTCACTGCTTCCCATAAAAATAAGATCATTGACATAGAGAGGGACGATGATCATTTCCTCTCCTTCTCGTTTGACGTAGAGGGCGTGCTTGAACGGACATTGCTCGAACTTGTTCTTTTTGAAATATCCGTCGATGCGGGTGTTCCGTGCTCGCGGCGCTTGCTTTAGCCCGTAAAGCGCCTGTTTAATTTCAACACTCTGCCTTCTTTTCCTGGTTTCGTATATCCCGGGGGCTGCTCCATGTAGACTTCTTCCTCGAGTTCCCCGTTCAGAAAAGCGGACTCACGTCCATCTGGTAGATTGGCCGGTTGAGTTGTGCAGCTTGAGCTGGGAGCAAACGAATAGTCTCCATTCTTGCAACGAGAGCAAAAACTTCGTCATAATCTATTCCCGCTTGTTGTCGGTAGCCCTTCGCCACCAATCTCGCCTTGTAACGTTCAATTTTTCCTTGAGCATTCATCTTCTTCTTATGAACCCATTTGACTCCAATGGATTTATACCCGTTTGGCAACTCCACAAGTGTCGTTCTTTTTTATCGCCTTTATTTCCTCGTCCATCGCCGTTTTCCATCTCTTGTCTCTTATGGCTTCTTCGAAAATTTGTTCCGAGTCGGCCAGTAAGCAGACTAGGTGAACCTGTTCGGTTGATCTGTACAGGTCGTGCATGGTTCGCATCCTCGGCTGTCTTGGTTCGTCCTCTTCATTATCTTCTTGAGGTGAAATTGAGACGGGTATTGGTGCGACGCTCAATGGTTCTCCAGGCGTTGTGGTTTCTTCAACGTTCCAGCGCCACAAACTTTCTTTGTCTACCCGAACATCGCGACTTACTATCACCTTTTTATTTTCAGGGTCATAGAGTCGGTATGCCTTCGTCTTCTCATCGTACCCAATAAATACGAGCTTTTTGCTTTTGTCGTCGAGCTTGGTCCTCTTCTGATCCGGCACATGTGCATACGCCACACTTCCAAATAGTTTGAAGTGTGCTACCGTCGGTTTTCGACCAGTCCATGCTTCTTTGTGATGTGGATATCGGTTCTGAATATATATATTACATCGTACCGCTTCGGCCCAAAATTCCTTTGGCATGTCCTTACTTTTTAACATTGATCTAACCATGTCGAGAATGCTTCGGTTCTTCCTTTCAGCTATGCCATTCTGTTGTGGTGAATAAGGTGCGGTGAGGAACCTCCTGACGCCTTGCTCTTCGCAAAAAGTTACAAACGCGCCTGAATTATATTCTTCACCTTTGTCTGAGCGGATCGCCTTGATGTTTGAACCTGTCGCCTTCTCGACAATAGTTTTGAACTTTTTAAATGTCTCGAGCGCTTCTGAATTTTCCTTTAGAAAATACACTCACGTCTTTCTTGAGTAGTCATCGATGAAAGTGATAAAGTATCTCCTTCCACCGAATGATTCTGGTGTGATCCGCCCGCATATGTGTGTATGTATGAGCTCGAGCGGTTTGCGCGCTCGATATTCTGCCTGCTTCTGGAACATCGTCCTCGTATGTTTCCCAATTACGCAGTCGCAAAGCTTCTTTCCGCCTTCTATCACCAGTATTCCGCGGACCATGCCTCTTTTGGAGAGCTCCTTTAGGCCACCGTAGTGCAAATGACCAAATCGCATACGCGACAAATGGTCTTTGTCCTCCACGTTAACATGCAAACATTTTTCTTGAATCGCCTTCAGGTTGAGTCTGAACATTCGGTTCCTTTCCATCTCGACCCGTGTGATCATTCTTCCGTCTTTGTTTCTTAGTTGTATGAGCAGTCCTTCATAAACACTGAGCATCTTTTTTCAAGCAACTGCCCATACTTAAGATGTTCTTCTTCAGGTCGGGTACTAGATAAACGTCCTCGACCGATCCCTGTTTGCCATTATTTTGAGAGAAACAAATTTTCCCTCGGTCTTTGACTTCTATCTTTGATGCGTCTCCAAAAGACATGTGGCCATCATCGATCTTCTTCAATTCTGTGAAGAGATGTTTATGCCCGCTCATATGATTGCTGGGACCGGTGTCAAGGTACCACACCAGATGTTGCCTGGACTTGTATCCTCGAGCGCCATCAAAAGAACGCCTTCGTCTTTTGGCTCTTCTTGTGTGATTAGATTCACATTTTCATCTACCTTTTTTCGGACCAACAGTCTTTTGCGAAATGTCCGAACATCCCACAGTTGTAGCATTCAACGCTTTGTCGATTCGAGCAACCACCTCGTCCTTGAGCTCGCCCTCGTCCTCTCCAATTTTGATGCTCGTTTGTCGTTGTTCCGGATTGTATCCTCATCCTCGGCCTGAATTTTGGCCGCCTCGTCCTCATTGACCTCGTCCTCGTCCTCAACCGTGATGCGTATATAGCGTCTTGTCCTCTTTAAGTGATAATTTCGTCTGTAGAGCCTCGGCCAACGATTCCTGCTTCTTCTTTTTCTTTCGTTGCTCGTGAGCTTCGTGCGAACCGGAGAGTTCGCCGACCGTCATTTCTTCGAGATTTTTGGATTCTTCAATTGCACATACCACGTTCTCGTCCTCGTCCAGGGAGCGGAGAATTTTCTCAATGACTCGGGCTTCCGTTAGAGCCTCACCGTTTCTCTTTAACTGATTCGAGATAGTTTGTACTCTCGTTATATAATCGGATGCGCCTTCACCGTTCTTCATTCTCGTCATTTCAAATTCGCCACGAAGAGTTTGCAACTGTACTTGTTTTACTCGGTCGGCGCCTTTGTACGCTGTCTCCAATTTTTCTCATGCTTCCTTCGAATTTTTTGCATCTGCTATCTTTTCGAGGCCGGGAACGTCTAACGCTTGGTGGATGAAGTTGAGCGCGGACTAGTCTAGTCAGCGAGACTCGGTCAATGCCTTATGCTGGGCCATTGTGTAATCGTCCGTTATTTTCGGTTCGGTGTACCCTTTCTCAACAGTATCCCATACGCCTTGCGACCTGAGCAGTACTTTCATTCGAATAACCCAACTATCATAGTTGAGTTTTGTGAGGCCCGGGACGGGCATGCTACCGAGTGACATGGCTCTGATACCACTTAGTTGTTTATATATGCTGTGAAGATCGAGAACGGGCACTGGGATATGTAGCTTGGCATGTGCTTTGGTCGTGGAGTGCGTGATATGTTTTTAAACAAGAGGAACAAAACCTTTTTCTTCTAGTGACCATACATGCATACTACAACAACGAGGCTTTTTTCTTTTCTTACTATCACCAACACTCAAGCACACACATATATATAATATAGAGAAAGTAGATGAGATAAGGACTAGCAGACCATTTTTGAGATTCTCTTGATATGCGATCTTGACTGTTGAAATAGGGAATGCAATTCATTTTCTTCTTTTGAGTGTTGCGTAAATCTTGCTTCTTGGCTCCTTCTTCATTTTATTTTTATTATTATTTTTCCATATCTTATCTATTAGATATGGTATTGGACTTATGCAACAGAAGCTGGTTTCTGGCAAGCTAATCAACTTATTGGAAGGGCACTAAGAATCCCAGGAGCATCGATACATTGGTATGACAATCAAGGTTTGTAACTGCTGGATTTTTTTCTTTTATATGATGTACTTCGTTTCAGAAGCTTATTTTTTTTATCCCGACTCTTTAGAGATAACAAAGCAAAGGAAGATGGGTCACATAACATTTGTTGGCCTTCCATGGGCATTGTTGAAGCAAGGTTGAAATCCTTGCTAGGAGGAACAGGCAATGGCAAGCCTCAAGGTTTTGTTGCTTAATGC
This sequence comes from Craterostigma plantagineum, assembly GCA_027422505.1. Classification (NCBI taxonomy): domain Eukaryota; kingdom Viridiplantae; phylum Streptophyta; class Magnoliopsida; order Lamiales; family Linderniaceae; genus Craterostigma; species Craterostigma plantagineum. Next base: position 733,446 of record JAPQWV010000176.1, read on the forward strand.
TTTTAGTTAGTAGTTGGGATGTGCTCGGTTTTATATTTTGATTTCAATTAGCTTTTACATGTCGTGTTCAGGGAAAAGGCAGGCTTTGATTTCATTTGATCGTTAAAATTGAAAACATTTGGCCACAGTTATCACTATTTCCTTTTATTTTCTATTATCAAGATTCTCAATTGTCTCCACGGGAGGAACTGCATCTGCTCTTGAAAGTGCCGGTGTGCCTGTTATCAAGGTTGAAGAACTTGCACACTTTCCTGAAATGGTTGGTCTTTATCTTCATCATTGCATGCAAAAAAGCATTTCTTTTTCCATTTGTGTAGAAACGAAGTGGCAAAATGCAGATCGATTATTGAATCTAGCTATTATTTGGAGCTGAATTAACTGCATGAGAAGAAAATAAACCAGAAGGATATGCACAGATCTTTTAGCTAAGGATTTCATAAGCTAGTTATATCATAGACATTTACAAAATATGTGTTCACTTGCATAAATTAATAGACAACAACTAGTTAGGTCAGCTTATCGATCTACCATTTTTCTTTGGCGTAGTTCAATGGCGACTCAATTGTCTTCTCCCTAAAATGTCACATCGCAATTTTCCTTCAATTGTTGCCTAAAGTTCACAATTTTTATTATTGTCCTTATCTAACTGGGCTTGCATATGTTTGGAATTTGTTAAGTAGGTTTTGATGTTGATAGGATGTATAGAGTTGCCCTCATATATTATCGTTTGATAATCCTATTGTAGCTAGATGGCCGAGTAAAAACCTTACATCCTAACATCCATGGAGGTATTCTTGCAAGAAGAGATCGAAAACGTCATCACATGGAATCCCTTGACAATCATAGTATTGGTGAGTTGACGTTAGATAAATGGCTGCTCTTCGATTTGCAATATCTATCTCAACTCATGGTTTTCATTTTAGATTTTAAGAATTGGATGTACTGTTGTACCTAGTTACACATTGAGGCATAATGTTTTTTCATCAACTTACTTTTGCGCAGGTACTTTTGATGTGGTAGTGGTGAATTTGTATCCCTTCTATGATAAGGTTTCCTCTTTTAGCGAGATTTCTTTTGATGATGGAGTTGAGAACATTGATATAGGCGGACCCGCCATGATCAGGGCTGCAGCAAAGGTTTAGTTGGTCTTACTATTACCTTTATTCTTAATGTTAATGTGAGAATTGGAAAGACTCAAATCTTCATTGAGTGGAAAAAAGACAAGGAACAATCATGTGTATTAAGCATTATATCTTAGCTTTTTCATTCACCTAAATCCCACCTGTGTTTTGCATGCTTGTTATGTCTCCTCCATCCCCTATATGCCGTTTTTATGAAACATAAAAGAGCAATAACTGTCCGTACGCATCCAAAAGCAAAAGGATTTCTTTGAAGCGTACACTGTTTTAAAGTAGACATTTCTGATTTAGTCCTGATATATACATATATATATATATATATGTATATGGATTGCTAACTAATTGTTGTTTTCAATGATCGTTCTATTCTTTCTAGATCAATTTCTGGATCAACTTTCATTCCTATGATCCTCAAGATTATCCAACACTTGCATCTCAGCAAAAACCAGGATGACCATGTGTTCCGAAGGATGCTGGCGTGGAAGGCATTTGCGCATTGTGCTTTGTATGATTCTGCAGTTTCAGAATGGTTGTGGAAACAAACGGGAGAAGGTGGTGTTTTATAAAATTATATGGGATATCCGCTGCTTATTATGTAATTTGTAAGTAAACCATGTGTTAGGTCCTCAGATTAACAACTCTACGATCCTAGGCTATAATCCATAGTAATTCGATCGTTTAGATAATCAATTGAATTTGATCGAAAAACTCAAGTTAAGAACACGAGAGAGAATTCAATTAGAGTGAGAAAGTTACTGTTGTTTCTCTCTCTAGAAATCGAATTGCAAGCCATTCGGATCAATTCTCTAAACTTTCTCTATTCAGCTCAATTCATTTACAAGTATTTATACCAAACAAGCTTGGTATAAATATCAAGCTAGTCCTTAATCTAAAGACTAATACAAATAAAACCCCTAATTGCAAGAACAACTAATGAAATCAAGCACAATTACAAATGATATTCTACAATCTCCCCCTTTGTGCTTGATTGCGTCTCCGCGCTGTTCGTCCTTGTCGGGCATAGTACGATCTGCGCAAGCCCAGTGCATGCTCGTAGTCCCTAACGGTCTCCCTGAGCTTCAGGCGCTCCTCGATGTCATCCAACAATTCCATCAGGAGCGGCTGTTCTCTCACAAACCGGTGGATCCTCAGCATCGTGTCTCTATTTATCTCTTCCAACCTCTGTTCGATATTTCTCCTGACGATCTTGAGGGTTCCGTCGCAAAACTTGTGAATTTCTGTCTTCAGCATCAACCTATTCTTCTTGGCAATTGGGTTGTTGTAGGTGATGACGATGACAGAGCTGATATGCACGTGATTGCTTGGAAGCCTCTTGATCTCAGGTCCTTTGAAGAGTGGTTCGGCCATGTTGACCTTCTTCATATTGCTCTCAAGCGCCATTTGAAGGTCGTGAGCGGCGAAGTACTTGACTTGTCGCATCATGAACCAGTAGAGCCCTTCGAGGCCTTCTTTCTTGATGAAGCCCTGAGAACCTTTGTACTTCTCCACGTATGGCTGATAAAGATGGTATACTTCATCGGCGGGGAGGTACGGCAGGTCGCTCTCGCTCAGTTCCTCTCGGGTCCTGTCCACTCGTTCGATGATATAGTGAGGTGTTGGAAGTCCTCTTTTGGCACAATAGACACTGAGGAGCTGGCAAATTGGGGAGAGTTCCCTGAAGTGACTCTTCAGTCGATTCTTCGGGATCCCCAGCCTCACGTCCGGTCCTAGTTGGGTCAGCATCCATAGATATGTCATTCTCTTCTGCTGATCCCAGTGAGAGATCCCTCTCAGCTCGAACTCATCCGGCTTCTTAATTCGAACCGGTGACCTCCAAATGTTTTCCCTGACTTCTTCAAGGAAAGGTATCTCTATGTGAATGTTCTCCCACGGCGTGTCGATCCGAACGGTCCCTGGCATCTGTCTTGTAGGGGAGGCCGCTCGTTGTGGATCAACTCCGGTAGCCTTGGGATTTCACTTTGGTAGTCTATATCTTCTTGAAGTTCGTCGTCTTCTATGATCACGAGGTCCACGGATGCTTGTTGTAAGAAGTGGCGTACGTCTTGAAGCCGTTGTCTCTGATGCTCCTCGGGCATGGAATGGGTCATCCACTGGCCTTCAAAAATGTACTTGTCTAATACTTCGTGTGGATTGACGCCATGTCCAGAGGGTCTCGGTTGGTCTGGAGTGACGGAGGGAGTAGCTTGGGTAGCTGCCAGAGCTACAAGCATTGCAGCACTTGCTTCTTCTTCCGGAAGCAAGGGGCTTGAGTAGATCGGCGGTGTGGGCGGAGGCGTCCGTAGGGTAAAGGTTGGTTGGTCGATATTTGGTAGAGTGGCGGTGCGGTGCGTGGTGTGGGTGGTTTGTGTTTGGATTTGTGTTTGGGTTTCACCAGCTCCAGCGCTTGTCTGCGTAGCGCCCGAGCCTTGTCCTTGGCCGGATGTAGATGTCCTCGGCCTCTTCTCCCCCTCATGAGGGTCCTGATCGTCAGGATCGTCATGTCTGCGCCCTGAGTGGGAGCTTTAGCCTCGGCAGGTGTCAGTCGGTGGCTCAGGATGATCCACCAATCGCCGATAGAGGGATTCCTCTTGAGGCGACCGAATGGACAGGCCGATCAAGCGGGCGAGTAATATGTCATGGAGCTCGGTTATGGGTATGGTGTGTGGGTTGATGAGGATGGAGGAAGTGGCTAAAGGGTCGGTGGGTGTGGGTTGTGGAGGTGTGGGATTGGTTTGTGACGAAGGGCCTTTAGAGACAGGTGCTTTCCCGGTATCTGTTCAGGATGTCTCGATTGCTTGAAGTACTCTCTCCGTGATTTTGTCTTCCATAGACTGTACAGCGGCAGAGAGAGCGGCTTGAAACTGCTCGTTCGTCACAAAGGGTGCGGACGCCTCCTTTGATGCACCAGGACGACTGATGTCGCCTGTTATCAACCCTTGAGTAGACACCGACTCGTCAGGTTGGCTCACAGTCACTTGAGGTTGTGACTGTATGAGACCGCCACACAATCCTCGAGTCTAATCCAGAGGATTCGTCTCTATGGGTGTTAAGGCAGGCTCTGGTTGCGCCTACAAACCAGACACCACGTGAGATGGTTGCGGCTCAAGATCGAGCGATGAAGTGCCGGCAACACTTGTCGTTGTGGTCAGCGTAGTATCTGGTGCGGTGGTGACTGTTGGAAAGAGCGACTCAAACTGAATACTGAGTCTTCTGGGAGTCCTCCTGATCAGACTGATTTCCACGTCAGACTCTGTGTCAGACGGGGTGGCGGTGTGAGGAGTAAGGTCTCGATCGACGTTCTCCAATGTCTGATCTGTCACCAGTGGAAGTGAAGTGTGCCCCATTTCCGTTTCGGGTTGTGCTTCTTGTTGAAGGACTTCCTCAAAAGTTTCTTCGAGCACGCCAACACTTACGAGCACTTCCATTTGTAATTCGAGTGCAGGAGCCTCGACCCCATCTCTGTAGCCACGACGTCGATTAGGGTATCTTCCACGTCGGGCATTGGCTCTTCGATCAAAGAGGACTCCTGTTGAAGCTCTTGAGCGACGACGTCTATCATCACGTCGTCAGGGCTTGGTTGGTGTTGGGGAGGGCTCACATGGTGATCTGCCGGGGGGCCTCTATCATTTCTTCCGTTAAGCTGTGTTCCCGGCAGAATCTGTGATACTCAGCTCCCGCGGGGTCGGCGAGCCTGAGTAAGCTGAGTGGAATTGGCATCGACGGTTGGTCCAGGTCCGTGAGTCGTGGATTGTGGAAAAACTTTAGCCTTGGCGGCTGGTAGTTTCCACCAGGAGGTAGCTGCTGGATGTTCTCCGCATGTAACTCCATGAACTCCCTGATGATCACGTTGAACCATCGAGCATATGGCACGTTCTTTGATCGCCGGTTCTCCTTCTGCCGAATCTGGTCCGCGAGGTTGTTCCAGATCAGCTGTGCGTAGTCATAATTTCTTGAGAAGGCGATGCCGTGGAAGATCCTCAAAATATTGCTGTTGCCCTTATCGAATCCTGCGTGCTTGGGAGACAGACACTTATTCACTATTCGGAATAGTGTCTTCCACGGGTGTGGGATTCCGCTGCTCTAGACCTGAGCTAATCTTGTAAGCGGCGGTTGTATCCCATGTGCAAGAAGTCCTGAATCATCTCTGCGTCCGTCGGGAGCGGGTCGTAGTTGTCGTTGTGGGGCAAGTCCAGCATCATCCCGAACTGGCTCTTGCTCATAAGAATATGCCGCGTCCCGAGTTTTGTTGCGAAGGAGAATGCCCCATTTGCTACAACTCCTTGTATATACCCCCAGAATTGCTGGAGATAGACCATCGGCACTGATGCGGTGACCGTTAATGCATGCCAGATGGGGTGGCCTCTAAGGATGGATACGATGATCTCGTCCGGGCACCAAAATGTGCTCAGATCGAGTTGAAAGTGTGTATTCTGAACCTTCAAGTACAGATTGTGATCATATATATGGTTGTATCTTGGGTAGCGATCCATCTGAAAAATAAGATATATAAAAGTTTATTAGATCAATTTTATTTTCAGTCGAAATATGAATAAATTTCATCGAACTATAGTAATATTGCAAATGATAGCATGTTCGATGAATTTTGAATTGAAATCATATCAAATGCATAGTGTATGTTCAATTTCAAAAATCGTGATGGCATGAATGTAATTTCGAATGAAATATATATCGCGTGAAAAATAGTTCGAAATTTCGCTAAGTGTTAAATCAGTAAGTCACTGTTCATGACGAGAAAATTTCCGGTCGATAAAATTGAATTGCGATTTGATTTCCTATATATTGATTTCAATTGAAAGAATTCCGTCTAATTTTGCGATCGAAGAATTTTATCCGCTATTGTTAGCTACACTGTAAAAGACTTAGAGAAAAATTTTCTAAGTGTTGAAGTTGAAATCTAGACTGTAGTCGATCAATTTTACGATCGAGAAAAATTCCGTGTAAATTTACGATCGAGAAATTATTTCTCAGGTAAATTTACTGTCGAGAAATTTTCTTCGATTGAATAAAATTTTTCGATTTGAAATTTGTCGAGCGGTATGTGATTTTCGATATTAAGTAAAATTTTCGCTACTGTACTTATTTATCGAGAAATTGGTCAACGACAAAACTAAGCCAATCGTCGAGAAATTTTTCGATCAATTTAATCTAAGTGGCGAATTTTACGATCGAAACATTAAGCATTGAAAAATTAATTTTTCGCTGCTAAATTTTGGCGACAGAAATAAAATGAAATCGAAATTTTAATTTTGCGATGGTAAGTTTAACGCTCGATTTGAATTTGCATCTATCTTTTCAGTGCATAACTTTTTCGCTCGCAGAAAATTATAATTGAATTTTTCGATGGTAAGTTTAACGGTCAAAATCTTTTATCGTGATGACTAAGTCAAAATTTTGCGATCGAAAACTAAATCGACACAAATAGTATCTCGATTGAATTGAAATCCAATTAAGATAATTTGCGATCGACAAAGTTCTTCGACAGCTTCAAAACTTCAAAATACCCAATTTCATCGAAACTCATTATCATCACAGATGGAAATTTTCCAACGATTTACGCTATCTGTTTCATCAAAAACATCGAATCTATCTAAACAACAGGCATTTAACTCAGAAATCCAAGAAGCATGCCTAAATTTAGTGAAACATTATACATTTAAATGGTTTTTGAAGAACAGTCGAAAAATCTTGACTAAACATGCGAAAAACTACAGAATGTAAATGCAAGTCAAGTTATAACATTCGCAATCATTAACCGAATCGAATTTCTACCTTAATCAGACGATTTGAAGTGAGAAAATCGAAAGATTTTGAAGGTTTTTGAATCATCTGAGAAAGTTTTGCGAGAGAGTTTTTTTTTCTAGGTTTTGCGTGAGAAAAAGTTTTTCGACTGAAAAAAGTTAAACTTTAGCAATAATTCGTTGTTGGGCTTGTGATTTGACATTTTGCGATTTAATGGATTAGGCCCATTACTATTTGCACACGAAAAATTCAATTTTTTTTTCGATCGCAAATTATCGTGGTTAATCAAAATCGATCCCGACACTGTTTACGATCGAGAAACTTTAGATTGCGAATTAATTCTAATATCCAGTTTCTCGATAGTAAGTTCTTCTAAAGAATTTCAGATTGACCCCTATTTCAAAATAAAAACCCATTGTAAGGCTCCCCCATAGTAATTAAAATAAATGCAATTAACTCCCTATATTTTCTGTGTAGTAACGTCTAGCTCCCCTGGCAGAAATTTAAGAAATCTGTACCACTTAGAGATAAACTTTAGTAATAATGGAGTTAATCAACAATTATTTTTGGCAATTTATCTTTGAAATATTTTGTCTTGTGTCTAGCTCCTCTCTTTGTAGTGTCGACGTCTCACTCCGTAATTTTGTTTGAAGGAATCTGAAACACTTAGAGAAAAACGTCGAGAATATTTGGAGCTAATCCACCATTTTTATATTTGATCCCCCTCAAATAATGCGCAAGAATTGACTAATTATGCAAGCATATGAAATCAATTCAAGTCACGAGCATATAACACACAAATTTACTAAGTAAGCACGGATACATGGTCCCCGAAAACATGTACTTAAAATATTGTGTGAGGGTAAGAGCAGTGAAAAATTTATCGCATTTAAACAATTCCGTGCCAATGCAATATCACATTGCATTTAGAATGTGCGATTTTTTTAAAAAAAAAAATATTCGCATTTATTCAATTCAACGCATATGAAACATAACATTTCATGTCAAAATGTGCGAAATTTTATGAGTATAAAATTTTTATTTTCATTATTATTTTTTTATTATTTACCTATATATATTAGGGGATTCAACACTTAAATACCTAGAATGAATTAAGAAAAACGAATCAGTCCCTTGTCAGACATTTTTATAATCTAGGTACCCACTTGAATTTTATTTTACTGATAGGTACCTAACTGACGGATTTACCCCTGCTAAAATTGGTTTATTACAACCTTACCTGGGGTTTCATTTCAGCGTAGGTTCACTCAAAAAAAAAATTCATACACCATCCCAAATCTAAATCGCGCAACCTTCTTCCCGAATTCGACCCATGGTTGTTTTGCTTCAGATTCATCGTCGTGGGCTCTTGCTTCCTCATGGTATCACCCTTCTGAAATCGATAGGTAAGTCCTTCGCATCATGTTCGTAACATAGCTGCGTGTTTTTCGAATGACATCGATTTTTTGTTCGATTATGGTCGTTTTGGAATGGTTCAATTTATTGAGGTAGCTTTGTGCGTATATTTTGGATTGGGTGGGTTGATTGTTGTCGATTTGGGGCTTTTGGAATGGGTCGATTTGGGGTTTTTCGAGTGGGGTCAATTTATTTTGGTACTACATTATCACTCTATATGGTACCATCTGTTTGGGCAAATTGGTACGCCGTGTCTAAATAAAATGGCACTGCTTGTTACCAGTGGATTTTTTGCAGAAATGCCTCCGCGAGACAGATCTGAGCTGTCTTCCATGTGCCATCTTGCACTCTTTCGATCTACCATTAGCAATTTGCAGGGTAGCATGACCCCTGATAAAAGAAGCTATAAGAAAGTCCCCGAATCATTGGTAGAATTTGTTTGTTTCTAACTGTTGCATGAATTATGTGTGGTTAAGGTTGATTTGATGGAGGAGTTTGTGGATCTCATTTATAGTGGAGTGCTCGTGTGGAGAGGTCGGAAGCCGAGTTGAGATTGAACGAGGTTATAAGAGATCTAAGGTCAAATGTTCGGACGTGGAAGGATGATGTGTCCAAGGAGGATGCGATGGAAGAGGAAGAGGCTAAGGCTAATGAAGTCAACATGGATGTGTATCGTGCTTCTATAACTGCTCGCATTTTACGTGACGAGAACAGTTGTATGCAAGATCTGTTTTGTTAAGTTATTTGACTTGGGGATGAGACTATTTGGAAACTTTGTTGTTTATGTTCATTAAGTTGTTCTTTGACTTGGGGATGTGACTGTTTGGAGACTCAGTGATGTCGTTTGTTGTGTAGTTCTATGAGACTGTCCGTATTTTATGCAGTACTATATGTTTTTATACTAAGGTACCTTATCTTTTACAGACAGAGTAACATAATATGCAGGTTAACCGTACCATTATGTATATATATAGCGTACCATAACCAGAATATATGAAGTACCTATCTTTTACATTAACGTACCTTATCTTTTACATACAGAGTACCATAATCTGGAAGCTTACCGTACCGTTATGTATAAGTATAGCGTACCATAACCATCATATATGAAGTACATTATCTATTACATATATCTTGTATAGTAACGTACCTTTTCTTTTACATATATAGTACCATAATATGCAGGTTTACCGTACCATTATATAAATACACATCGTACTATAAACAGAAGATATGAAGTACCTTGCTTTTACATTAGCGTACCTTATCTTTTACATAAAGAGCAACATAATGTGCAGGTTAACCGTATCATTATATATATGGCGTACCAAACCAGAATATATGAAGTACCTAATCTTTTACATTAAGGTACCTTATCTTTTACATACAGAATACCATAATCTGGAAGCTTACCGTACCGTTATGGATAAGTATAGCGTACCATAACCATCATATATGAAGTACCTTATCTTTTACATATATCTTGTATAGTAACGTACATTTTCTTTTACATATATAGTACCATAATCTGCAGGTTTACCGTATCATTACCTATACATATACAGTACCCTAATCTGCAAGTATACCTGCGAGGCTGTTTGGAGACTTTGTTTATGTAGGTTAACTTCTTTTGAGTTTGGGATAAGACTGTTTTGAGACTGTTTGGAGTTTGTTCATGACTCAGTGATGTTCGTTTTTTGTGTAGTTCTGTAAATCATACCATAATATGCAAGTTAACAGTACCAATGGGTGTATAAATATCGTACCATAAACATAATATATGAAGTACCTTGTCTGTTGTACAATAATGTACCTTATCTTGTACTTTAAGGTACCTTATCATTTACATATACCGTATCATAATCTGCAGCTTCGCCGTATCACTATGTATACATATAAAGTACCCTAATATGCATGTATACCGTACCATGTGTTGCACAATCGAAAATAAATCGATTCCTAAGCGAGTCGCGTTGTTCTGCGTGATTTTGACAATACCTAACAATAATAAAATGACTAAAAAATAAATAAAATTTGCACATGTAGGACTCACCCAATTTAAGATCAAATAGATCAAGTTAAGTTGTAAGATGTTCTTGCTTCTATCATTATATTCTAATGAATGTTGGAGTTGGAAGGTTTAATTCATGCTTGTAAGGTCTAATGCACCTAATTTGATCTGAAACGTAGCTAATACTCTATTTTAGGGTTTTAGGGTGGTTCCAGATGAAAAACTAATTCGTACGAACTCGAAAAATACTAACCCTAGTATACCATACCACATATTTAAGGGACGTCGTACCTTACATTGTTTTGTTGGAGTATCTATATTTTTGTTTTAGGCGTACCATTTCGGACACGGTGGTAGTACCCAAAATTACGTAAGACATCAAACATAATACTAAAGCCAACAACATGTCAGATGAGCTGTCTTATTTGATGTAATACCTCGTACGTCAGAAAAGCTGTCCACTCATTACAGAAAAACATCATAATTCTGTCCATTCATGACAGAAAACGTCAGAAATTGTCCCTTTCTTTTTGCACATCAACATCTTTTGAAATGCTTCATTTCTGACGAAATTACCCAAGTCTTAAATGGAACTTACTTTAATTTATACGGTACCTATTTCTGGAACGATACAGTACCCTCCGTGGCATGTTTAGTGTACCTTGTTTGCCTACATTACAGTACCATTTGTGCATATATTACGGTACCAAACTGAATATATTACAGTACCATGTAGGCATATATACGGACCATGTGTGCATATATTACGGTACCAAACGGGGCATATGTTACAGTACCATGTTGGCATATATTACGATATCAAACTAGCATATGTTACAGTACCAAATGAGCATATATTGCAGTAGTAAATTTGCTTACATTACAATCCCATGTTCGCATATATTACGGTACCAAACTGCCATATATTACATTACTAAATTTGCATACATTACGGTACCATGTTCGCATATATTACGATACCAAATTTACATATATTACAGTACCAAATTGGCTTATATTAGGGTATCATGTTCGCATATATTACGAAATTTGCATATATTACAGTAGCAAATTGGCATATATTACGGCACCATGTTCGCATATATGACGGTACCAAACTGGCATATATTACAGTACCATCTGTGCATATATTTGGTACCATGTTCGCATATGTTACGGTACCAACTTTGCATATGTTACAGTACCAAATTTACATATATTACAGTACCATGTTGGCATATATTACAGTAACAAATTGACATATATTACGGTACCAAATTTGCATATGTTACAGTACCAAATTTGCATATATTACAGTACTAAATTGGCATATATTAGGGTACCATGTTGGCATATATTAGGGTACCATGTTCGCATACATTACAGTACCAAACTGGCATGCCGGGAATCGATATTCGAGCACATTCTTTGGAGGGATACGTATATATCGATAAGCGTCATTGCTTCATGATTAATAGTAAGGAAGACTCCCTTTTATACTCAGACATTGCAAATAACGTCCCACCACTAACCGAATTTGTCGATGCCGTATTTTCAGATAATATGGCAACTTTCGTAAATGGTACGCTGTATAGTTTAGATTGGTACTGCATAACAGGACATTTTGGTACCATATAGACATGTTACTTGGTACGTCACATAGATACTGCATAACATAAATGTCCAACTGGGCTGTATCGCATAATATATTTAGGTACGGTAAAACAACAAACAATGGTACGTAATATACATAACAAATGGTACGTCGTAACATAGCTAAAAAAGAAAACCGAAATCTCGATGGATTAGCCTCAACAACTACCAAATCCTAACATTTCACCCTTATATGGAGCTCTTGGAGCGCATTGAGCTCCCGGATTTGGGATAAACCTTGAACAAAATGCGTGAAATCGATTAACCAAACCTTTCAAAAGAAAAGCTTACATGACAAAATCAAGACCAAAAATCGAGAACCCAACTTTCAAGAGGCTCGTCGGTCGTTGTCCGGCGTCGGAACGAGTGGAAGGAGGTGGTCGGCAAGACAAAAATTCGTCGACGGGGATGGAGCGAATTTTGCAGACAAAAAGAAAAACTGAAAAGATAAAAGAAATAAGGGTATTTTGGTAATCTTAGGTGATTAGGTACCTAAGTGTAAATTTTTTATCCAAATGGGTATCTAGCTATAAAATATGTCTGACAAGGTACCTAAGTGGCTTTTTGTTTTCTATTGGGTATTTATGTGTAGATTCCCGTATATATTATATATATATTTATTATTATTTTTTCTCGTATTTTACTATTATTATAGTATGGGGTCAGATTATTTTGCTTCGATCAATCGTCACGCCTAAAATTTTACGAGACATTTGAAAGAGAAAAATGCAGTCAAGTCATGTCGTCAAACTATAGTCCTAAGTTCATAGACTGGTCCATTTCGACAACTCTTACTAGGTTCGCTCTTGCTCTCAATAATTTCTAACTTGGGATTTTTATATTTTTATCACTCAAGTCAACACAAGCAGTTTCAAGTCAATTTACCTGTGATCGAGGCGTGTTTAATCATTTCACCCAAGCGAGAGACCGTCGATTGGAATCAAAGGGGTGTAAAGGTTTTAGTTTGGCTAGGACTTAGAAGGGAAGGAATTTAGAGGAAAGTGAGCTTATCTCTTCGTCATCTTCCATTTCTACGTCCGTCTCCTTTTTTTTACAGCGTCTTTCTTCTTTTCAATCTTTTCTCCCTCTTTTTCTTTTAAGAACTATCGCTTTTTATGTTATGCTCAAGCTGAAGCTCCGCTTCTCCAAGAGGCTATAGGAGATTATCGTAGGTGAAGTTCTTTTCGTTGGTTCTCGGGCCGATACCGTGCTCCTCTTCTCTTAATCCCTAGAGAGGTTTCAGAGATTATCTTTTGGAAAAGTTCACGGTTATGGAATTCGTACCCAAGGCTGCGCTCCTCTTCTCGTTTCCCGATATAAGACCGGATTATCGTTGGAGAAGTTCACTTCTTGGTGCTCCTCTTCCAGCCGTTCTGACGAGCGTACAAGATTATCGTTGGAGAAGTTCGCAGCAGGAACCATGCCACTTTCTACAAGGTAGTCGGAAGGCCGGTTCCTTTGGTCCTTGCGCGTTGAGCAATGCCTTCTTTTGTCATCATCCTACTTTTCTTTTGTTATCTCCCCCTCCTTTTCTCGTTTGAACAACCATTCGAAGAGTATAGAATTCGGTTGAAGGCTGGGAATGGGTTTCAAATGAAGAAAAGGACGTCGGAGAAGGCTCAAAGTGGATGACTAAGGGCAAACGTGGGGTAATTTATATAAGGCCGAACGAGGAATATCCTAAACTCCCTTATCATTTTCCTAACGATCTAACGCAAGATGAGTACGACAACAAGAATCACTAGGTAAGACAAGTAATTTATGTGTGACTCACTCGAGAAGTAGATCCAAAGAAAGGAAAAAGGAACAAGGCTTGAATCCTCACGCATGTAGAGTGACTTTGTGTCTAGTGGAACAATCAAATGACCTTTTAGACACAAGAATGCGACTTAGACTGACAAAATTTAAGTATTTAAATCGATCGCATGTCAGGGTAAAATTCTTGGTGACTTTAGATCAAAGCATCCTAAAGGATTTCATCATACCCCATTATATTATATATATACATATTTTATTATTTTTTATTATTATTATTTTTATCACGCAAGATACGGACAACCAAGCATAGAAAACACATAGAATAGAGCATGTGATAGCACAGAAGATCAGGTAATGCACATATTACGGAAGATTCAGCATGCCTAATTTTCCGACAAGGAATTGGAATCGTTTCTCATCCAAGGCCTTGGTGAAAATGTCGGCTAGTTGAAACTCCGTGTTCACAAAGTACATCTCTGTCGTGCCTTTTTCTACGTGATCTTTGATAAAATGATATCTAATGTCTATGTGTTTTGTGCGTGAATGATGAACAGGATTGCAAGTAATAGCGATGGCACTTTGACTATCACTATATATGGGTATATTATTTAGATTGTACCCATAGTCGCGAAGCTGTGTCCGCATCCACAGCATCTGTGAGCAACAACTGGCGGCAGCTACGTATTCTGCTTCGGCCGTTGAAGTGGACACACAGTTCTGCTTTTTGGATGACCAGCAGACCAGCTTTTCTCCTAGAAATTGAGTGCCGCCGGACGTGCTTTTCTTGTCCATTCGGCAACCTGCATAGTCAGCGTCAGTGTAGCCGATAACTTTGAAATTCGTACCATTTGGATACCATAGGCCAAGGGTAGAGGTGCCCTTAAGGTAGCGTAGAATTCTTTTGACCGCGAGCATATGGGATTCTTTGGGATCGGCTTGAAAACGGGCACACAAGCAGGTGGCAAACATGATATCCGGCCGGCTCGAAGTGAGGTAGAGAAGAGATCCAATAATACTGCGATACAGTGTGATGTCGACCGATTTACCAGAGGGATCGGCATCCAACTTGCAGCTTGGTGACATAGGAGTGCTGAGAGGCTTGCTCTGGTCTTGATGAAACTTCTTCAGAATATCCTTGATGTATTTTGTCTGACTGATGAAAATTCCATCATTGAGCTGCCTGACTTGAAGGCCTAAGAAAAATTGCATCTCTCCCATGTGACTCATCTCGAATTTGCTCTTCATGAGATCTCCAAACTTCTTGCAGAGCCGAGGATTTGTTGATACGAAGATGATGTCGTCGACGTATACTTGGACGACCATCAGATCCTTTTCATGCCATTTAATGAAGAGGGTTGTGTATATCGTACCTCGTATGAATCCAGACTTCACGAGAAAATCACTCAGGACATCGTACCAAGCACGTGGGGCTTGTTTTAGTCCATAGAGAGCTTTGTCCAAGCGATAGACGTGATCGGGATGTTCTTGATCAACGAAACCTTCCAGCTGAGCGACGTAGACTTCTTCTTTTAACAAGCCATTGAGAAAGGCAGTTTTAACATCCATCTGATAGACTTTGAAGTCTTTGTGAGCTGCGTAAGCCAGCAGGAGGCGGATAGCTTCGATACGGGCAACAGGAGCATAAGTCTCGTCGTAGTCGATGCCTTCCTGTTGATTGTATCCCTTAGCAACTAGCCTTGCTTTGTTCCGGATCACTTCACCATCTTCATTTTTCTTATTCTTGAAAACCCATTTAGTTCCGACCACTATTTTCCCATGTGGACGGGGTACCAAGGTCCACACTTGAAGACGTTCGAATTGATTGATTTCCTCTTGCATTGCAATTGTCCAATCAGGGTCTCGAAGTGCGTCTACTACTTTGGTAGGCTCGTTCTGGCTCAGGAAGCAAGTGAAAAGACTGTGTTGACGACGTGTCCTCACACCAACCGAAGGATCGCCAATTATCTGAACAACCGGGTGGCCTCTCGTCCACTTGCGCTCATGAGGCAAGGCTGAAGTCGATGCGTCAGCCATCTGTGGATCTAGATTGCCTATTGTCTCCGATTGATCATTTGTCTGAGGAAGTTCCAATACTGCACTTGGATTGATCGTGTCTGATGATACATCCTCGATGACCACTGTAGGTTCTTCGGTATTCTGTGGCAATTCTGAATCGGGTGGGGTAGAGGTGTGAGATGAACTTGGTACGTCGGTCTCGTTCGGTGGAGAATCCATTGTAGGTGTAGTCGTGTATGACCGATATACCGGTTCGAAGAGAGAATCCAAGTCATCTATTGCAAGTCTCGTTGCTTCGTCTGACACTGATCCTGAAGTTGTTGCCATCTTCTGTTGGTTTTGTTCCAACACACTAGTGATTACGGGTTCTGAAATGTTGTCTTCAGAAGCCATCGGGTTGATCACGGGTCCTGAACTGAATTGAGCAGGAACCAACGGGTTAGGCACGGGTCCTGGACTGAGTTGACCAGAAGCCATTTCTGCCACTTCGTGGAAAGTGACATTATAGCTTTCCTTAATAGTTCGGTTGGACTTGATATATACTCGGTACGCTTTTGATGTTGAAGAATACCCAACAAGTGTAGCTTCGAATGCTTTAGGGTCGAACTTTGCACGTTGCTCTCGGTCGTTCGCCACAAAGCACTCGCACCCGAAGACTTTAAGGAAAGAGATGTTGGGCACTCTATTATTCACAATCTCGTACGGAGTCTTGTTGAACCGTTTGTCAACCACCATCCTGTTTTGAGTGAAACAAGCGGTATTGACTGCTTCAGCCCATAGAAAGTGTGGAAGTCTCGATTGGATCAGCATTGTACGAGCGGCTTCCACTAGTGTTCGATTTTTCCTTTCAACGACCCCATTTTGTTGAGGTGTTTTGGCGGCTGAAAATTGTTGACTTATTCCAAGTTTCTGATAAAACTCACTGAGGTGATTGTTCTTGAACTCAGTGCCGTTGTCTGTTCTAACAACTTGAATAGTCTGTTGCAGCAGATTTTGAGTTGTGTTCACAAAATTGATAATCAAATCACCGGTCTCATCTTTCGTTCGGAGGAACTTTGTCCACGTGTAGCGAGAATAGTCATCTACAATCACTAGGACATACTTTCTTCCATTGATACTCTGAGTCTGCATCAGACCACAGAGATCCATGTGAATTAGTTCCAATGGTCGAGAAACGCATTTTCTTGACGTGATGAGATGCTCGCTTCATTTTTCCTAGGTGACATGCCGAACAATGATACTCCCTTTGTAGTTGTATAGTTGGAAGACCGTGAACCAACTTTTTCGTAGAAAAACGTTGGAGAGCTTTCATGTTTAGATGAGACAGTCGTTGATGCCATAGGCTGTTCCTCTGTAAATCAATATGAGAGATGAGGCATACAGCTGTCGAGGGCCGCACGGACGTCAGGTTGATCGTGTAAAGATTGGATCTCCGAAGTCCTTGAAGGAGTTCTGTGTCCTGACTATCCAAAATTCTGCACCGGTCAGCATGGAAGACCACCTGGAAGCTTTTGTCACAGAATTGGCCTATGCTGAACAAGTTATGGCGGAGGCCTTCGACGTATGAGACATCTTTGATGGTCAGATTCTTCAGAATGATATACCCAAGTCCTAGAATCGGGGCTGGATCGTTGTTCCCAAATCTGACTTCGCCGTTTGGTCGGTCTTTGTAGTTGCTTAGCAGCTCTTGTTTACCAGTCATGTGTGTGGAGCAACCAGAGTCGAGGTACCACACATGATGGATCTGCAAAAACAATTTAGAGAGCTTTAGGTACCCACTTAAGCATGGGTCCTCTCGTATTAGCAGATTTAACTTTGGGTTCAGATATGACTCCTAAATCTATTTTTGGAAGAGTCTTAATAACCCACTGCACTTTTGGAGAAGTGGGGGTTTTGCCTCTATAGGAGACTTGCCCCTTTTGGCTTTTGTCGTCCAAGGCGGAGATTTAGGAACCCATTTGGGTTGAACCTTACAGGGAAGGTTAATTTCAGCTCGTACAAATGCCTTGGAAGGTTTGACTGAGGAAAAGATCTTTTCTTGTGATAGTCTCCTAAGGTGCTTGGGGGATTTATTTTCTACGGGATACCTTAGGTGAGTACAGTCATGTACGGCGCCATAAGCTTTCTTTATGGCTGGATCTTGTTTCGAGTCTGCCTTATGGAATTTGTTTCAGAATGATTAGTAGTAATTTTCGAGGTAGAGCCTATTTCGAGATTTTTACTTCTATCGGTGATAGGCTGAAGTGAGCACGTAGAAGCAATTATTTTGAACGTAGAAATGACTCTTTTATTACTACGAGTGTCTTTTATTTTGACAGAAGGAATAACATGTTCAGAAACATTTAAATCTACTAGCTCCTTCTTTATTTTAGGACTAGACACTCTCGCCTTCGTAGTCGGTGCTGGCTCTACGCTCCTTTGGACGTAGGTGAGGTAGAATTAGTCTTAGCACTTGTAATAGAATTATTAATGCTCTTACGATCTTTTGAAGGCGATTTTTCTATTTTCACGCTTTTTTATGATAGCGTGTGAGGAAGTTTGGGAGGACAGGGAAGCCTTGAGATTTTCCATCTCTTTAAAGAATTTTTTGTTTTCAGCTTCGAAATTCTCTCTTTCTTTGTCTAGTTTCGCCTGTGACTCCTCTATCTGTTTTATGATAGGGGGTTTGTAGAGAGAATTTTAATAATTAACGTTTTTGACTTCCTCGTAGTGTTCTTTAGAGTCAGGAGGTAAGACTTGAGCTAAATCACTGACAGATGTTAAGGATGGTTTCCTATTTTTGTCCTTTTCAATTAGTTCATTGTAGTCAAAGGGGATCTCAGACCCATGTGAGGCTTGTTTGATGGATGAATCAAACGCATTTTCATACGTCGATTCCGTAAAGTTCCTAAGAGAGGTTGCAGCTAAACCCATGTTCTTAATGTCATGCATTTCTTTCTTCCGTAAAATACGTGGGTTAGTGTAACATATGCCTTCTATTGGATTATAAAACTCTATGTCCTTGGGCTTGTTTAAAGAATATCGTCTGCTCAGAGTGTCCCCTACGCGTAAGAAGATCATCTAATTTTTTAATTTTTGCATACAACTTCCTGCGTTCCTCACTTAGGAGAGCATAATTATTTTCTACCGTCAGTTTGGCGGCTTGACAGGTGTCTAGATCCTTACTAAGCTCACTAACCTTAGCGTTGGATGTTTCTAATTGAGCTTCTAAGTCAGTGATCTTAAAGGTAGCTTCGGTTATCCTACAATTTAATGTAGCTTTCTCGTTGAGATGCCTAACCAAACAATTATAGTTATTTGCTAGCCTATCTTCTAATTCTTTAATCTTTTCACTATGCTGTCCTAAAGGAGGTTGACTAGTCTCTCTAGAATGTAGACTCTTAGTAAGTTCTTCTATTTTGGCGCTAGAGCTTCTAAGTTCTGATTCGAGACTATATATCTTCTCCTGAGCTCTCTCAAGTTTGTTCTCTACTTCCTTTATACATTTCTGCTCACGTTTCATGTTAGCATATTGCGTTTGATATGATTCTAACATGGTCAATAATTTGGAAGGAGTGGCTACCTCATTCGAAGACGTGGATGCGTTATCGTCGTCCGTATGAGTGGATGTTTCGACGTTCAATTCGTTGTCGAGACGGGCCATGAGGGCTAAGTTCTCTTCTTTGGAGCTCGATGTGTCCTCGAGCCATTGGTCCTGTTCGGCCATGAGAGCTACTCCAGCTTCTTTCTGTTTTGTCAACTGAAGCTTCCTGGAGTAGTAGTTTGCATCTCTCTTCTTCGGGAGAGTGCACTCTCTGGCGAAGTGACCTGCATTGCCACAGTTAAAGCATTTGTAGTCTCTTTGAGATTCTTGACCTCGGAACTCTCCGGAGCACGTTCTTTGTTCTTGGAGCTTGTAGTCCTAAGTCTGTTGGCTGAGGTTGAAGACTTCTTCTTGAAGTACTTCTTGCTCATCATTTGTCCAATGAGAGCTAACTGCTTTCCAAGGTCTTTCATGTTCGGCTCGATGTCCGAGTCCGATTCTCCTTCTGACTCTGATGATGAAGGTGGCCTAACGATCTTTTCCTTTCTTGATCTTGTGCTCCTCTTTTCCGAGACTAAGGCAACCGTGTCATCGGTTTGTTTGCCTTTCTGCTCTTTGATAATCTCGCGGATATCATCCTCATGCTGAGCGAGATTATCGAATACGGCATGGACATCCAACTCCTCTAGATCTTTATTTTGTCGTATTTGTGTGGATATTTTCTTCCATTCCGTGGGCAGAAAAGATAGAAATCTTATGTTTGTTTCCATGTTTGTCTTTGTTATTTCTATCTTCCTCATCTCATTGAGAAGAGTGAGGTATCGTTGGTAGATTTCGTATAGACTCTCCTCCGGCTTTGCTTTGAAGGAGTCTTAAGCAGTAAGAATGTTCGCCTTCTTGGCTTTTTATGCCAACTTCCGTCCTTTGCATCATCCTATGCAGCTCATCCCACATCCCCTTAGCCGATGTAAGGCTGTCTATTTGTCTGTATATATCGTTGGGGATGCCCTGCATAAGGGTATTCATGGCTACTAGATCAGCCTTAGCTCGAGCTCTTTCCTCAGAGAGTATTCTCTAGGCTCTTTTAGTCGCCTAGAAGCTATAATTACTGGTGTAGCTGATTCGTCCCCGGGTACATGAACCCAGAACTGTGCCGGTCCCTCTTCAAGGGACTGCAGTAGATTTTGGCTTGATCCTTTAGAGCTATGAAATTCAGGAAGCGGCTTCTCCACACTGTGTATTCGCCTCTTTTCAAGATCGGCGGACGGTTGTCATTTCCGAGTGAGTATGCATCCATGTTTGTATTATAGTAGTCGAGTTGTTGAAGGATCTTCGTTGATTGTTTTGAGAGTTGAAGACGATGTAAAGTGCTTCACAAGTGACGAAATTTGTTAGTAGCGTTTGATTCGAAGATTAGTTCGAGAATTATTTTCGATTCAATCTTTAAAGTATGATCGAAATTAATTTCGTCGATATAGAATGTATTTACTGTTCTCGTGCGAGAAATTTTGTCAGCGAAATATTCTACGAGCGAAATAAATTGCCCAGAATTGTTCAGTTGAGAAAAGTTTCCTGATCGTGAATTTATTTCGATCGTAAAGAAACAGTACGTTAGTAAGTTTCTCGACAAGTCAAAATAAATCCGTTGACTAGAAAAGTTTCTCGCGTATAAATGATTTTCACCTGGTCAAACGTTAAAAGGTTTGACTGAAAAAGTTTTTCGAGTGGAAGTTATTACGCATGCAAGGTCAAATTGGTCTCACTCGAAAACGTTTTTCGCTGGATAATGCTCGAGAAATATTTCTAACTATAATTGTTTCTGCTGATGACGATTCTAGCGCTGACTTTGTATTCTGACCGAGAAAAATTCTCGCGCTAAGTTTATCGATCGAGAAACTAATCCGGTCGCAAAACCTAGCGAGAAAAATTTGAGCAATCGAGAAAAATTCACAGAATACGATTAACACAGATTCGAGCAAAAACAAATAATCAGATAGTGAAGTTTGAGGTAATTGCTCGCAATCAAGTACTAATCACGCACGAACAAGCAATTAAACACGTTATGAAGCAAAATATATCGAATTTGATCAAAATCAGAACGTGTTCTTCATGTTCTTCGTCAACAGTAAAATTTCAGAATCAAATTAATCAAAATTCGAAGATCAAACTGCTACTGATCTAGTCGCAATGATCATTTATCACTTAATCTAGCACTGAAACATCAAATTCAAGTCAATTAAGCACAGAATTAAGCTATTGGATCGAAAAACTTTTCGCGCCAAATCTGTTCTTCGATGGAACAGTGTTCCAAATAAAATTTCGATCCAATTCTAACAATTTACGATTCAAAACAGAACGAATCTGCTCTGATACCAATTGTTAGGTCCTCATATTAACAACTCTATTATCCTAGGCTAGAATCCAAAGTAATTCGATCGTTTAGATAATCAATTGAATTCGATCGAAAAACTCAAGTTAAGAACACGAGAGAGAATTCAATTAGAGTGAGAATGTTACTGTTGTTTCTCTCTCTAGAAATCGAATTGCAAGCCCTTCGGATCAATTCTCCAAACTTTCTCTATTCAGCTCA
This sequence comes from Craterostigma plantagineum, assembly GCA_027422505.1. Classification (NCBI taxonomy): domain Eukaryota; kingdom Viridiplantae; phylum Streptophyta; class Magnoliopsida; order Lamiales; family Linderniaceae; genus Craterostigma; species Craterostigma plantagineum. The sequence goes on from JAPQWV010000176.1 coordinate 755,312, forward strand.
ATTCATTTACATGTATTTATACCAAACAAGCTTGGTATAAATATCAAGCTAGTCCTTAATCTAAAGACTAATACAAATAAAGCCCCTATATGCAAGGACAACTAATGAAATCAAGCACAATTACAAATGATATTCTACACTATGTGATATCATATCGATTCTCATGCATATATGCATTTTAGCAGATAAATTTCCTCCCACCACGTCAGTGCCTTTGTCGCGCAAGAGTTCAATGCGCTATGGTGAAAATCCTCATCAAACAGCAGCATTTTATGTCGATAAGTCACTTGCAGAGGTCAATGCTTGTGGGATTGCCGCCGCTATTCAGCTCCACGGGAAGGTATATAAAACTTGATTCATTGATCATGACTTGCGTTACTACCTTGAGTGACGTGACTGTTTTATTTTCTTGATGTAAGATTGGTATGTAAAGTTTTGATTGGACTTCTAGATACTAAAGAGTAAACAAGTGAAAAAATCGCCGAGTTTCACACAATTTTATAATCTACATCTGTTATATTCCATGCATGGATTTACTTGGAGTGCTATTGAGATCAAGTTCTCACATGGATCCTGTTTCGACAATTCGCTAACTATGCAATCATGATAATAAGTTGTTTAATTTTCTTCAACTGTGACATCTGGTATTAGCTCAATGAATTAGCTTGCATTTTCTGGATCTGTCTATGCATCTATTTTCGTCAAATGGTATGGAACATTTAATAAACGCATCATGTAATTTGATAAATGCAGTTGTTAGCTTCGGTTATGACATTTCAAGCTCTTTATTAATGTTTCATGCAAGAGATGTCTTATAATAACTATTTAGACGCTGATGCGCTTGGAACTGGGTATGTGAGCTTCCCAAACCCACGTGTGTAGTTGTGAAGCACACAAATCCTTGTGGCGTAGCATCACATAATGACATCGTCGAAGCGTATAGGCTCGCTGTTACAGCAGACCCTGTTAGTGCATTCGGTGGTATTGTAGCTTTCAAAATTGAAGTCGGAGGTAATATTCGTTTGGGATTGGGTCTTTTACTACATACTTAAAATGAGACAATCCTCTAATAACAAAAATCACTCATCAAATAACTTGCATAGGCTCTTCCAAAGGAAATCAGAGAATTTCGCAGCCAAACAGATGGCGAAACACGAAGTCTTACGAGATCGTAGTTGCACCCAAGTACACGGAGAAAGGACTCGAAGTTCTCCGTGGGAAGTCCAAGACGTTGAGAATCCTCGAAGCAACTGAAAACAATAAAGGGAAGCTCTCACTTAGACAAGTAGTCGGGGGCTGGTTAGCTCAGGACTCAGACGATCTAACCCCCAATGATATCACCTTCAACGTTGTCTCCGAGAAAAGCCCTCAAATATAAAATGAACTCAAAGATGCCAAATTTGCATGGCTCTGCATCAAGCACGTAAAGAGCAATGTATTGTTATTGCTAAGGTCAGTCAGAGCGCAACCCAGCCTAGCTAGATTCTTCTGTTATATAATTCTCTTATTACAATATGTATTATTCATTACTTGTCTGTTTTGTTTGTGTAGAATAACTGTATGTTAGGAATGGGAACTGGACAACCTAACCGTGTCGAGAGTCTGAGATTCCTATGAAGAAAGCTGGGGATGAAGTCAAAGGAGCTGCTTTGGCTAGTGATGCATTCTTTCTATTTGGTAAGAATATGATTTTTGTATGTTATTCTAAATATGTGCATACTTGGATTGATCGAGTTCAAAGTTCGATTTATTTTATTTACTTTTGAAAAAATAATAGCGTGGAATGATGCGGTGGAAGAGTGCGATCGATGTAATAGTAGACTGGAGGGAGTATAAGGGACGGCCACACGATTGAGTGTTGTAATAAATACGGAGTTTCGCTTCTTTTCAACAATGTCAGGCACTTCAGGCATTGATCAATCTATCACGGCGATACGATTGAGTGCTGTAATAAATACAGAGCTTTGCTTCTTTTCAACAATGTCAGGCACTTCAGGCATTGATCAATCTATCAGTCAATCTGAGTAATGCTAACTTTTGTCGTTTTCGCATTTTCTTTCTCTCTTTTTCTGGTAGGGGATGTTGTCTACTGCTAGGTTGGCGATAGATTTTGTTCCGCACCTTATGAAATCTGCTATAATGTTATTACGTACAATAACAATTAGTCTCCGTGATAGATTGTCAGTACATAAAATAGTCTTTTCAACATTAAAAAGTTGATAATACTCTTGTCTCACACGTCAAAAGAGCTAATTTTCGATGAATTGTACCAACAAAACTCGTAATTATATCTAAAATGAAAAATATAGCAGAAGAAAGTATACCATCTGTTTCGATATTATACCAATAAATAGCACCATTATGATTTTACAATGCGAAATTAGACATTACACCAACTGATTTTGCTAATATACCAGAAATTGTAGAAATAATATCATCTGTTTTTGTTATTTGTAAATCCAGACTTATAGCAGAACATTTTCTTTCTTTATAACTATCATTTAACTGTAATCAAATGATATTTCTACTTTTTCGCGTGTTTGTGTCCATCTTCGCCTCACAAAAGGCATGAGGTTTGTCATAAAACCTAATTGCATGTATTTAAGATCATATAGATAAGGTGCATTTGTTATGCCTTGCTTTAACATTCATGGGTTTTCAAAACCAAGTCCTTTATGAGGATTATAGAAATCAATATCTGAAGGTTTGTTCAAGCAAATGGTCTGTTCTGTCTGTTCTCGTCGGGTTTTCAAACCTTGCTTTAACATAATTGCATGTATTTAAGATCATATAGTGTCTGTTCTCGTCGGGTATTTAACATAATTGCATGTATCAATATCTGAAGGTTTGTTCAAGCAAATGGTCTGTTCTGTCTGTTCTCGTCGGGTTTTCAAACCTTGCTTTAACATAATTGCATGTATTTAAGATCATAATTGTATATAAGATCAAACCTTGTTTTCAATATCTGAAGGTTTGTTCGAGCAAATGGTGTGTTCTGTCTGTTCTCGTCGGGGTTTCAAACCTTGCTTTAACATAATCGCGCGCAAGGTTTTCAAACCTAATTGCATGTATTTAAGATCATATAGATAAGGTGCATTTGTTATGCCTTGCTTTAACATACATGGTTTTCAAAACCAAGTCCTTTATGAGGATTATAGAAATCAATATCTGAAGGTTTGTTCAAGCAAATGGTCTTTTTACGACAAATTTGGAGCGATAATTAACATTTGGTCCCAAATCGAATTTCTCTCGAGAAACTGCGATTGAAAAATTACTAATTTTGCCCAACTTCTTGTGATAGTAAGTTTTTTTAATTTTTCAGATTGACTTCTAATTTTAAGTAAAGACCACATAAGTGCTCCCCCTATGTATGAACGAAATATGTAATTAACTCCCTGTAATTTCCGAACAGTGACATCTGGCTCCTTCTTCAGAATTTGTAAATCTGCATACTCAGAGCAAGAATGTTGAGAATATTAGAGTTAATTTTGGAAGCAATTTTTCTATGTTAGGCTTCCCGTGAAATATTTTCAAGATGAGTTGATTAGATTCAAAATCACAAAACACGTTACGATCCAAATATTTTACCATCTAAAATTCGAACCAATGCCATGTGTTCCAAGTCGAGATTAATTCGTGAAGTCTTCCTCATGGTTTCTGCAATACTTAGAGAAAGATCATCGAAATAGTTTGGAGCTTTAGGCATAAATTTTTGTAAATGCTCCCCCTCAAATAGGGCACATATAGAATCAATTTCGAGTACCAAACATATACTATCCTAGATACATGGTCCCATAATCATCTATTCAAGATATTGCGTGAGGGTATGAGCAAAAAATTCGCATCTTATCAATTCCGCATAGATGCAAATTAAAATTGCATATTAAAATGTGCGATTTAAAAATATTTTTATATATATAATTTTTGTTTTATTATATATGTATTATTAATATTAATAGTATGGGGTCAGATTATTTTGCTTCGATCATTGTCACGCCTAAAAATTCACAAGACATTTGAACGATTTTATGCCGTCAAGTCTCGTCAGCAAACTTAAGTCTTAGGTTCGAGTAGGGTCCATTTCGACAACTCTCACTAGGTTCGCTCTAGCGCACATTTATTTTTTACTAGGGGTTTTTTTATTTATATCACTCAAGTTAACACAAGTCATATTAAGTCCATTTATCTGTGATCAAGGCGCTTTTAATCACTTCACCGAGCGAGAGATCGTCATTTTGGAATTAAAGGAACTTTGAAGCTAACTTGGTTATGACTAAGAAGGGAACGGAACGTTTTGGGAAAAGTGACCTTATCGTCGTCTTCCATTCCTTCGTCCTTCTCCTTTACTACGGCATTTTTCTCTTTCGTCCTTTTGTCTTTTTTCATCCTTTTATCTTTTGTAAATTTTCCGCACTTGCTCAAGCTAAATCTCCACTTCTCTACGAGGTTCTTCTTGTTGGTTCTCGGGCCGATACCGTGCTCCTTTTCTCTTAATCCCTAAAGAGGTTTCGGAGATTATTGATTTGAAGAAGTTTATGGAATTCGAACCCAAGGCCGTGCTCCTCTTCTCGTTGTCTCGATATAAGACTAGATTATCGTTGGAGAAGTTCACATCATGGTGCTCCTCTTTCCAGCCGTTCTGACGAGTGTACGAGATTATCGATGGAGAAGTTCACAGCAAGATCCATGCCCTCGTCTTAAAGACTTTGAGAGGCAGGTTCTTTTGATCTGTTTTTCTTTGTGCGTCGAGCATTCCTCGTGTGCGTTTTCCACCTTCTTTTGTCATTTTTTTCTTTTTCTTCCCGTTTTTCTCCCCCTCTTTTTCTTGATTGAACATCCCGCCAAAATTTCATATTGTCGGTTGAAGGCTCAAAGGGTTTTCAAATAAAGAAAAGGAATTCGGATAAGGCTCAAAATGGACGACTCAAGGCTATGTTAACGAATTCAAATTATATTTGGCCAAGTGAGAAATTTCCCAAATGCCTTAATCATCTTCCTAATGTCCTCTTGCAAGGTGAGTATGAGGCCAAGAATCACGAGTTAAGACAAGCAATGATTGTGTGACTCACTCAAGGATAGATCCGTAGAAAGAAAATAAAGAAGGCTAGAAATCTCACTCATATAAAATGGCTTTGTGTCGAATGGAGTCTACGAGAGAACTTTTAGACACAAGAATGTGACTTAAGATTGACAAAATTAAGCAATTGATCAGTCGCATGTCAGGGAAATTCATACGTGACTTAGATCGAGCACATCGTCATTCCCCTAATATTATATTTATAGGTATAATATTTTTGGATTATTTTATTAGTTTTTTTTTATTTTTTATTATAATGAAAAATATTACACAAGATATAGCATTTAAAATATAGAAAACACAGCATAGAACATGCGTAAGCATATAGGAGCACGTAAAGCATAGATTACGGAAGATTCAACATGCCTAATTTTCCGACAAGGAATTGGAACCGTTTTTCATCCAAAGCCTTGGTGAAAATGTCAGCTAGTTGATAATCCATTTTCACGAAGTACATGTCAATCGTGCTTTTTTCTACGTGATCGTTTATAAAATGATACCTAATATCTATGTGTTTTGTGCGTGAGTGGTGAACGGGATTGCACGTAATCGCAATGATACTTTGGCTATCGCTATAAATGGGTATATTATTTAAATTGTACCCATAGTCGCGAAGTTGAGTCCGCATCCATAGCATTTGCGAGCAACAGCTGGCAGCCACGACATATTCAGCCTCGGCCGTTGATGTTGAGACGCAGTTCTATTTCTTGGATGACCAGCAGACCACTTTTGCCTAGAAATTGAGCGCCACCGGATGTGCTTTCCCTGTCCATTCGACAACCTGCTTAATCAGCATTAGTATACCCAATTAATTTGAAATTCGTGCCCTTAGAATACCACAATCCTAGGGTAGAGGTGCCTTTGAGGTAGCGTAAATGTTAGGTCCTACGATTAACAACTCTATGATCCTAGGCATGAATTCTAAGTAATTCGATGATAATGATTGACATTTAGAATCGATCGAAAAACTCAAATGAAGATCGAGAGAGAGAATTCGAGTAGAGTGAGAAAGTTACTATTGTCTCTCTCTCTAGAAATTGAATTGCAAGCCTTTCCGATCAATTTCCAAAACTTTCTCTATTCAGCACAATTCGTTTACATGTATTTATACCAAACAAACTTGGTATAAATATCAAACTAGTCCTAATCTAAGGACTACTATACAAAACGCCCCTAATTACAAAGACAACTAATAAAATCAAGCACAATTAAAATATATACTCTACAATCTCCCCCTTTCTGCTTGATTGCGTTTCCGCGCTGTTTGTCCTTGTCGGGCGTAATACGATCTGCGCAAGCCCAGCGCATACTCAAAGAGTCTAACTGCTTCCCTCAGCTTCAAACGCTCCTCGACATCATCTAGCAATTCCATCAGGAGCGGCTGTTCTCTCACGAACCTGTTGATTCTCAGCATCGTCTCTCGGTTGATTTCTTCCAACCTTTGCTCGATATTCCTCCTAATGACCTTGAGCGTTCCGTCGCAAAACTTATGAATCTCTGTCTTCAGCATCAACCTAGTCTTCTTGGCAATTGGATTGTTGTAGGTGATGCCAATGACTGAGCTGATGTGCGCATGATTGCTTGGAAGCACTTCGATCTCAGGTCCTTTGTTGAGCGGTTCGGCCATATTGACCTTCTTCATGTTGCTCTCCAGAGCCATATGAAGGTCATGCGCTGCAAAGTATTTGACTTGGCGCATCATGAACCGGTAGAGCCCTTCGAGGCCTTCCTTTTTTATGAAGCCTTGAGGACCCTTGTACTTCTCCACGTACAGCTGATAGAGGTTGTATACCTCGTCGGCAGGGAGGTACGGTAGGTCGCTCTCGCTCAGATCCTCTCGGGTTCTGTCTATTCGCTCGATGACATAGTGAGGTGTTGGAAGTCCTCCTTTGGCATAGTAGATGCTGAGAAGCTGGCAAATTGGGGAGATACTCTTGTAATGACTCTTGACTTGTCCTTCAGTCATCCCCAGCCTTACGTCAGGTCCTAGTTGAGTCAGCATCCAGAGGTATGTCATCCTCTTCTGCTGATCCCGGTGAGAGATCCCTCTTAGCTCAAATTCGTTCGGCTTTTTGATTCTGCCCGGTGACCTCCAAATATTCACGGACTTCTTCGAGGAAGGGTATCTCTATTCGGATATTTTCCCACGGCGTATCGATCCGAACGGTCCCTAGCATTTGTCTTGTGGGGGAAACCGCTCGTTGCGTGATCAGCTCTGAAAGCCCTGTGGGATCTTGTTCGTGGTCTACGTCTTCCTGAAGTTCGTCGTCTTATATCAGCATGAGGTCCACCGAAGCTTGCTGCAAAATTTGTCGAACTTCCTTGAGCCGTTGTACTTGATGCTCCTCGGGCATATAATGGGTCGAATTGTTCTTCAAAAATGAATTTGTCGAGATATTCATGTGGGTTGACGCCGTGTCCTGAAGGGCCCGATTGTTCTGGAGCTGTTGAGGGAGTAGCTTGGGTTTGTGCCAGAGCTACGAGCATCGCAACACTTGCTTCTTCTTCCGGAAGCAAGGGGCTTGAGTAGATCGGTGGTGTGGGCGGAGGCATCCGTAGGTTAAAGGTTGGTGGGTCGATATGGGTTAGAGTGGTGGTGCGGTGCGTGATGTGGGTGGTTTGTGTTTGGGTTTGGGTTTCGGTTTCACCTGCTCCAACGCTTGTTTGCGTCGCGCCCGAGCCTTGTCCTTGGCCACTTGTAGATGTTTGTGGCCTCTTCTCCCCCTCATGATGGTCCTGATCGTCAGGATCGTCATGTATGCGCCTTGAGTGGGAGCTTTGGCCTCGGCAAGTGTCAGTAGGTGGCTCAGGATGATCCACCAATCGCCTATAAAGTGATTCTTCTTGAGGCGATCGAATGGAGAGGCCGATCAAGCGGGCGAGTAGTATGTCGTGGAGCTCGGTGATGGGTATGGTGTATGGGTTGATGAGGATGGATGAATTGGCTAAAGGGTCGGTGGGTGTGGGTTGTGGAGGTGTGGGATTGGGTCGTGACGACGTGCCTTCAAAGGCAGGTGCTTTCCCAGTGTCTCTGTGGGATGCCTCTACGGCAGTAAGAACTCTCTCCAATATCTTGTCTTCGAGCGATTGAACAGCAGCGGAGAGAGCGGCTTGGAATTGGTCATTCGTCACAAACGGTGCGGACGCCTCCTGTTTCAGGACGACTGATGTCACCTGTTATCAACCCTTGAGTAGGCATCGACTCCTCAGGTTGGCTCACAATCACTTGAGGTTGTGACTGTATGAGACTTCCACCCAATCCTAGAGTCGAATCTTGAAGATTTGCCTCTATGGGTGTTATGGCAGGCTCAGGTTGCGCCTGCGAACCAGACACTGGTAGATTTGGTTGCGGCTCAAGATTGAGCGAAGAAGTACCGGCATCACTCGTAGAAGTGGTCAGCATCGTGTCTAGTGCGGTAGTGATGGCCGGGAAGAGGGACTCCAACTGAATGCTAAGTCTCCTGGGAGTCCTTTTTATCAGGCTGATTTCCTCATCTGACTCCGTGTCAGACGGGGTGGCTGTATGAGGAGTAGGGTCACGATCGACGTCCTTCAGTGCCTGATCCGTCACCCGTGGAAGCGAGCTTTGCCCCATTTCAACCTCAAGTTGTGCTATTGGTTGAAGAACCTCCTCAATGGATTCTTCGAGCACGCCAACATGGACGGGCACTTCCACTTGATATTCATGTTCAGGAGCCTCAAGCGCCATCTCAGTAGCCACGACGTCTATTAGTGTATCATCTATGTCGGGCATTTGCACATCGACCAATGAAGACTCCTGTTGAAGCTCCTGAGCGACAACATCTATCGTGTCGTCAGGGCTTGGTTGGTGTTGTTAGGGAGGGCTCACTTGGAAATCTGTCAGGCGCCCTCTGATCATTTGTTTGGTGAGATTATGTTCCCGACAGAATCTTTGATATTCAGCTCCCGTGGGGTCGGCGAGCTGAAGAAGGTTGAGCGGAATCGGCATCGACGGTTGGTCCAAGTCCGTGAGCCGTGGATTGTGAAAGAACTTGAGCTTGGGTGGTTGATAATTTCCTCCGGAGGCAGGCAAGGAATGTTCTGCTCATGCATCTCCATATATTGGCGAATGATGATATTAAACCACCGAGCGTAGGGCACATTCTTCGATCTCCGATTCTCCTTTAGCCGTATCTAGTCTGCAAGATCATTCCAGATCAGCTGCGTGAAATCGTAATTTTTGGAGAATGCAAGTCCATGAAAGATCCGCAGTATGTTGCCATTGCCCTTGTCGAAGCCAGCATACTTGGGTGATAGACACTTGTTCACAATCCCGAACAGTGTCTTCTAGGGATGAGGGATACCGCTGCTCTGGACTTGAGCTAGCTTGGTGAGCTGCGGTTGATATCCCATCTGCATGAAGTCAAGCACCATTTCTGCGTCTGATGGGAGCGGGTTGTTGTTTTCGCTGTATGGCAAGTCCAGAATCATCCCGAACTGGTTCTTGTCCATATGTATGTGCCGCGTCCCAATTATTGTGGAGAAGGAGAATGCCCCATTTGCCACTAATCCTTGTATACATCCCCAGAATTGCTGGAGATAGACCATTGGCACGGATGCGGTGACCGTCAATGCATGCCAGATGGGTGCCCTTGCAGGATAGATACAATGATCTCGTCCGGACACCGGAAGGTGCTCAGATCGAGCTGGAAGTTCGTATCATGAACCTTTAGATAAAGGTTGTGGTCGTAGATGTGATTATAATGAGGGTAGCGATCCATCAGAAAATAAGAGATATAATAGTTCATTAGTTCATAAATTTGATTTTAGTCGAAAATTGATTTAATTTCATCAAACTATAATATTGTGTCAAGTCATGACATGTTTGATGAATTTTGAATTGAAATCGTGTAGCATGCATATAGGATCCTTGATTTAATAAAATGTAATGGCATGATTGTAATTTCGAATTAAACATGTAATGCGTGAAAAGAATTCGAAATTTTCTAAGCATTTGATCGAGAGAAATGTTACTGTTCATGCCGAGAGATTTTTCGCTCGAGAAATTTGGTTTTGAAATTGATTTCCTATGCATTGATTTCAATTGAAATCAACCCCTTTAATTTTGGGATCGAGAAATTTTTATTTGCTAATGTTCGCTACAGGGTAAAAGACTTAGAAAAAAAAAATATTCTAAGTGTTGAAGTGGAAATCGTGAGGCTGTAGCCAGTCAATTTTACGATCGAGAAAAATTCCGCGTAAATTTACGATCGAGAAATTACTCCTCAGGTAAATTTACTATCGAGAAATTTTCCTCAATTGAATAAAATTTTTCGATTTGAAATTTGTCGAGCGGTACGTGATTTTCGATCGTAAGAAAATATATTTATTATTTATTTTTCGCTGCGTTATTTTTCTATCAAGAAATTAGTCAACGAAAAACTAAGTCAATTTTCAAGAAAAATTTTCGATCAATTAAATCCTAAGCAGCGAATTTACGATCGAAAAATTAAGCGTTGAAAAATTAATTTTTCGCTGCTAAATTTTTGCGACCGAAATGAAATTAAATCGAAAATTCTATTTTGCGATAGTAAGTTTTATGCTTGTTCTAATTTGCATCAAAATTGTCTGTTCAGTGCTTAAGTTTTTCGCTCAAAAAAATCCTAATTAGATTTCTCGATGGTAATTAATTTTTCGGTCAAAATCTTCTATCTTTGCGACTAAATCAGAATTTTATCGATCGAAAACTAATTTGATACAATCAGTATCTCAATTAAATTGGAATTTAATTAAGACTGTTTGCGATCGACAAAAGTTCTTCGATGGCTTCAAACATTCAAATGCCCAATTTCATCTAAACTCAAAGTCGAGTCGAACATGCAGATTTTCCAAAGATTCATACTACCAGATTCATAAAGAACATCGCAAATATCTTAAGTGCAGGCATAAATCTCAGAAAAACTCATAATCAAGCCTAAATCACTAAAAAATAGTATACGGTTTTTCCTGTTTTGAGAACAGTCGAGAATCTAATCTTGAGCATGCGAAAAACTTCAAAATGCAGATGCTAATGGAGTTAAATCGCACGCAAAAGGCAAAGGATCTCATTTCTACCTTAAACAGACAATTTGATGTGGAAAATCAAAAGATTTATGAGAAATTTGAACTGTCTTTGAAAAAGTGAGAAAGTTTTTCGACTGATAAAAAGTGAACTTTTATTAACTCGCTGTAAATCATTGTTGGGTTTGCGATTGGACATTTTAAATGGATCAGGCCCATTACTATTTGCGCTCGCGAAATATTGATTTGAAAATTTCTGTTCAATTTAATTTCTCGATCGCAAATTATCGCGGCTAATCAAAATTGTTCCCAACACTGTTACGAGAAACTTATGATCGTGAATTAAGTCTTATAACCAGTTTCTCGATAGTAAGTACTTCTAAGCTTTTCAGGTTGACCCCTATTTCGAGTAAAATCACATTGTAAAGCTCCCCCTCAGAATTAAAATAAATGCAATTAACTCCCTGTATTTTCCGTGTAGTAACGTCTAACTTCCCTGACAGAAATTAAAAAGTCTGTACCACTCAGAAAGGAAACGTTAGAAATAATGGAGTTAATCAACAATTATTTTAGGCATGAAATATTTGGTCTGTGACTAGCTCCTTTCCTTGCAGTGTCGACGTCTTGCTCCTTAATTTTGTTTGAAGGAATCTGAAACGCTTAGAGAAAAACGTCAAGAATATTTGGAGCAAATGCACGATTTTTATATTTGCTCCCCCTCAAATAATGCGCAAGAATTGACTGAGTATGCAAGCATATGAAATCAATTCAAGTCACCAGCATATAAAAATATGCAATTTACCTAGTAAGCACATATACATGGTCCCCAAAAACATGTATTGAAGATATTGCGTGAGGGTCAGAGCAATGAAAAATTTATCGCATTTTAAACAATTTAGTACCAATGCAATCTAACATTGCATTTAGAATGTGCGATGACAAAATAAATTCGCATTTATTCAATTCAACGCATATGAAACATAACATTTCATGTCAAAATGTGCGAAGTTTTTCCTTTTCACGATTTGTTTTTATTTTCAGAAATTAAAAATATTATTTTTCTATATATATGTATATAAAAATTTTTATTTATTTTTGCTTTATGTATGTAATATGTGTTTGTATGGGGTCAGATTATTTTGCTTTGATTAATCGTCACACCTAAAATTTTACGAGACATTTGAAAGAAGAAAATGCCGTCAAGTCATGTCGTCAAACTAAAGTCCTAAGTTCATAGACTGGTCCATTTTGACAACTCTCACTAGGTTCGTTCTTGCACTCAATAATTTCTAACTTGGAATTTTTATATTTATATCACTCAAGTCAGCACAATCAATTTTAAGTCAATTTACATGTGATCGAGGCATTTTTTAATCATTTCACCTAAGCAAGAGACCGTCGATTGGAATCAAAGGGGTGTAAGGGTTATAGTTTGGCTAGGACTTAGACGGGAAGGAATTTAGAGGAAAGTGAGCTTATCTCTTCGTCATATTCCATTTCTACGTCTGTCTCCTTTTGTTTCAGCGTCTTTCTTCTTTTCAATCTTTTCTCCCTCTTTTCCTTTTAAGAACTATCCCTTTTTTAATGCTATGCTCAAGCTGAAGCTCCGCTTCTCCACGAGGCTATAGGAGATTATCGTAGGCGAAGTTCTTCTTTGTTGGTTCTCGGGCCGATACCGTGCTCTTCTTCTCTTAATCCCTGGAGAGGTTTCAGAGATTATCTTTTTGGAAAAGTTCACGGTTGTGGAATTCGTACCCAAGGCTGCGCTCCTCTTCTCGTTTCCCGATATAAGACCGGATTATCGTTGGAGAAGTTCACTTCGTGGTGCTCCTCTTTCCAGCCGTTCTGGCGAGCGTACGAGATTATCGTTGGAGAAGTTTATAGCAGGATCCATGCCACCTTCTAAGAGATAGTCTCGTTTGAACAACCATCCGAAGAGTATAGAATACGGTTGAAGGCTAGGAATGGGATTCAAAGGAAGAAAAGGACATCGGAGAAGGCTCAAAGTGGATGACCAAGGGCTAATATGTGGGAAAAATTTTATAAGGCCGAGTGAGAATATCCTAAGCGCCCTTATCATTATCCTAACGATCTAAGGCAAGGTGAGTATGAAGCCAAGTATCACTAGGTAAGACAAGTAATTGATATGTGACTCACTCGAGAAATAGATCCAAATAGAGAAAAAAAAAAGGAACAAGGCTTGAATCCTCACATATGTAAAGTGGCTTTGTGTCTAGAGCAACCTAATAACCTTTAGACACAAGAATGCGACTTAGACTGACAAAATTAAGCAATAAATCGATCGCATGTCGGGGTAAAATTCTAAGTGACTTTAGATCAAAGCATCCTAAAGGATTTCGTCATCCCCCCTTATGCTATGGGTGTATATATTATATTATTATTATTATTATTATTATTATTATTATTATTTTGTTATCACGCAAGATAAAGACATATAAGCATGGAAAACACATAGAATAGAGTATGTGATAGCACAGAAGATTAGGTAATGCACATATTACGGAAGATTCAACATGCTTAATTTTCCGACAAGGAATTGGAATCGTTTCTCATCCAAAGCCTTGGTGAAGATGTCGGCTAGTTGAAACTTCGTGTTCACAAAATACATATCTATGGTGCCTTTCTACGTGATCTTTGATAAATGATATCTAATGTCTATGTATTTTGTGCGTGAGTGATGAACAGGATTGCAAGTAATAGCGATGGCACTTTGACTATCACTATATATGGGTATATTATTTAAATTGTACCCATAGTCGCGAAGCTGAGTCCTCATCCACAGCATCTGGGAGCAACAACTGGCGGCAGCCACGTATTCCGCTTCGGCCGTCGAAGTTGACACACAGTTCTGCATTTTGGATGACCAGCAGACCAGCTTTTCGCCTAGAAATTGAGCGCCACCGGACGTGCTTTTCCTGTCCATTCGGCAACCTGCATAATCAGCGTCAGTATAGCCGATAAGTTTGAAGTTCGTACCCTTTGGATACCATAGTCCAAGGGTGGAAGTGCCCTTAAGGTAACGCAGAATCCTTTTAAACCGCGAGCATATGGAATTCTTTGCGTTCGGCTTGAAAACGAGCACATAAGCATGAAACATGATATCCGCCGGCTCGAAGTGAGATAGAGAAGAGAATCAATGATGCTGCGATACAGTGTGATGTCGACCAAGACAGAGGGATCGGCATCCAACTTGCAGCTTGGTGACATATGAGTGCTGAGAGGCTTGCTCTGGTCTTGATGGAATTTCTTCAGAATATCTTTGATGTATTTTGTCTGACTCTCTCCCATGTGACTCATCTCGAATTTGCTTTTCATTCGATCTCCGAATTTCGTGCAAAGCCGTGGATTAGTTGATCCGAAGATGATGTCGTCGACGTACACTTGAACGACCATCAGATCTTGTCTTGCCATTTGATGAAGAGGGTTGTGTCTATCGTTCCTCGTATGAATCCAGACTCCATGAGGAATTCACTCAGGACATCGTACCAAGCACGTGGGCTTGTTTTAGTCCGTAGAGAGCTTTGTCCAGTCGATAGACGTGACGGGATGTTCTTGATCAACGAAGCCTTCGGCTGAGCGGCGTAGACTTCTTCTTTTAAAACATCGTTGCGAAAGGCGGTCTTAACATCCATCTGATAGACTTTGAAGTCTTTGTGAGCCGCATAAGCCAGGAGAAGGCGGATAGCTTCGATTCGGGCAACAGGAGCATATGTCTCATCGTAGTCGATGCCTTCCTGTTGATTGTGTCCCTTGGCAACTAGCCTTGCTTTGTTCCGGATCACTTCACCATCTTCATTCTTCTTGTTTTTTGAATATCCATTAGTTCCGACTACTGTTTTTCCATGCGGATGGGAAACTAAGGTCCACACTTGAAGACGTTCGAATTGATGAATTTCATCATGCATCGCTATTACCCAATCCGGGTCTTGAAGTGCGTCTGCTACCTTGGTAGGCTCATTTTTACTTAAGAAGCAGCTGAAATAGACTGTCTTGACGACGTGTCCTCACTCCATCCGAGGATGCCAATTATTTGATCAACGGGTGACCTCTAGTCCACTTGCGCTCACGAGGCAAGGCTAAAGTCGATGCATCAGCCATCTGTGGGTCTAGATTTCCTATAGGCTCCGATTGATCATTTGTTTGAGGAAGTTCTAATTCTGCACTTGGATCGATCGTCTCTGATGATTCTTCCTCAATAACCACTGTAGGTTCTCGTTATGCTGTGGCAATTCTGAATCGGGTGGGATAGGGACGTGAGAAGAACTTGGTACGTCGGTCTCGTCGGGTGAAGAATCCACTGTAGGTGTAGCAGTGTGTGACCGATATACCGGCTCGAAGAGAGAGTCCAAATCGTCTAATACAAGTCTCGTTGCTTCTTCTGACGTAAATTCGGAGCCTGTTGGTTTTGTGCCAAGACACCAGTGATTACGAGTTCTGAGATGTTGTCTTCAGAAGCCAACGGTTGAGCACGGTCCTGAATCGAGTTGTGCAGGAGCCATCGGGTTAGGCATGAGTCCTGGACTGAAGTGACCAGAAGCCATCTCTGCCACATCGTGGGAAGTGACATTATAGCTTTCCTTAATTGTTCGGTTGGACTTGATGTATACTCGGTACGCTTTTAATGTTGAAGAATACCCGATGAAAGTTGCTTCGAATGCTTTAGGGTCGAACTTTGCACGTATGTGTCACCGTATCAACACGGTCAACCTCTCCTCACACTGATGTATCGTGCATGTGTTATGCAGTGCAAATAAAAATGCAACAGTACATACATAAATAAATATTTTGCTCGAAAATATTCCAACTCTGCCCAATAGTTCGCTAACGGTAACTCCCTCGTCAAATTATTGTAAGAATATTTCCCAAAATTCATCAATAATAATTCTCCGTAAATTCTAACTCTTTGCAAATAAGCCTATCTACCCGTAAATTTATTTATCTGCCCGACCATATACTTTCCGACAATTATTAAATCTCGAACACCCTGAAATGTCGAAAACATTAAAATGCCAAAAACTCCTTAACGGCGAAAACCTATGAAATACCGAAAACTTATTATTAATGAAAACCTTGCCCAAAAGGTAGCATATCGAAAAAGTTCTCCTTGCCGAAATATTCAAGACTCTCAAGTTCTTACATCTAAATTAATTCACGTGTCTAAAACATATGCACATCAAAATACACGAAAACTCTAGGCTCTTACCAAAACTTGGTGATTGTAATAAGTATTAAGGTTCGAAAACCTTACATTGGTCAAACATCTAAATACAAAAACTTTGGAATTGTGCCATAAACTTAAATACGCATGCCGAAATCTTTATGATACACCGAACACTATAATGCCTTGTCGAAAATTTATTAACATGAAACACCCTCACATGCCGAAAACCCCAACACCTAAAAATAATTAATAACTGAAACTTACCAAATATTCGTACCTAAGTCCCGCAAACTCAAGACTACCGACCTCTAATTTGTCAGCCTTGATTTTTCGAAAACCCTAATTCACTGAAAGTTTATATATCTATACTAAAATCCATTCTAAGTCCAACACTGTCTTATACTAAAATAATCTGACCCCGAAAACAATAACCACTATAATTCCTTTAGAGTTTCAATCAATTTTCTTATCTAGAAGACTATACCATCTCGCACTTAATATTGCTCATCCAAGTTCTGGAAATCGCCCTAAACATGTGAGGTCACGGAAATATAATATACTCCACCTTGAAGATATAAAAATCACATAAGTCCCAAATTTCAATTATATATCACTTAAATCACGAATCACATATGATACTGAAACTCATCAAATCCAACCATATTTATGTGTTGTAGATGAAATTTCCACCTACCTCACATCCAGCTTTTACGGCTTAACTAATCCTAGCTTGTCCCACTTAAGCTTTGTCCTTGTTTGAGTTGTTTTCCTATCTTCGTTCTTTCTCTGTTCTTTTCACTCTTTAGTTCATAAGGGTTTTCCTTTATTATTACATGATACACATATATATACACGTATATATTATTGCATATACCATGTGATTAAGAAAGCTTCCTACTAAGTCATACTTATAATAACATAAAGATCCTCCACGTGTTACTCTAGTCCCTTTTAGGTTTGTCAGATATGAATTGATTATATATATATTTATATATATATATATATATGGTGCTCACCTTATATGAGCACCTTACGTGGGCACTGTCGATGTGGCACTGATTCGTGCCATGCCGACATGCCACATCCATGTTAGATGACACATAACGCTAACTAACACATTCTAGGGGTCATTGGTCGACATAGGGACTAATGATGTGGCATGTTTATGCCCAGTAAGTCACTGTTCATGACGAGAAAATTTCGGTCGATAAAATTGAATTGCGATTTGATTTCCATATATTGATTTCAATTGAAAGAATTCCGTCTAATTTGCGATCGAAGAATTTTATCCGTATTGTTAGCTACACTGTAAAAGACTTAGAGAAAAATTTTCTAAGTGTTGAAGTTGAAATCTAGACTGTAGTCGATCATTTTACGATCGAGAAAAAATTCCGTGTAAATTTACGATCGAGAAATTATTTCTCAGGTAAATTTACTGTCGAGAAATTTTCTTCGATTGAATAAAATTTTTCGATTTGAAATTTGTCGAGCGGTATGTGATTTTCGACATTAAGTAAAATTTTCGCTACTGTACTTATTTATCGAGAAATTGGTCAACGACAAAACTAAGCCAATCGTCGAGAAATTTTTCGATCAATTTAATCTAAGTGGCGAATTTTACGATCGAAACATTAAGCATTGAAATATTAATTTTTCGCTGCTAAATTTTGGCGACAGAAATAAAATGAAATCGAAATTTTAATTTTGCGATGGTAAGTTTAACGCTCGATTTGAATTTGCATCTATCTTTTCAGTGCATAACTTTTTCGCTCGCAGAAAATTATAATTGAATTTTTCGATGGTAAGTTTAACGGTCAAAATCTTTTATCGTGATGACTAGTCAAAATTTTGCGATCGAAAACTAAATCGACACAAATAGTATCTCGATTGAATTGAAATCCAATTAAGATAATTTGCGATCGACAAAGTTCTTCGACAGCTTCAAAATTTCAAAATACCCAATTTCATCGAAACTCATTTTATCATCACAGATGGAAATTTTCCAACGATTTACGCTATCTGTTTCATCAAAAACATCGAATCTATCTAAACAACAGGCATTTAACTCAGAAATCCAAGAAGCATGCCTAAATTAGTGAAACATTATACATTTAAATGGTTTTTGAAGAACAGTCGAAAAATCTTGACTAAACATGCGAAAAACTACAGAATGTAAATGCAAGTCAAGTTATAACATTCGCATTCATTAACCGAATCGAATTTCTACCTTAATCAGACGATTTGAAGTGAGAAAATCGAAAGATTTTGAAGGTTTTTGAATCATCTGAGAAAGTTTTGCGAGAGAGTTTTTTTTCTAGGTTTTGCGTGAGAAAAAGTTTTTCGACTGAAAAGTTAAACTTTAACAATAATTCGTTGTTGGGCTTGTGATTTGACATTTTGCGATTTAATGGATTAGGCCCATTACTATTTGCACACGAAAAATTCAATTTTTTTTTCGATCGCAAATTATCGTGGTTAATCAAAATCGATCCCGACACTGTTTACGATCGAGAAACTTTAGATTGCGAATTAATTCTAATATCCAGTTTCTCGATAGTAAGTTCTTCTAAAGAATTTCAGATTGACCCCTATTTCAAAATAAAAACCCATTGTAAGGCTCCCCCATAGTAATTAAAATAAATGCAATTAACTCCCTATATTTTCTGTGTAGTAACGTCTAGCTCCCCTGGCAGAAATTTAAGAAATCTGTACCACTTAGAGATAAACTTTAGTAATAATGGAGTTAATCAACAATTATTTTTGGCAATTTATCTTTGAAATATTTTGTCTTGTGTCTAGCTCCTCTCTTTGTAGTGTCGACGTCTCACTCCGTAATTTTGTTTGAAGGAATCTGAAACACTTAGAGAAAAACGTCGAGAATATTTGGAGCTAATCCACCATTTTTATATTTGATCCCCCTCAAATAATGCGCAAGAATTGACTAATTATGCAAGCATATGAAATCAATTCAAGTCACGAGCATATAACACACAAATTTACTAAGTAAGCACGGATACATGGTCCCCGAAAACATGTACTTAAAATATTGTGTGAGGGTAAGAGCAGTGAAAAATTTATCGCATTTAAACAATTCCGTGCCAATGCAATATCACATTGCATTTAGAATGTGCGATTTTTAAAAAAAAAAAATATTCGCATTTATTCAATTCAACGCATATGAAACATAACATTTCATGTCAAAATGTGCGAAATTTTATGAGTATAAAATTTTATTTTCATTATTATTTTTTTATTATTTACCTATATATATTAGGGGATTCAACACTTAAATACCTAGAATGAATTAAGAAAAACGAATCAGTCCCTTGTCAGACATTTTTATAATCTAGGTACCCACTTGAATTTTATTTTACTGATAGGTACCTAACTGACGGATTTACCCCTGCTAAAATTGGTTATTACAACCTTACCTGGGGTTTCATTTCAGCGTAGGTTCACTCAAAAAAAAAATTCATACACCATCCCAAATCTAAATCGCGCAACCTTCTTCCCGAATTCGACCCATGGTTGTTTTGCTTCAGATTCATCGTCGTGGGCTCTTGCTTCCTCATGGTATCACCCTTCTGAAATCGATAGGTAAGTCCTTCGCATCATGTTCGTAACATAGCTGCGTGTTTTTCGAATGACATCGATTTTTTGTTCGATTATGGTCGTTTTGGAATGGTTCAATTTATTGAGGTAGCTTTGTGCGTATATTTTGGATTGGGTGGGTTGATTGTTGTCGATTTGGGGCTTTTGGAATGGGTCGATTTGGGGTTTTTCGAGTGGGGTCAATTTATTTTGGTACTACATTATCACTCTATATGGTACCATCTGTTTGGGCAAATTGGTACGCCGTGTCTAAATAAAATGGCACTGCTTGTTACCAGTGGATTTTTTGCAGAAATGCCTCCGCGAGACAGATCTGAGCTGTCTTCCATGTGCCATCTTGCACTCTTTCGATCTACCATTAGCAATTTGCAGGGTAGCATGACCCCTGATAAAGAAGCTATAAGAAAGTCCCCGAATCATTGGTAGAATTTGTTTGTTTCTAACTGTTGCATGAATTATGTGTGGTTAAGGTTGATTTGATGGAGGAGTTTGTGGATCTCATTTATAGTGGAGTGCTCGTGTGGAGAGGTCGGAAGTCGAGTTGAGATTGAACGAGGTTATAAGAGATCTAAGGTCAAATGTTCGGACGTGGAAGGATGATGTGTCCAAGGAGGATGCGATGGAAGAGGAAGAGGCTAAGGCTAATGAAGTCAACATGGATGTGTATCGTGCTTCTATAACTGCTCGCATTTTACGTGACGAGAACAGTTGTATGCAAGATCTGTTTGTTAAGTTATTTGACTTGGGGATGAGACTATTTGGAAACTTTGTTGTTTATGTTCATTAAGTTGTTCTTTGACTTGGGGATGTGACTGTTTGGAGACTCAGTGATGTCGTTTGTTGTGTAGTTCTATGAGACTGTCCGTATTTTATGCAGTACTATATGTTTTTATACTAAGGTACCTTATCTTTTACAGACAGAGTAACATAATATGCAGGTTAACCGTACCATTATGTATATATATAGCGTACCATAACCAGAATATATGAAGTACCTATCTTTTACATTAACGTACCTTATCTTTTACATACAGAGTACCATAATCTGGAAGCTTACCGTACCGTTATTATAAGTATAGCGTACCATAACCATCATATATGAAGTACATTATCTATTACATATATCTTGTATAGTAACGTACCTTTTCTTTTACATATATAGTACCATAATATGCAGGTTTACCGTACCATTATATAAATACACAGCGTACTATAAACAGAAGATATGAAGTACCTTGCTTTTACATTAGCGTACCTTATCTTTTACATAAAGAGGAACATAATGTGCAGGTTAACCGTATCATTATATATATGGCGTACCAAACCAGAATATATGAAGTACCTAATCTTTTACATTAAGGTACCTTATCTTTTACATACAGAATACCATAATCTGGAAGCTTACCGTACCGTTATGGAGAAGTATAGCGTACCATAACCATCATATATGAAGTACCTTATCTTTTACATATATCTTGTATAGTAACGTACATTTTCTTTTACATATATAGTACCATAATTTGCAGGTTTACCGTATCATTACCTATACATATACAGTACCCTAATCTGCAAGTAAACCTGCGAGGCTGTTTGGAGACTTTGTTTATGTAGGTTAACTTCTTTTGAGTTTGGGATAAGACTGTTTTGAGACTGTTTGGAGTTTGTTCATGACTCAGTGATGTTCGTTTTTTGTGTAGTTCTGTAAATCATACCATAATATGCAAGTTAACAGTACCAATGGGTGTATAAATATCGTACCATAAACATAATATATGAAGTACTTGTCTGTTGTACAATAATGTACCTTATCTTGTACTTTAAGGTACCTTATCATTTACATATACCGTATCATAATCTGCAGCTTCGCCGTATCACTATGTATACATATAAAGTACCCTAATATGCATGTATACCGTACCATGTGTTGCACAATCGAAAATAAATCGATTCCTAAGCGAGTCGCGTTGTTCTGCGTGATTTTGACAATACCTAACAATAATAAAATGACTAAAAAATAAATAAAATTTGCACATGTAGGACTCACCCAATTTAAGATCAAATAGATCAAGTTAAGTTGTAAGATGTTCTTGCTTCTATCATTATATTCTAATGAATGTTGGAGTTGGAAGGTTTAATTCATGCTTGTAAGGTCTAATGCACCTAATTTGATCTGAAACGTAGCTAATACTCTATTTTAGGGTTTTAGGGTGGTTCCAGATGAAAAACTAATTCGTACGAACTCGAAAAATACTAACCCTAGTATACCATACCACATATTTAAGGGACGTCGTACCTTACATTGTTTTGTTGGAGTATCTATATTTTTGTTTTAGGCGTACCATTTCGGACACGGTGGTAGTACCCAAAATACGTAAGACATCAAACATAATACTAAAGCCAACAACATGTCAGATGAGCTGTCTTATTTGATGTAATACCTCGTACGTCAGAAAAGCTGTCCACTCATTACAGAAAAACATCATAATTCTGTCCATTCATGACAGAAAACGTCAGAAATTGTCCCTTTCTTTTTGCACATCAACATCTTTTGAAATGCTTCATTTCTGACGAAATTACCCAAGTCTTAAATGGAACTTACTTTAATTTATACGGTACCTATTTCTGGAACGATACAGTACCCTCCGTGGCATGTTTAGTGTACCTTGTTTGCCTACATTACAGTACCATTTGTGCATATATTACGGTACCAAACTGAATATATTACAGTACCATGTAGGCATATATACGGACCATGTGTGCATATATTACGGTACCAAACGGGGCATATGTTACAGTACCATGTTGGCATATATTACGATATCAAACTAGCATATGTTACAGTACCAAATGAGCATATATTGCAGTAGTAATTTGCTTACATTACAATCCCATGTTCGCATATATTACGGTACCAAACTGCCATATATTACATTACTAAATTTGCATACATTACGGTACCATGTTCGCATATATTACGATACCAAATTTACATATATTACAGTACCAAATTGGCTTATATTAGGGTATCATGTTCGCATATATTACGAAATTTGCATATATTACAGTAGCAAATTGGCATATATTACGGCACCATGTTCGCATATATGACGGTACCAAACTGGCATATATTACAGTACCATCTGTGCATATATTTGGTACCATGTTCGCATATGTTACGGTACCAACTTTGCATATGTTACAGTACCAAATTTACATATATTACAGTACCATGTTGGCATATATTACAGTAACAAATTGACATATATTACGGTACCAAATTTGCATATGTTACAGTACCAAATTTGCATATATTACAGTACTAAATTGGCATATATTAGGGTACCATGTTGGCATATATTAGGGTACCATGTTCGCATACATTACAGTACCAAACTGGCATGCCGGGAATCGATATTCGAGCACATTCTTTGGAGGGATACGTATATATCGATAAGCGTCATTGCTTCATGATTAATAGTAAGGAAGACTCCCTTTTATACTCAGACATTGCAAATAACGTCCCACCACTAACCGAATTTGTCGATGCCATATTTTCAGATAATATGGCAACTTTCGTAAATGGTACGCTGTATAGTTTAGATTGGTACTGCATAACAGGACATTTTGGTACCATATAGACATGTTACTTGGTACGTCACATAGATACTGCATAACATAAATGTCCAACTGGGCTGTATCGCATAATATATTTAGGTACGGTAAAACAACAAACAATGGTACGTAATATACATAACAAATGGTACGTCGTAACATAGCTAAAAAAGAAAACCGAAATCTCGATGGATTAGCCTCAACAACTACCAAATCCTTACATTTCACCCTTATATGGAGCTCTTGGAGCGCATTGAGCTCCCGGATTTGGGATAAACCTTGAACAAAATGCGTGAAATCGATTAACCAAACCTTTCAAAAGAAAAGCTTACATGACAAAATCAAGACCAAAAATCGAGAACCCAACTTTCAAGAGGCTCGTCGGTCGTTGTCCGGCGTCGGAACGAGTGGAAGGAGGTGGTCGGCAAGACAAAAATTCGTCGACGGGGATGGAGCGAATTTTGCAGACAAAAAGAAAAACTGAAAAGATAAAAGAAATAAGGGTATTTTGGTAATCTTAGGTGATTAGGTACCTAAGTGTAAATTTTTTATCCAAATGGGTATCTAGCTATAAAATATGTCTGACAAGGTACCTAAGTGGCTTTTTGTTTTCTATTGGGTATTTATGTGTAGATTCCCGTATATATTATATATATATTTATTATTATTTTTTCTCGTATTTTACTATTATTATAGTATGGGGTCAGATTATTTTGCTTCGATCAATCGTCACGCCTAAAATTTTACGAGACATTTGAAAGAGAAAAATGCAGTCAAGTCATGTCGTCAAACTATAGTCCTAAGTTCATAGACTGGTCCATTTCGACAACTCTTACTAGGTTCGCTCTTGCTCTCAATAATTTCTAACTTGGGATTTTTATATTTTTATCAGTCAAGTCAACACAAGCAGTTTCAAGTCAATTTACCTGTGATCGAGGCGTGTTTAATCATTTCACCCAAGCGAGAGACCGTCGATTGGAATCAAAGGGGTGTAAAGGTTTTAGTTTGGCTAGGACTTAGAAGGGAAGGAATTTAGAGGAAAGTGAGCTTATCTCTTCGTCATCTTCCATTTCTACGTCCGTCTCCTTTTTTTTACAGCGTCTTTCTTCTTTTCAATCTTTTCTCCCTCTTTTTCTTTTAAGAACTATCGCTTTTTATGTTATGCTCAAGCTGAAGCTCCGCTTCTCCAAGAGGCTATAGGAGATTATCGTAGGTGAAGTTCTTTTCGTTGGTTCTCGGGCCGATACCGTGCTCCTCTTCTCTTAATCCCTAGAGAGGTTTCAGAGATTATCTTTTGGAAAAGTTCACGGTTATGGAATTCGTACCCAAGGCTGCGCTCCTCTTCTCGTTTCCCGATATAAGACCGGATTATCGTTGGAGAAGTTCACTTCTTGGTGTCCTCTTCCAGCCGTTCTGACG
Source organism: Craterostigma plantagineum (assembly GCA_027422505.1). Lineage (NCBI taxonomy): Eukaryota > Viridiplantae > Streptophyta > Magnoliopsida > Lamiales > Linderniaceae > Craterostigma > Craterostigma plantagineum. The sequence continues at coordinate 780,235 of JAPQWV010000176.1, forward strand.
AGCGTACAAGATTATCGTTGGAGAAGTTCGCAGCAGGAACCATGCCACTTTCTACAAGGTAGTCGGAAGGCCGGTTCCTTTGGTCCTTGCGCGTTGAGCAATGCCTTCTTTTGTCATCATCCTACTTTTCTTTTGTTATCTCCCCCTCCTTTTCTCGTTTGAACAACCATTCGAAGAGTATAGAATTCGGTTGAAGGCTGGGAATGGGTTTCAAATGAAGAAAAGGACGTCGGAGAAGGCTCAAAGTGGATGACTAAGGGCAAACGTGGGGTAATTTATATAAGGCCGAACGAGGAATATCCTAAACTCCCTTATCATTTTCCTAACGATCTAACGCAAGATGAGTACGACAACAAGAATCACTAGGTAAGACAAGTAATTTATGTGTGACTCACTCGAGAAGTAGATCCAAAGAAAGGAAAAAGGAACAAGGCTTGAATCCTCACGCATGTAGAGTGACTTTGTGTCTAGTGGAACAATCAAATGACCTTTTAGACACAAGAATGCGACTTAGACTGACAAAATTTAAGTATTTAAATCGATCGCATGTCAGGGTAAAATTCTTGGTGACTTTAGATCAAAGCATCCTAAAGGATTTCATCATACCCCATTATATTATATATATACATATTTTATTATTTTTTATTATTATTATTTTTATCACGCAAGATACGGACAACCAAGCATAGAAAACACATAGAATAGAGCATGTGATAGCACAGAAGATCAGGTAATGCACATATTACGGAAGATTCAGCATGCCTAATTTTCCGACAAGGAATTGGAATCGTTTCTCATCCAAGGCCTTGGTGAAAATGTCGGCTAGTTGAAACTCCGTGTTCACAAAGTACATCTCTGTCGTGCCTTTTTCTACGTGATCTTTGATAAAATGATATCTAATGTCTATGTGTTTTGTGCGTGAATGATGAACAGGATTGCAAGTAATAGCGATGGCACTTTGACTATCACTATATATGGGTATATTATTTAGATTGTACCCATAGTCGCGAAGCTGTGTCCGCATCCACAGCATCTGTGAGCAACAACTGGCGGCAGCTACGTATTCTGCTTCGGCCGTTGAAGTGGACACACAGTTCTGCTTTTTGGATGACCAGCAGACCAGCTTTTCTCCTAGAAATTGAGTGCCGCCGGACGTGCTTTTCTTGTCCATTCGGCAACCTGCATAGTCAGCGTCAGTGTAGCCGATAACTTTGAAATTCGTACCATTTGGATACCATAGGCCAAGGGTAGAGGTGCCCTTAAGGTAGCGTAGAATTCTTTTGACCGCGAGCATATGGGATTCTTTGGGATCGGCTTGAAAACGGGCACACAAGCAGGTGGCAAACATGATATCCGGCCGGCTCGAAGTGAGGTAGAGAAGAGATCCAATAATACTGCGATACAGTGTGATGTCGACCGATTTACCAGAGGGATCGGCATCCAACTTGCAGCTTGGTGACATAGGAGTGCTGAGAGGCTTGCTCTGGTCTTGATGAAACTTCTTCAGAATATCCTTGATGTATTTTGTCTGACTGATGAAAATTCCATCATTGAGCTGCCTGACTTGAAGGCCTAAGAAAAATTGCATCTCTCCCATGTGACTCATCTCGAATTTGCTCTCCATGAGATCTCCAAACTTCTTGCAGAGCCGAGGATTTGTTGATACGAAGATGATGTCGTCGACGTATAATTGGACGACCATCAGATCCTTTTCATGCCATTTAATGAAGAGGGTTGTGTATATCGTACCTCGTATGAATCCAGACTTCACGAGAAAATCACTCAGGACATCGTACCAAGCACGTGGGGCTTGTTTTAGTCCATAGAGAGCTTTGTCCAAGCGATAGACGTGATCGGGATGTTCTTGATCAACGAAACCTTCCAGCTGAGCGACGTAGACTTCTTCTTTTAACAAGCCATTGAGAAAGGCAGTTTTAACATCCATCTGATAGACTTTGAAGTCTTTGTGAGCTGCGTAAGCCAGCAGGAGGCGGATAGCTTCGATACGGGCAACAGGAGCATAAGTCTCGTCGTAGTCGATGCCTTCCTGTTGATTGTATCCCTTAGCAACTAGCCTTGCTTTGTTCCGGATCACTTCACCATCTTCATTTTTCTTATTCTTGAAAACCCATTTAGTTCCGACCACTATTTTCCCATGTGGACGGGGTACCAAGGTCCACACTTGAAGACGTTCGAATTGATTGATTTCCTCTTGCATTGCAATTGTCCAATCAGGGTCTCGAAGTGCGTCTACTACTTTGGTAGGCTCGTTCTGGCTCAGGAAGCAAGTGAAAAGACTGTGTTGACGACGTGTCCTCACACCAACCGAAGGATCGCCAATTATCTGAACAACCGGATGGCCTCTCGTCCACTTGCGCTCATGAGGCAAGGCTGAAGTCGATGCGTCAGCCAACTGTGGATCTAGATTGCCTATTGTCTCCGATTGATCATTTGTCTGAGGAAGTTCCAATACTGCACTTGGATTGATCGTGTCTGATGATACATCCTCGATGACCACTGTAGGTTCTTCGGTATTCTGTGGCAATTCTGAATCGGGTGGGGTAGAGGTGTGAGATGAACTTGGTACGTCGGTCTCGTTCGGTGGAGAATCCATTGTAGGTGTAGTCGTGTATGACCGATATACCGGTTCGAAGAGAGAATCCAAGTCATCTATTGCAAGTCTCGTTGCTTCGTCTGACACTGATCCTGAAGTTGTTGCCATCTTCTGTTGGTTTTGTTCCAACACACTAGTGATTACGGGTTCTGAAATGTTGTCTTCAGAAGCCATCGGGTTGATCACGGGTCCTGAACTGAATTGAGCAGGAACCAACGGGTTAGGCACGGGTCCTGGACTGAGTTGACCAGAAGCCATTTCTGCCACTTCGTGGAAAGTGACATTATAGCTTTCCTTAATAGTTCGGTTGGACTTGATATATACTCGGTACGCTTTTGATGTTGAAGAATACCCAACAAGTGTAGCTTCGAATGCTTTAGGGTCGAACTTTGCACGTTGCTCTCGGTCGTTCGCCACAAAGCACTCGCACCCGAAGACTTTAAGGAAAGAGATGTTGGGCACTCTATTATTCACAATCTTGTACGGAGTCTTGTTGAACCGTTTGTCAACCACCATCCTGTTTTGAGTGAAACAAGCGGTATTGACTGCTTCAGCCCATAGAAAGTGTGGAAGTCTCGATTGGATCAGCATTGTACGAGCGGCTTCCACTAGTGTTCGATTTTCCTTTCAACGACCCCATTTTGTTGAGGTGTTTTGGCGGCTGAAAATTGTTGACTTATTCCAAGTTTCTGATAAAACTCACTGAGGTGATTGTTCTTGAACTCAGTGCCGTTGTCTGTTCTAACAACTTGAATAGTCTGTTGCAGCAGATTTTGAGTTGTGTTCACAAAATTGATAATCAAATCACCGGTCTCATCTTTCGTTCGGAGGAACTTTGTCCACGTGTAGCGAGAATAGTCATCTACAATCACTAGGACATACTTTCTTCCATTGATACTCTGAGTCTGCATCAGACCACAGAGATCCATGTGAATTAGTTCCAATGGTCGAGAAACGCATTTTCTTGACGTGATGAGATGCTCGCTTCATTTTTCCTAGGTGACATGCCGAACAATGATACTCCCTTTGTAGTTGTATAGTTGGAAGACCGTGAACCAACTTTTTCGTAGAAAAACGTTGGAGAGCTTTCATGTTTAGATGAGACAGTCGTTGATGCCATAGGCTGTTCCTCTGTAAATCAATATGAGAGATGAGGCATACAGCTGTCGAGGGCCGCACGGACGTCAGGTTGATCGTGTAAAGATTGGATCTCCGAAGTCCTTGAAGGAGTTCTGTGTCCTGACTATCCAAAATTCTGCACCGGTCAGCATGGAAGACCACCTGGAAGCTTTTGTCACAGAATTGGCCTATGCTGAACAAGTTATGGCGGAGGCCTTCGACGTATGAGACATCTTTGATGGTCAGATTCTTCAGAATGATATACCCAAGTCCTAGAATCGGGGCTGAATCGTTGTTCCCAAATCTGACTTCGCCGTTTGGTCGGTCTTTGTAGTTGCTCAGCAGCTCTTGTTTACCAGTCATGTGTGTGGAGCAACCAGAGTCGAGGTACCACACATGATGGATCTGCAAAAACAATTTAGAGAGCTTTAGGTACCCACTTAAGCATGGGTCCTCTCGTATTAGCAGATTTAACTTTGGGTTCAGATATGACTCCTAAATCTATTTTTGGAAGAGTCTTAATAACCCACTGCACTTTTGGAGAAGTGGGGGTTTTGCCTCTATAGGAGACTTGCCCCTTTTGGCTTTTGTCGTCCAAGGCGGAGATTTAGGAACCCATTTGGGTTGAACCTTACAGGGAAGGTTAATTTCAGCTCGTACAAATGCCTTGGAAGGTTTGACTGAGGAAAAGATCTTTTCTTGTGATAGTCTCCTAAGGTGCTTGGGGGATTTATTTTCTACGGGATACTTAGGTGAGTACAGTCATGTACGGCGCCATAAGCTTTCTTTATGGCTGGATCTTGTTTCGAGTCTGCCTTATGGAATTTGTTTCAGAATGATTAGTAGTAATTTTCGAGGTAGAGCCTATTTCGAGATTTTTACTTCTATCGGTGATAGGCTGAAGTGAGCACGTAGAAGCAATTATTTTGAACGTAGAAATGACTCTTTTATTACTACGAGTGTCTTTTATTTTGACAGAAGGAATAACATGTTCAGAAACATTTAAATCTACTAGCTCCTTCTTTATTTTAGGACTAGACACTCTCGCCTTCGTAGTCGGTGCTGGCTCTACGCTCCTTTGGACGTAGGTGAGGTAGAATTAGTCTTAGCACTTGTAATAGAATTATTAATGCTCTTACGATCTTTTGAAGGCGATTTTTCTATTTTCACGCTTTTTTATGATAGCGTGTGAGGAAGTTTGGGAGGACAGGGAAGCCTTGAGATTTTCCATCTCTTTAAAGAATTTTTTGTTTTCAGCTTCGAAATTCTCTCTTTCTTTGTCTAGTTTCGCCTGTGACTCCTCTATCTGTTTTATGATAGGGGGTTTGTAGAGAGAATTTTATAATTAACGTTTTTGACTTCCTCGTAGTGTTCTTTAGAGTCAGGAGGTAAGACTTGAGCTAAATCACTGACAGATGTTAAGGATGGTTTCCTATTTTTGTCCTTTTCAATTAGTTCATTGTAGTCAAAGGGGATCTCAGACCCATGTGAGGCTTGTTTGATGGATGAATCAAACGCATTTTCATACGTCGATTCCGTAAAGTTCCTAAGAGAGGTTGCAGCTAAACCCATGTTCTTAATGTCATGCATTTCTTTCTTCCGTAAAATACGTGGGTTAGTGTAACATATGCCTTCTATTGGATTATAAAACTCTATGTCCTTGGGCTTGTTTAAAGAATATCGTCTGCTCAGAGTGTCCCCTACGCGTAAGAAGATCATCTAATTTTTTAATTTTTGCATACAACTTCCTGCGTTCCTCACTTAGGAGAGCATAATTATTTTCTACCGTCAGTTTGGCGGCTTGACAGGTGTCTAGATCCTTACTAAGCTCACTAACCTTAGCGTTGGATGTTTCTAATTGAGCTTCTAAGTCAGTGATCTTAAAGGTAGCTTCGGTTATCCTACAATTTAATGTAGCTTTCTCGTTGAGATGCCTAACCAAACAATTATAGTTATTTGCTAGCCTATCTTCTAATTCTTTAATCTTTTCACTATGCTGTCCTAAAGGAGGTTGACTAGTCTCTCTAGAATGTAGACTCTTAGTAAGTTCTTCTATTTTGGCGCTAGAGCTTCTAAGTTCTGATTCGAGACTATATATCTTCTCCTGAGCTCTCTCAAGTTTGTTCTCTACTTCCTTTATACATTTCTGCTCACGTTTCATGTTAGCATATTGCGTTTGATATGATTCTAACATGGTCAATAATTTGGAAGGAGTGGCTACCTCATTCGAAGACGTGGATGCGTTATCGTCGTCCGTATGAGTGGATGTTTCGACGTTCAATTCGTTGTCGAGACGGGCCATGAGGGCTAAGTTCTCTTCTTTGGAGCTCGATGTGTCCTCGAGCCATTGGTCCTGTTCGGCCATGAGAGCTACTCCAGCTTCTTTCTGTTTTGTCAACTGAAGCTTCCTGGAGTAGTAGTTTGCATCTCTCTTCTTCGGGAGAGTGCACTCTCTGGCGAAGTGACCTGCATTGCCACAGTTAAAGCATTTGTAGTCTCTTTGAGATTCTTGACCTCGGAACTCTCCGGAGCACGTTCTTTGTTCTTGGAGCTTGTAGTCCTAAGTCTGTTGGCTGAGGTTGAAGACTTCTTCTTGAAGTACTTCTTGCTCATCATTTGTCCAATGAGAGCTAACTGCTTTCCAAGGTCTTTCATGTTCGGCTCGATGTCCGAGTCCGATTCTCCTTCTGACTCTGATGATGAAGGTGGCCTAACGATCTTTTCCTTTCTTGATCTTGTGCTCCTCTTTTCCGAGACTAAGGCAACCGTGTCATCGGTTTGTTTGCCTTTCTGCTCTTTGATAATCTCGCGGATATCATCCTCATGCTGAGCGAGATTATCGAATACGGCATGGACATCCAACTCCTCTAGATCTTTATTTTGTCGTATTTGTGTGGATATTTTCTTCCATTCCGTGGGCAGAAAAGATAGAAATCTTATGTTTGTTTCCATGTTTGTCTTTGTTATTTCTATCTTCCTCATCTCATTGAGAAGAGTGAGGTATCGTTGGTAGATTTCGTATAGACTCTCCTCCGGCTTTGCTTTGAAGGAGTCTTAAGCAGTAAGAATGTTCGCCTTCTTGGCTTTTTATGCCAACTTCCGTCCTTTGCATCATCCTATGCAGCTCATCCCACATCCCCTTAGCCGATGTAAGGCTGTCTATTTGTCTGTATATATCGTTGGGGATGCCCTGCATAAGGGTATTCATGGCTACTAGATCAGCCTTAGCTCGAGCTCTTTCCTTCAGAGAGTATTCTCTAGGCTCTTTTAGTCGCCTAGAAGCTATAATTACTGGTGTAGCTGATTCGTCCCCGGGTACATGAACCCAGAACTGTGCCGGTCCCTCTTCAAGGGACTGCAGTAGATTTTTGGCTTGATCCTTTAGAGCTATGAAATTCAGGAAGCGGCTTCTCCACACTGTGTATTCGCCTCTTTTCAAGATCGGCGGACGGTTGTCATTTCCGAGTGAGTATGCATCCATGTTTGTATTATAGTAGTCGAGTTGTTGAAGGATCTTCGTTGATTGTTTTGAGAGTTGAAGACGATGTAAAGTGCTTCACAAGTGACGAAATTTGTTAGTAGCGTTTGATTCGAAGATTAGTTCGAGAATTATTTTCGATTCAATCTTTAAAGTATGATCGAAATTAATTTCGTCGATATAGAATGTATTTACTGTTCTCGTGCGAGAAATTTTGTCAGCGAAATATTCTACGAGCGAAATAAATTGCCCAGAATTGTTCAGTTGAGAAAAGTTTCCTGATCGTGAATTTATTTCGATCGTAAAGAAACAGTACGTTAGTAAGTTTCTCGACAAGTCAAAATAAATCCGTTGACTAGAAAAGTTTCTCGCGTATAAATGATTTTCACCTGGTCAAACGTTAAAAGGTTTGACTGAAAAAGTTTTTCGAGTGGAAGTTATTACGCATGCAAGGTCAAATTGGTCTCACTCGAAAACGTTTTTCGCTGGATAATGCTCGAGAAATATTTCTAACTATAATTGTTTCTGCTGATGACGATTCTAGCGCTGACTTTGTATTCTGACCGAGAAAAATTCTCGCGCTAAGTTTATCGATCGAGAAACTAATCCGGTCGCAAAACCTAGCGAGAAAAATTTGAGCAATCGAGAAAAATTCACAGAATACGATTAACACAGATTCGAGCAAAAACAAATAATCAGATAGTGAAGTTTGAGGTAATTGCTCGCAATCAAGTACTAATCACGCACGAACAAGCAATTAAACACGTTATGAAGCAAAATATATCGAATTTGATCAAAATCAGAACGTGTTCTTCATGTTCTTCGTCAACAGTAAAATTTCAGAATCAAATTAATCAAAATTCGAAGATCAAACTGCTACTGATCTAGTCGCAATGATCATTTATCACTTAATCTAGCACTGAAACATCAAATTCAAGTCAATTAAGCACAGAATTAAGCTATTGGATCGAAAAACTTTTCGCGCCAAATCTGTTCTTCGATGGAACAGTGTTCCAAATAAAATTTCGATCCAATTCTAACAATTTACGATTCAAAACAGAACGAATCTGCTCTGATACCAATTGTTAGGTCCTCATATTAACAACTCTATGATCCTAGGCTAGAATCCAAAGTAATTCGATCGTTTAGATAATCAATTGAATTCGATCGAAAAACTCAAGTTAAGAACACGAGAGAGAATTCAATTAGAGTGAGAATGTTACTGTTGTTTCTCTCTCTAGAAATCGAATTGCAAGCCCTTCGGATCAATTCTCCAAACTTTCTCTATTCAGCTCAATTCATTTACATGTATTTATACCAAACAAGCTTGGTATAAATATCAAGCTAGTCCTTAATCTAAAGACTAATACAAATAAAGCCCCTATATGCAAGGACAACTAATGAAATCAAGCACAATTACAAATGATATTCTACACTATGTGATATCATATCGATTCTCATGCATATATGCATTTTAGCAGATAAATTTCCTCCCACCATGTCAGTGCCTTTGTCGCGCAAGAGTTCACTGCGCTATGGTGAAAATCCTCATCAAACAGCAGCATTTTATGTCGATAAGTCACTTGCAGAGGTCAATGCTTGTGGGATTGCCGCCGCTATTCAGCTCCACGGGAAGGTATATAAAACTTGATTCATTGATCATGACTTGCGTTACTACCTTGAGTGACGTGACTGTTTTATTTTCTTGATGTAAGATTGGTATGTAAAATTTTGATTGGACTTCTAGATACTAAAGAGTAAACAAGTGAAAAAATCGCCGAGTTTCACACAATTTTATAATCTACATCTGTTATATTCCATGCATGGATTTACTTGGAGTGCTATTGAGATCAAGTTCTCACATGGATCCTGTTTCGACAATTCGCTAACTATGCAATCATGATAATAAGTTGTTTAATTTTCTTCAACTGTGACATCTGGTATTAGCTCAATGAATTAGCTTGCATTTTCTGGATCTGTCTATGCATCTATTTTCGTCAAATGGTATGGAACATTTAATAAACGCATCATGTAATTTGATAAATGCAGTTGTTAGCTTCGGTTATGACATTTCAAGCTCTTTATTAATGTTTCATGCAAGAGATGTCTTATAATAACTATTTAGACGCTGATGCCGCTTGGAACTGGGTATGTGAGCTTCCCAAACCCACGTGTGTAGTTGTGAAGCACACAAATCCTTGTGGCGTAGCATCACATAATGACATCGTCGAAGCGTATAGGCTCGCTGTTACAGCAGACCCTGTTAGTGCATTCGGTGGTATTGTAGCTTTCAAAATTGATGTCGGAGGTAATATTCGTTTGGGATTGGGTCTTTTACTACATACTTAAAATGAGACAATCCTCTAATAACAAAAATCACTCATCAAATAACTTGCATAGGCTCTTCCAAAGGAAATCAGAGAATTTCGCAGCCAAACAGATGGCGAAACACGAAGTCTTACGAGATCGTAGTTGCACCCAAGTACACGGAGAAAGGACTCGAAGTTCTCCGTGGGACGTCCAAGACGTTGAGAATCCTCGAAGCAACTGAAAACAATAAAGGGAAGCTCTCACTTAGACAAGTAGTCGGGGGCTGGTTAGCTCAGGACTCAGACGATCTAACCCCCAATGATATCACCTTCAACGTTGTCTCCGAGAAAAGCCCTCAAATATAAAATGAACTCAAAGATGCCAAATTTGCATGGCTCTGCATCAAGCACGTAAACAGCAATGTATTGTTATTGCTAAGGTCAGTCAGAGCGCAACCCAGCCTAGCTAGATTCTTCTGTTATATAATTCTCTTATTACAATATGTATTATTCATTACTTGTCTGTTTTGTTTGTGTAGAATAACTGTATGTTAGGAATGGGAACTAGACAACCTAACCGTGTCGAGAGTCTGAGATTCCTATGAAGAAAGCTGGGGATGAAGTCAAAGGAGCTGCTTTGGCTAGTGATGCATTCTTTCTATTTGGTAAGAATATGATTTTTGTATGTTATTCTAAATATGTGCATACTTGGATTGATCGAGTTCAAAGTTCGATTTATTTTATTTACTTTTGAAAAAATAATAGCGTGGAATGATGCGGTGGAAGAGTGCGATCGATGTAATAGTAGACTGGAGGGAGTATAAGGGACGGCCACACGATTGAGTGTTGTAATAAATACGGAGTTTCGCTTCTTTTCAACAATGTCAGGCACTTCAGGCATTGATCAATCTATCACGGCGATACGATTGAGTGCTGTAATAAATACAGAGCTTTGCTTCTTTTCAACAATGTCAGGCACTTCAGGCATTGATCAATCTATCAGTCAATCTGAGTAATGCTAACTTTTGTCGTTTTCGCATTTTCTTTCTCTCTTTTTCTGGTAGGGGATGTTGTCTACTGCTAGGTTGGCGATAGATTTTGTTCCGCACCTTATGAAATCTGCTATAATGTTATTACGTACAATAACAATTAGTCTCCGTGATAGATTGTCAGTACATAAAATAGTCTTTTCAACATTAAAAAGTTGATAATACTCTTGTCTCACACGTCAAAAGAGCTAATTTTCGATGAATTGTACCAACAAAACTCGTAATTATATCTAAAATGAAAAATATAGCAGAAGAAAGTATACCATCTGTTTCGATATTATACCAATAAATAGCACCATTATGATTTTACAATGCGAAATTAGACATTACACCAACTGATTTTGCTAATATACCAGAAATTGTAGAAATAATATCATCTGTTTTTGTTATTTGTAAATCCAGACTTATAGCAGAACATTTTCTTTCTTTATAACTATCATTTAACTGTAATCAAATGATATTTCTACTTTTTCGCGTGTTTGTGTCCATCTTCGCCTCACAAAAGGCATGAGGTTTGTCATAAAACCTAATTGCATGTATTTAAGATCATATAGATAAGGTGCATTTGTTATGCCTTGCTTTAACATTCATGGGTTTTCAAAACCAAGTCCTTTATGAGGATTATAGAAATCAATATCTGAAGGTTTGTTCAAGCAAATGGTCTGTTCTGTCTGTTCTCGTCGGGTTTTCAAACCTTGCTTTAACATAATTGCATGTATTTAAGATCATATAGTGTATGTTCTCGTCGGGTATTTAACATAATTGCATGTATCAATATCTGAAGGTTTGTTCAAGCAAATGTCTGTTCTGTCTGTTCTCGTCGGGTTTTCAAACCTTGCTTTAACATAATTGCATGTATTTAAGATCATAATTGTATATAAGATCAAACCTTGTTTTCAATATCTGAAGGTTTGTTCAAGCAAATGGTCTGTTCTGTCTGTTCTCGTCGGGTTTTCAAACCTTGCTTTAACATAATCGCGCGCAAGGTTTTCAAACCTAATTGCATGTATTTAAGATCATATAGATAAGGTGCATTTGTTATGCCTTGCTTTAACATACATGGATTTTCAAAACCAAGTCCTTTATGAGGATTATAGAAATCAATATCTGAAGGTTTGTTCAAGCAAATGGTCTTTTTACGACAAATTTGGAGCGATAATTAACATTTGGTCCCAAATCGAATTTCGCTCGAGAAACTGCGATTGAAAAATTACTAATTTTGCCCAACTTCTTGTGATAGTAAGTTTTTTTAATTTTTCAGATTGACTTCTAATTTTAAGCAAAGACCACATAAGTGCTCCCCCTATGTATGAACGAAATATGTAATTAACTCCCTGTAATTTCCGAACAGTGACATCTGGCTCCTTCTTCAGAATTTGTAAATCTGCATACTCAGAGCAAGAATGTTGAGAATATTAGAGTTAATTTTGGAAGCAATTTTTCTATGTTAGGCTTCCCGTGAAATATTTTCAAGATGAGTTGATTAGATTCAAAATCACAAAACACGTTACGATCCAAATATTTTACCATCTAAAATTCGAACCAATGCCATGTGTTCCAAGTCGAGATTAATTCGTGAAGTCTTCCTCATGGTTTCTGCAATACTTAGAGAAAGATCATCGAAATAGTTTGGAGCTTTAGGCATAAATTTTTGTAAATGCTCCCCCTCAAATAGGGCACATATAGAATCAATTTCGAGTACCAAACATATACTATCCTAGATACATGGTCCCATAATCATCTATTCAAGATATTGCGTGAGGGTATGAGCAAAAAATTCGCATCTTATCAATTCCGCATAGATGCAAATTAAAATTGCATATTAAAATGTGCTATTTAAAAATATTTTTATATATATAATTTTTGTTTTATTATATATGTATTATTAATATTAATAGTATGGGGTCAGATTATTTTGCTTCGATCATTGTCACGCCTAAAAATTCACAAGACATTTGAACGATTTTATGCCGTCAAGTCTCGTCAGCAAACTTAAGTCTTAGGTTCGAGTAGGGTCCATTTCGACAACTCTCACTAGGTTCGCTCTAGCGCACATTTATTTTTTACTAGGGGTTTTTTTATTTATATCACTCAAGTTAACACAAGTCATATTAAGTCCATTTATCTGTGATCAAGGCGCTTTTAATCACTTCACCGAGCGAGAGATCGTCATTTTGGAATTAAAGGAACTTTGAAGCTAACTTGGTTATGACTAAGAAGGGAACGGAACGTTTTGGGAAAAGTGACCTTATCGTCGTCTTCCATTCCTTCGTCCTTCTCCTTTACTACGGCATTTTTCTCTTTCGTCCTTTTGTCTTTTTTCATCCTTTTATCTTTTGTAAATTTTCCGCACTTGCTCAAGCTAAATCTCCACTTCTCTACGAGGTTCTTCTTGTTGGTTCTCGGGCCGATACCGTGCTCCTTTTCTCTTAATCCCTAAAGAGGTTTCGGAGATTATTGATTTGAAGAAGTTTATGGAATTCGAACCCAAGGCCGTGCTCCTCTTCTCGTTGTCTCGATATAAGACTAGATTATCGTTGGAGAAGTTCACATCATGGTGCTCCTCTTTCCAGCCGTTCTGACGAGTGTACGAGATTATCGATGGAGAAGTTCACAGCAAGATCCATGCCCTCGTCTTAAAGACTTTGAGAGGCAGGTTCTTTTGATCTGTTTTTCTTTGTGCGTCGAGCATTCCTCGTGTGCGTTTTCCACCTTCTTTTGTCATTTTTTTCTTTTTCTTCCCGTTTTTCTCCCCCTCTTTTTCTTGATTGAACATCCCGCCAAAATTTCATATTGTCGGTTGAAGGCTCAAAGGGTTTTCAAATAAAGAAAAGGAATTCGGATAAGGCTCAAAATGGACGACTCAAGGCTATGTTAACGAATTCAAATTATATTTGGCCAAGTGAGAAATTTCCCAAATGCCTTAATCATCTTCCTAATGTCCTCTTGCAAGGTGAGTATGAGGCCAAGAATCACGAGTTAAGACAAGCAATGATTGTGTGACTCACTCAAGGATAGATCCGTAGAAAGAAAATAAAGAAGGCTAGAAATCTCACTCATATAAAATGGCTTTGTGTCGAATGGAGTCTACGATAGAACTTTTAGACACAAGAATGTGACTTAAGATTGACAAAATTAAGCAATTGATCAGTCGCATGTCAGGGAAATTCATACGTGACTTAGATCGAGCACATCGTCATTCCCCTAATATTATATTTATATGTATAATATTTTTGGATTATTTTATTAGTTTTTTTTATTTTTTATTATAATGAAAAATATTACACAAGATATAGCATTTAAAATATAGAAAACACAGCATAGAACATGCGTAAGCATATAGGAGCACGTAAAGCATAGATTACGGAAGATTCAACATGCCTAATTTTCCGACAAGGAATTGGAACCGTTTTTCATCCAAAGCCTTGGTGAAAATGTCAGCTAGTTGATAATCCATTTTCACGAAGTACATGTCAATCGTGCTTTTTTCTACGTGATCGTTTATAAAATTATACCTAATATCTATGTGTTTTGTGCGTGAGTGGTGAACGAGATTGCACGTAATCGCAATGATACTTTGGCTATCGCTATAAATGGGTATATTATTTAAATTGTACCCATAGTCGCGAAGTTGAGTCCGCATCCATAGCATTTGCGAGCAACAGCTGGCAGCCACGACATATTCAGCCTCGGCCGTTGATGTTGAGACGCAGTTCTATTTCTTGGATGACCAGCAGACCAACTTTTGCCTAGAAATTGAGCGCCACCGGATGTGCTTTCCCTGTCCATTCGACAACCTGCTTAATCAGCATTAGTATACCCAATTAATTTGAAATTCGTGCCCTTAGAATACCACAATCCTAGGGTAGAGGTGCCTTTGAGGTAGCGTAAATGTTAGGTCCTACGATTAACAACTCTATGATCCTAGGCATGAATTCTAAGTAATTCGATGATAATGATTGACATTTAGAATCGATCGAAAAACTCAAATGAAGATCGAGAGAGAGAATTCGAGTAGAGTGAGAAAGTTACTATTGTCTCTCTCTCTAGAAATTGAATTGCAAGCCTTTCCGATCAATTTCCAAAACTTTCTCTATTCAGCACAATTCGTTTACATGTATTTATACCAAACAAACTTGGTATAAATATCAAACTAGTCCTAATCTAAGGACTACTATACAAAACGCCCCTAATTACAAAGACAACTAATAAAATCAAGCACAATTAAAATATATACTCTACAATCTCCCCCTTTCTGCTTGATTGCATTTCCGCGCTGTTTGTCCTTGTCGGGCGTAATACGATCTGCGCAAGCCCAGCGCATACTCAAAGAGTCTAACTGCTTCCCTCAGCTTCAAACGCTCCTCGACATCATCTAGCAATTCCATCAGGAGCGGCTGTTCTCTCACGAACCTGTTGATTCTCAGCATCGTCTCTCGGTTGATTTCTTCCAACCTTTGCTCGATATTCCTCCTAATGACCTTGAGCGTTCCGTCGCAAAACTTATGAATCTCTGTCTTCAGCATCAACCTAGTCTTCTTGGCAATTGGATTGTTGTAGGTGATGCCAATGACTGAGCTGATGTGCGCATGATTGCTTGGAAGCACTTCGATCTCAGGTCCTTTGTTGAGCGGTTCGGCCATATTGACCTTCTTCATGTTGCTCTCCAGAGCCATATGAAGGTCATGCGCTGCAAAGTATTTGACTTGGCGCATCATGAACCGGTAGAGCCCTTCGAGGCCTTCCTTTTTTATGAAGCCTTGAGGACCCTTGTACTTCTCCACGTACAGCTGATAGAGGTTGTATACCTCGTCGGCAGGGAGGTACGGTAGGTCGCTCTCGCTCAGATCCTCTCGGGTTCTGTCTATTCGCTCGATGACATAGTGAGGTGTTGGAAGTCCTCCTTTGGCATAGTAGATGCTGAGAAGCTGGCAAATTGGGGAGATACTCTTGTAATGACTCTTGACTTGTCCTTCAGTCATCCCCAGCCTTACGTCAGGTCCTAGTTGAGTCAGCATCCAGAGGTATGTCATCCTCTTCTGCTGATCCCGGTGAGAGATCCCTCTTAGCTCAAATTCGTTCGGCTTTTTGATTCTGCCCGGTGACCTCCAAATATTCACGGACTTCTTCGAGGAGGGGTATCTCTATTCGGATATTTTCCCACGGCGTATCGATCCGAACGGTCCCTAGCATTTGTCTTGTGGGGGAAACCGCTCGTTGCGTGATCAGCTCTGAAAGCCCTGTGGGATCTTGTTCGTGGTCTACGTCTTCCTGAAGTTCGTCGTCTTATATCAGCATGAGGTCCACCGAAGCTTGCTGCAAAATTTGTCGAACTTCCTTGAGCCGTTGTACTTGATGCTCCTCGGGCATATAATGGGAATTGTTCTTCAAAAATGAATTTGTCGAGATATTCATGTGGGTTGACGCCGTGTCCTGAAGGGCCCGATTGTTCTGGAGCTGTTGAGGGAGTAGCTTGGGTTTGTGCCAGAGCTACGAGCATCGCAACACTTGCTTCTTCTTCCGGAAGCAAGGGGCTTGAGTAGATCGGTGGTGTGGGCGGAGGCATCCGTAGGTTAAAGGTTGGTGGGTCGATATGGGTTAGAGTGGTGGTGCGGTGCGTGATGTGGGTGGTTTGTGTTTGGGTTTGGGTTTCGGTTTCACCTGCTCCAACGCTTGTTTGCGTCGCGCCCGAGCCTTGTCCTTGGCCACTTGTAGATGTTTGTGGCCTCTTCTCCCCCTCATGATGGTCCTGATCGTCAGGATCGTCATGTATGCGCCTTGAGTGGGAGCTTTGGCCTCGGCAAGTGTCAGTAGGTGGCTCAGGATGATCCACCAATCGCCTATAAAGTGATTCTTCTTGAGGCGATCGAATGGAGAGGCCGATCAAGCGGGCGAGTAGTATGTCGTGGAGCTCGGTGATGGGTATGGTGTATGGGTTGATTAGGATGGATGAATTGGCTAAAGGGTCGGTGGGTGTGGGTTGTGGAGGTGTGGGATTGGGTCGTGACGACGTGCCTTCAAAGGCAGGTGCTTTCCCAGTGTCTCTGTGGGATGCCTCTACGGCAGTAAGAACTCTCTCCAATATCTTGTCTTCGAGCGATTGAACAGCAGCGGAGAGAGCGGCTTGGAATTGGTCATTCGTCACAAACGGTGCGGACGCCTCCTGTTTCAGGACGACTGATGTCACCTGTTATCAACCCTTGAGTAGGCATCGACTCCTCAGGTTGGCTCACAATCACTTGAGGTTGTGACTGTATGAGACTTCCACCCAATCCTAGAGTCGAATCTTGAAGATTTGCCTCTATGGGTGTTATGGCAGGCTCAGGTTGCGCCTGCGAACCAGACACTGGTAGATTTGGTTGCGGCTCAAGATTGAGCGAAGAAGTACCGGCATCACTCGTAGAAGTGGTCAGCATCGTGTCTAGTGCGGTAGTGATGGCCGGGAAGAGGGACTCCAACTGAATGCTAAGTCTCCTGGGAGTCCTTTTTATCAGGCTGATTTCCTCATCTGACTCCGTGTCAGACGGGGTGGCTGTATGAGGAGTAGGGTCACGATCGACGTCCTTCAGTGCCTGATCCGTCACCCGTGGAAGCGAGCTTTGCCCCATTTCAACCTCAAGTTGTGCTATTGGTTGAAGAACCTCCTCAATGGATTCTTCGAGCACGCCAACATGGACGGGCACTTCCACTTGATATTCATGTTCAGGAGCCTCAAGCGCCATCTCAGTAGCCACGACGTCTATTAGTGTATCATCTATGTCGGGCATTTGCACATCGACCAATGAAGACTCCTGTTGAAGCTCCTGAGCGACAACATCTATCGTGTCGTCAGGGCTTGGTTGGTGTTGTTAGGGAGGGCTCACTTGGAAATCTGTCAGGCGCCCTCTGATCATTTGTTTGGTGAGATTATGTTCCCGACAGAATCTTTGATATTCAGCTCCCGTGGGGTCGGCGAGCTGAAGAAGGTTGAGCGGAATCGGCATCGACGGTTGGTCCAAGTCCGTGAGCCGTGGATTGTGAAAGAACTTGAGCTTGGGTGGTTGATAATTTCCTCCCGGAGGCAGGCAAGGAATGTTCTGCTCATGCATCTCCATATATTGGCGAATGATGATATTAAACCACCGAGCGTAGGGCACATTCTTCGATCTCCGATTCTCCTTTAGCCGTATCTAGTCTGCAAGATCATTCCAGATCAGCTGCGTGAAATCGTAATTTTTGAAGAATGCAAGTCCATGAAAGATCCGCAGTATGTTGCCATTGCCCTTGTCGAAGCCAGCATACTTGGGTGATAGACACTTGTTCACAATCCCGAACAGTGTCTTCTAGGGATGAGGGATACCGCTGCTCTGGACTTGAGCTAGCTTGGTGAGCTGCGGTTGATATCCCATCTGCATGAAGTCAAGCACCATTTCTGCGTCTGATGGGAGCGGGTTGTTGTTTTCGCTGTATGGCAAGTCCAGAATCATCCCGAACTGGTTCTTGTCCATATGTATGTGCCGCGTCCCAATTATTGTGGAGAAGGAGAATGCCCCATTTGCCACTAATCCTTGTATACATCCCCAGAATTGCTGGAGATAGACCATTGGCACGGATGCGGTGACCGTCAATGCATGCCAGATGGGGTGCCCTTGCAGGATAGATACAATGATCTCGTCCGGACACCGGAAGGTGCTCAGATCGAGCTGGAAGTTCGTATCATGAACCTTTAGATAAAGGTTGTGGTCGTAGATGTGATTATAATGAGGGTAGCGATCCATCAGAAAATAAGAGATATAATAGTTCATTAGTTCATAAATTTGATTTTAGTCGAAAATTGATTTAATTTCATCAAACTATAATATTGTGTCAAGTCATGACATGTTTGATGAATTTTGAATTGAAATCGTGTAGCATGCATATAGGATCCTTGATTTAATAAAATGTAATGGCATGATTGTAATTTCGAATTAAACATGTAATGCGTGAAAAGAATTCGAAATTTTCTAAGCATTTGATCGAGAGAAATGTTACTGTTCATGCCGAGAGATTTTTCGCTCGAGAAATTTGGTTTTGAAATTGATTTCCTATGCATTGATTTCAATTGAAATCAACCCCTTTAATTTTGGGATCGAGAAATTTTTATTTGCTAATGTTCGCTACAGGGTAAAAGACTTAGAAAAAAAAATATTCTAAGTGTTGAAGTGGAAATCGTGAGGCTGTAGCCAGTCAATTTTACGATCGAGAAAAATTCCGCGTAAATTTACGATCGAGAAATTACTCCTCAGGTAAATTTACTATCGAGAAATTTTCCTCAATTGAATAAAATTTTTCGATTTGAAATTTGTCGAGCGGTACGTGATTTTCGATCGTAAGAAAATATATTTATTATTTATTTTTCGCTGCGTTATTTTTCTATCAAGAAATTAGTCAACGAAAAACTAAGTCAATTTTCAAGAAAAATTTTCGATCAATTAAATCCTAAGCAGCGAATTTACGATCGAAAAATTAAGCGTTGAAAAATTAATTTTTCGCTGCTAAATTTTTGCGACCGAAATGAAATTAAATCGAAAATTCTATTTTGCGATAGTAAGTTTTATGCTTGTTCTAATTTGCATCAAAATTGTCTGTTCAGTGCTTAAGTTTTTCGCTCAAAAAAATCCTAATTAGATTTCTCGATGGTAATTAATTTTTCGGTCAAAATCTTCTATCTTTGCGACTAAATCAGAATTTTATCGATCGAAAACTAATTTGATACAATCAGTATCTCAATTAAATTGGAATTTAATTAAGACTGTTTGCGATCGACAAAAGTTCTTCGATGGCTTCAAACATTCAAATGCCCAATTTCATCTAAACTCAAAGTCGAGTCGAACATGCAGATTTTCCAAAGATTCATACTACCAGATTCATAAAGAACATCGCAAATATCTTAAGTGAAGGCATAAATCTCAGAAAAACTCATAATCAAGCCTAAATCACTAAAAAATAGTATACGGTTTTTCCTGTTTTGAGAACAGTCGAGAATCTAATCTTGAGCATGCGAAAAACTTCAAAATGCAGATGCTAATGGAGTTAAATCGCACGCAAAAGGCAAAAGGATCTCATTTCTACCTTAAACAGACAATTTGATGTGGAAAATCAAAAGATTTATGAGAAATTTGAACTGTCTTTGAAAAAGTGAGAAAGTTTTTCGACTGATAAAAAGTGAACTTTTATTAACTCGCTGTAAATCATTGTTGGGTTTGCGATTGGACATTTTAAATGGATCAGGCCCATTACTATTTGCGCTCGCGAAATATTGATTTGAAAATTTCTGTTCAATTTAATTTCTCGATCGCAAATTATCGCGGCTAATCAAAATTGTTCCCAACACTGTTACGAGAAACTTATGATCGTGAATTAAGTCTTATAACCAGTTTCTCGATAGTAAGTACTTCTAAGCTTTTCAGGTTGACCCCTATTTCGAGTAAAATCACATTGTAAAGCTCCCCCTCAGAATTAAAATAAATGCAATTAACTCCCTGTATTTTCCGTGTAGTAACGTCTAACTTCCCTGACAGAAATTAAAAAGTCTGTACCACTCAGAAAGGAAACGTTAGAAATAATGGAGTTAATCAACAATTATTTTAGGCATGAAATATTTGGTCTGTGACTAGCTCCTTTCCTTGCAGTGTCGACGTCTTGCTCCTTAATTTTGTTTGAAGGAATCTGAAACGCTTAGAGAAAAACGTCAAGAATATTTGGAGCAAATGCACGATTTTTATATTTGCTCCCCCTCAAATAATGCGCAAGAATTGACTGAGTATGCAAGCATATGAAATCAATTCAAGTCACCAGCATATAAAAATATGCAATTTACCTAGTAAGCACATATACATGGTCCCCAAAAAACATGTATTGAAGATATTGCGTGAGGGTCAGAGCAATGAAAAATTTATCGCATTTTAAACAATTTAGTACCAATGCAATCTAACATTGCATTTAGAATGTGCGATGACAAAATAAATTCGCATTTATTCAATTCAACGCATATGAAACATAACATTTCATGTCAAAATGTGCGAAGTTTTTCCTTTCACGATTTGTTTTTATTTTTCAGAAATTAAAAAATATTATTTTTCTATATATATGTATATAAAAATTTTTATTTATTTTTGCTTTATGTATGTAATATGTGTTTGTATGGGGTCAGATTATTTTGCTTTGATCAATCGTCACACCTAAAATTTTACGAGACATTTGAAAGAAGAAAATGCCGTCAAGTCATGTCGTCAAACTAAAGTCCTAAGTTCATAGACTGGTCCATTTTGACAACTCTCACTAGGTTCGTTCTTGCACTCAATAATTTCTAACTTGGAATTTTTATATTTATATCACTCAAGTCAGCACAATCAATTTTAAGTCAATTTACATGTGATCGAGGCATTTTTTAATCATTTCACCTAAGCAAGAGACCGTCGATTGGAATCAAAGGGGTGTAAGGGTTATAGTTTGGCTAGGACTTAGACGGGAAGGAATTTAGAGGAAAGTGAGCTTATCTCTTCGTCATATTCCATTTCTACGTCTGTCTCCTTTTGTTTCAGCGTCTTTCTTCTTTTCAATCTTTTCTCCCTCTTTTCCTTTTAAGAACTATCCCTTTTTTAATGCTATGCTCAAGCTGAAGCTCCGCTTCTCCACGAGGCTATAGGAGATTATCGTAGGCGAAGTTCTTCTTTGTTGGTTCTCGGGCCGATACCGTGCTCTTCTTCTCTTAATCCCTGGAGAGGTTTCAGAGATTATCTTTTTGGAAAAGTTCACGGTTGTGGAATTCGTACCCAAGGCTGCGCTCCTCTTCTCGTTTCCCGATATAAGACCGGATTATCGTTGGAGAAGTTCACTTCGTGGTGCTCCTCTTTCCAGCCGTTCTGGCGAGCGTACGAGATTATCGTTGGAGAAGTTTATAGCAGGATCCATGCCACCTTCTAAGAGATAGTCTCGTTTGAACAACCATCCGAAGAGTATAGAATACGGTTGAATGCTAGGAATGGGATTCAAAGGAAGAAAAGGACATCGGAGAAGGCTCAAAGTGGATGACCAAGGGCTAATATGTGGGAAAAATTTTATAAGGCCGAGTGAGAATATCCTAAGCGCCCTTATCATTATCCTAACGATCTAAGGCAAGGTGAGTATGAAGCCAAGTATCACTAGGTAAGACAAGTAATTGATATGTGACTCACTCGAGAAATAGATCCAAATAGAGAAAAAAAAGGAACAAGGCTTGAATCCTCACATATGTAAAGTGGCTTTGTGTCTAGAGCAACCTAATAACCTTTAGACACAAGAATGCGACTTAGACTGACAAAATTAAGCAATTAAATCGATCGCATGTCGGGGTAATATTCTAAGTGACTTTAGATCAAAGCATCCTAAAGGATTTCGTCATCCCCCCTTATGCTATGGGTGTATATATTATATTATTATTATTATTATTATTATTATTATTATTTTGTTATCACGCAAGATAAAGACATATAAGCATGGAAAACACATAGAATAGAGTATGTGATAGCACAGAAGATTAGGTAATGCACATATTACGGAAGATTCAACATGCTTAATTTTCCGACAAGGAATTGGAATCGTTTCTCATCCAAAGCCTTGGTGAAGATGTCGGCTAGTTGAAACTTCGTGTTCACAAAATACATATCTATGGTGCCTTTCTACGTGATCTTTGATAAATGATATCTAATGTCTATGTATTTTGTGCGTGAGTGATGAACAGGATTGCAAGTAATAGCGATGGCACTTTGACTATCACTATATATGGGTATATTATTTAAATTGTACCCATAGTCGCGAAGCTGAGTCCTCATCCACAGCATCTGGGAGCAACAACTGGCGGCAGCCACGTATTCCGCTTCGGCCGTCGAAGTTGACACACAGTTCTGCATTTTGGATGACCAGCAGACCAGCTTTTCGCCTAGAAATTGAGCGCCACCGGACGTGCTTTTCCTGTCCATTCGGCAACCTGCATAATCAGCGTCAGTATAGCCGATAAGTTTGAAGTTCGTACCCTTTGGATACCATAGTCCAAGGGTGGAAGTGCCCTTAAGGTAACGCAGAATCCTTTTAACCGCGAGCATATGGAATTCTTTGCGTTCGGCTTGAAAACGAGCACATAAGCATGAAACATGATATCCGGCCGGCTCGAAGTGAGATAGAGAAGAGAATCAATGATGCTGCGATACAGTGTGATGTCGACCAAGACAGAGGGATCGGCATCCAACTTGCAGCTTGGTGACATATGAGTGCTGAGAGGCTTGCTCTGGTCTTGATGGAATTTCTTCAGAATATCTTTGATGTATTTTGTCTGACTCTCTCCCATGTGACTCATCTCGAATTTGCTTTTCATTCGATCTCCGAATTTCGTGCAAAGCCGTGGATTAGTTGATCCGAAGATGATGTCGTCGACGTACACTTGAACGACCATCAGATCTTTGTCTTGCCATTTGATGAAGAGGGTTGTGTCTATCGTTCCTCGTATGAATCCAGACTCCATGAGGAATTCACTCAGGACATCGTACCAAGCACGTGGGGCTTGTTTTAGTCCGTAGAGAGCTTTGTCCAGTCGATAGACGTGACCGGGATGTTCTTGATCAACGAAGCCTTCCGGCTGAGCGACGTAGACTTCTTCTTTTAAAACATCGTTGCGAAAGGCGGTCTTAACATCCATCTGATAGACTTTGAAGTCTTTGTGAGCCGCATAAGCCAGGAGAAGGCGGATAGCTTCGATTCGGGCAACAGGAGCATATGTCTCATCGTAGTCGATGCCTTCCTGTTGATTGTGTCCCTTTGCAACTAGCCTTGCTTTGTTCCGGATCACTTCACCATCTTCATTCTTCTTGTTTTTTGAATATCCATTTAGTTCCGACTACTGTTTTTCCATGCGGATGGGGAACTAAGGTCCACACTTGAAGACGTTCGAATTGATGAATTTCATCATGCATCGCTATTACCCAATCCGGGTCTTGAAGTGCGTCTGCTACCTTGGTAGGCTCATTTTTACTTAAGAAGCAGCTGAATAGACTGTCTTGACGACGTGTCCTCACTCCATCCGAGGATCGCCAATTATTTGATCAACCGGGTGACCTCTAGTCCACTTGCGCTCACGAGGCAAGGCTAAAGTCGATGCATCAGCCATCTGTGGGTCTAGATTTCCTATAGGCTCCGATTGATCATTTGTTTGAGGAAGTTCTAATTCTGCACTTGGATCGATCGTCTCTGA
This sequence comes from Craterostigma plantagineum, assembly GCA_027422505.1. Taxonomy (NCBI): domain Eukaryota; kingdom Viridiplantae; phylum Streptophyta; class Magnoliopsida; order Lamiales; family Linderniaceae; genus Craterostigma; species Craterostigma plantagineum. The sequence goes on from JAPQWV010000176.1 coordinate 804,047, forward strand.
TGATTCTTCCTCAATAACCACTGTAGGTTCTTCGTTATGCTGTGGCAATTCTGAATCGGGTGGGATAGGGACGTGAGAAGAACTTGGTACGTCGGTCTCGTCGGGTGAAGAATCCACTGTAGGTGTAGCAGTGTGTGACCGATATACCGGCTCGAAGAGAGAGTCCAAATCGTCTAATACAAGTCTCGTTGCTTCTTCTGACGTAAATTCGGAGCCTGTTGGTTTTGTGCCAAGACACCAGTGATTACGAGTTCTGAGATGTTGTCTTCAGAAGCCAACGGTTGAGCACGGTCCTGAATCGAGTTGTGCAGGAGCCATCGGGTTAGGCATGAGTCCTGGACTGAAGTGACCAGAAGCCATCTCTGCCACATCGTGGGAAGTGACATTATAGCTTTCCTTAATTGTTCGGTTGGACTTGATGTATACTCGGTACGCTTTTAATGTTGAAGAATACCCGATGAAAGTTGCTTCGAATGCTTTAGGGTCGAACTTTGCACGTATGGTGTCACCGTATCAACACGGTCAACCTCTCCTCACACTGATGTATCGTGCATGTGTTATGCAGTGCAAATAAAAATGCAACAGTACATACATAAATAAATATTTTGCTCGAAAATATTCCAACTCTGCCCAATAGTTCGCTAACGGTAACTCCCTCGTCAAATTATTGTAAGAATATTTCCCAAAATTCATCAATAATAATTCTCCGTAAATTCTAACTCTTTGCAAATAAGCCTATCTACCCGTAAATTTATTTATCTGCCCGACCATATACTTTTCCGACAATTATTAAATCTCGAACACCCTGAAATGTCGAAAACATTAAAAATGCCAAAAACTCCTTAACGGCGAAAACCTATGAAATACCGAAAACTTATTAATTAATGAAAACCTTGCCCAAAAGGTAGCATATCGAAAAGTTCTCCTTGCCGAAATATTTCAAGACTCTCAAGTTCTTACATCTAAATTAATTCACGTGTCTAAAACATATGCACATCAAAATACACGAAAACTCTAGGCTCTTACCAAAACTTGGTGATTGTAATAAGTATTAAGGTTCGAAAACCTTACATTGGTCAAACATCTAAATACCAAAACTTTGGAATTGTGCCATAAACTTAAATACGCATGCCGAAATCTTTATGATACACCGAACACTATAATGCCTTGTCGAAAATTTATTAAACATGAAACACCCTCACATGCCGAAAACCCCAACACACTAAAAAATAATTAATAACTGAAACTTACCAAATATTCAGTACCTAAGTCCCGCAAACTCAAGACTACCGAACTCTTAATTTGTCAGCCTTGATTTTTCGAAAACCCTAATTCACTGAAAGTTTATATATCTATACTAAAATCCATTCTAAGTCCAACATTGTCTTATACTAAAATAATCTGACCCCGAAAACAATAACCACTATAATTCCTTTAGAGTTTCAATCAATTTTCTTATCTAGAAGACTATACCATCTCGCACTTAATATTGCTCATCCAAGTTCTGGAAATCGCCCTAACATGTGAGGTCACGGAAATATAATATACTCCACCTTGAAGATATAAAAATCACATAAGTCACAAATTTCAATTATATATCACTTAAATCACGAATCACATATGATACTGAAACTCATCAAATCCAACCATATTTATGTGTTGTAGATGAAATTTCCACCTACCTCACATCCAAGCTTTTACGGCTTAACTAATCCTAGCTTGTCCCCACTTAAGCTTTGTCCTTGTTTGAGTTGTTTTCCTATCTTCGTTCTTTCTCTGTTCTTTTCACTCTTTAGTTCATAAGGGTTTTCCTTTATTATTACATGATACACATATATATACACGTATATATTATTGCATATTACCATGTGATTAAGAAAGCTTCCTACTAAGTCATACTTATAATAACATAAAGATCCTCCACGTGTTACTCTAGTCCCTTTTAGGTTTGTCAGATATGAATTGATTATATATATATTTATATATATATTATATATATGGTGCTCACCTTATATGAGCACCTTACGTGGGCACCTGTCGATGTGGCACTGATTCGTGCCATGCCGACATGCCACACCATGTTAGATGACACATAACGCTAACTAACACATTCTAGGGGTCATTGGTCGACATAGCGGACAATGATGTGGCATGTTTATGCCCAAAGATCAATACCACATAACGGGTGCCACATAAAGCATAAACATGCCACATCATTGTCCGATATGTCGATCAATGACCCCTAGAATGTGCTAATTAGTATTACGTATAATCTAACGTTGATGTGGCATGTCGACATGGCACGAATCAGTGCCACATCGACATGTGCCCACGTAAGGTGCTAATATAAGGTGAACACCATAAAATTCCTCTATATATATAATGGCTATACGGAAAGACAATGACCATTATATGAATTGTTAATAGTAAGATCATGTTCTTCAATTACAACATCTTGAGGAGTTGGTCTTGGGTAATAATATTTGGTTTGAATTGGTTTACTAGCAAATTTTGAAGAATTTCTTAATTTATTGATTTCTTCAATAAAAGTATTATGAAATTATCAGAATTTTCAAGCTGATTTTCAAAATCTTCACTAAAAGTGTTAAGCTTTAAATTTTTAAACTTATTTTCAATCAAATCTTCAATTTGAGTAATCGAATTTAATTTAAAATCAACAATCTCGGGAGGAGGTTGAATACTGGTAGAAGCTATATTAGCTATTTTAATTTCACTTATATTTTTATCTTTATTCATTAAAAGATAATTTTTTATATCTTTAATAGAAAAAGACATTTCTTCTATATTTTTTTTAATAAAGAAATTTGTTCTCCTAAAACAATAACATACATATTTGTATACTTTTTTTTAAAAGATCATTTATATGATCTATAGTAACTGTAAGGGTTTCGTTTTCAAATAAACTTTTAAAAGCATTATAATAGAGAATTTCATTATCTTTTTCAATTTGAAAACTGCTTTGAGGAGGATAGATTGACTTCATATTTTTCCCCATTGAAAGCTTATAACTTCTTTCAAGAACTGAAATCATATTTTTAAAATAATTTGTCAAAAACCAAGGAATAAAAGGTAATTTTTCATTTCTTTTTGACAAATCAGTATAAAATTTGTTTTGAATAATAATTTTATCTTCTTTATTAAAACTTTCAAAAAACCATTTTCGAAAGAGTTTCCATTTGGGTAAATTAAATTCCTTTTGAATTTCTTTTCTTGCCGGAGAACCCGGACTAAAATTAATTTTAGGTTTTAAATCCATCAAACACAAAAATCCATTTCTGACTCGGTTATTTCCTCGTCTTTATTTTTAGAAATTCCATGAACTATTATCAGAATTAATTCTTAATTCTTCTACCCTATTTTGTAGATAATCGTTAGAGGTTGATTCTGTAACTTGAGAAGTCGAAGCTCTAGAGGGAGATTTTATCATATAATCACATGGAGATATATGATAATGAGAAGAGGCTGATCTAGTCATTCTATATCTAGGAGTTCTAACATCAATAGATCTAGGACTTTGATTAAACTGTATTTGAACAGTTCCATCAGTAGATTGTATTATTTGAGTGGGATTATTTTGTATTTTGGGCTGAAGACGCATAGCTCTTTCAATTGTCCAGTTTTTTGGAAATTGTATTTCTTCCCATTTTACAGATCTGCGAGTTGTAATATTCGATCTACTGAAATTGGTTTCTATGAGAACAGTTTCGTTGATTGGTTTATCAACGATTTTACACTGTGGATTAAGCGTATATAAAGGCTTATAATAAATTCATAACAGATACGTATTACTTCCGATCCCGAAGCGTATTATATCCATGAGTTTTGACATTTAATGTCAGAGCATCCAATATATTAACATCAGTCAAAGATAATTGGAGATTTGGATAAACATTAAAATAAACTGGTCCATGCCCAGACTTGATTGGATTATTCCCATAAGAGATTGTTTCCAATCGATATTTCTACCATCTCTAAGAGCTGCTATAAAGCTCTCCGGTAAACCTACTAAAGTTAATGGCTTAAAGGCTACCTGAACTAACCCGATATGGATAAATTTATGATTTATTCTGTATTTTTCTAAGTCTCTATTGCTTAGAAGTCTAATAACCATTTCGTCATTATTCAAAGAAATTGTTTCTTCAGTAGTTTTTACTACTTGTTTTAAACCTAATTTTTCAAAAGTTCCTAATTCATAGATTATTTTATAATCTATTTTAGGAATATTCCAACGATTTAATTTTTCTAAATCTTGAGGAATATCATACTCCTCTTCAATACTGTTTAAAACAGTATCTTTTCGTCTCATCAAATTTATCATTCGATAAAGATCGTTAAACTACACCTTAACTTCTTAACACTCCCACATGGCTTTGATACCATCTTTAGGATCTTTTTACAAAAATCAAAAACTTTACAAAATGAAGATGATGGTACGTGGCAATATCCACCTAACAAACCATGATAACGGTACTTAGTCAAACAAAACCTATCGGATCTGGTGATTGAACTGAGAAACAGTTTAACTCACTTTGAACCAAAGGTAGTCACACTTTCATACCATGATCGGTGTCTCGTTTGAAGGCAGTTCAACCTATATACCAAACATCAAAATAAAAAAAAAAATAGAATGAATAATGGTACGTGGCGTTGTTAAACCTATTAGTCCAGTTATTAGACTGTAAACAATCTAATCCCGTTCGGACCCAAGGTATTCCAACCTATATACCATTCTTCAAAAGGTAAAAACGAAAATAGTTTTGTGATTCGTTAGAATTAAATCCTCGAATACAAGGAGTTTTACATAATAAAATCTTTATTCAATTTATTCAATCGGTAACAGCCTTACCCTTCAAAACGCCTTTTCTGCGGCAACACGGGCTAGCCAAGAGCCGACACAGAATTAATCGAAATCAAATTTTATTATAACCTTTATTCAAAATTTAATTCCGTCAATCGATTTTTAAAAGATTTTATAAAGGAAAATATTACCTCATATTAATAAAATTATATATATATATATATATTATATAAAACCATGATTCAAGTATTAAGGATTTTGGTGTAGTTTAACGTTAAGGTTTGGCCTTCCATTAAGGCTTGATCAAACAAAATTATAATAGAGATAAAATAGAAACTTACTTGAAAGAGAAGAAGTAGATGCAAACCAGAACTTTTATTTCATCAACGTATTTTACAGAGAGAGAGAGAACAAGAGTACAAAGTAAAAACTGCGTAAACAACTTATGGCGAAAGGCCATATTTAAAGACACACAAAAGGTAAAAAGACAAAAGAACAGTAAGAAATTATGATTCCAGCTGGCCATCATCTTGTCCTTGTTCTTGATTCCTCTTGTCGGCCAACTTTATAAAAGTAAATAATGTTGTCGCCATGCTAAATTTTTAGCCGCCTAGTGGATGCCTCGTCATTCCTTATCTTTTCCTTTCATCTTTTTGAAGGTTTCTTTAGTGATTTATCGATAGCATCTTCAAATGATAATAAGTCTTCATCCTCAAAGAGGTCTTGAGCTTCTCCTGCTTGACAGAAGTCTTCATCTTTTGATGAAGTCCCCATAGATACATCGGAAATATCAATACCGAAATTCTTTCCCATATCCTTCTTTATTTCTTCCATGTATTCAATCAAAATTTGTTCTTTAGACATTTTTGCTTTCTGAATATTTAATCTTCTAGAAAGGACTTCGAATGGACTAGGAGATTCCCTTTGCTGTCTCTTTTCAATTTGTTCCTTATAATAAGTAATCTTTTCTTTGATTTTATCAATAGTTTGTTGTCCTTCGTATTCTCCCTGTCCGTCAATTCGGATCATTTTCTTCCAGAACTTTGTATAAAAGGTTCTCCAAAGACAAGGTATATTCTGTTGGGTATGACCAACCTCAGGAGCCCATTTCCAAATCCATGGGATACTATATTCAATATAAAAATGCATTGAAGCCATTTCTTCAATCCATTTATTATTATGTTGGGCTTCTATTAGAGCTGGCGAAACTTTAATCCATTTAGTATATAATCCTGAGAACAGTTCGTTAAGAATATTAATTGTGGCTCCATAGGATAGCCACCAATTATTAAACCAAGTAGGAATTTCCTGCTTGTACACATCAGCACATATCTTGATCCACCACGAATGTTTTCTTTTGACGTTTTCATATAAGAAAACTCTATGAAATGCTTGGATATAATCCCAATAATTGAATTTGACTGGAACCTTTAATTCTGGATGGAAATATTCCTTATCCTTCATAGGGTGAATGGCCCATGATTCAGGAGATATGATCCTTTTAATAATAATCTTACCGAAGTTATAAACCTTCTGATTTCCAGTGACAAAGTGATCAAATTCACAAGATTCTGTGAACTTAAGAATATTTTCGTAGTTCATTATGTTTTTATAATATCCTCCAGCATATGATGCTGTATCAAGATACCTTTCCATTAAGGTCCATGGCTGATCTTTCCATTTTAAATCATTTTCACTTAAGAGAAGTATAACTTCTTTATGAGATTTTTGCTCATAAATAAATTCTTGATCTTCAATTTCATCATCTGCTTCAATTTTAGCATAAGATGTCGTACCTTCTTGAGTTTTTTGCTCCTTATATTTAAGAAATTCTTTGTACATTTGCTGATCTTGAGCACTCATGTTGCTCGAAGACGAAGAGAGATTCTCTTTGAATAATTTTCTATTGCCATGTTGAGCAATAGGCTTGCCACCTCTTCCTCTATTAGAGGGATAGTTTTTCCCATATTGGGATATTCCCTCAAAAGAATTCATTGAATAAATTCTCTGGTAAGAAAATCGAGAAGGCTATTATCACTTCCTTTTTTATAAATTATTTCAAAATCAAATGGAGCTAAATGAGCTTGCCATCTCGCAAACATTTGTTTGGAAACATCATGTTTAAAATCCTTTTGAAACATAAATTTTGCAGCTTGGCAATCAGTTTTATTAAAAACTTTTGATTATATAAATCATCCTGAAATTTAAGAACACATTTGACTATAGCAAGTACTTCTCTAGCTATAGTAGCATAATTTTTCTGAGCATTATTCCGTTTCCCCGAATGGAATCTAACTAAATATTCTTTCTTATCTTCTGGAGATATTTGTTTTAAAATTCCTCCATATCCTAAATCAGAGGCATCGGTTTCAATAACCTTTTGCCAATTGGAATTAGCAAGTATTAGACAAGGTAAATGAGTAACCTTATTTTTAATTTTTTTAACTGCTTCAGTGTGATTATTTATCCACTGACAAGGAATTTTCTTAAGTCGATCGTATAAAATAGATGTATCAATAGCAAGATTTTTGTAATAAGGAGAAATTAAACTTCCTAAAAATCTTTGAAGCTGAGTTTTATCTAAAATTTGATCTGGAAATTTCGATGCAAACACAATACTTCTATTAATTGGATTAATATTTCCTTTTTCAATATTATGACCCAAAAATCTAATTTTAGTTTGAAATAAAACCATTTTTGGACTAGATATAACTAATCCATTTTGAATAACAATTTTCTTGAATATATCAAGATGTTCAAAATGTGTTTCAATGTCTTTTGAAAAGATTAAAATATCGTCAATATAAACAATAATAAAATTATTATAAGGAATAAAAATATCATTCATAATATTTTGAAATTCAGAAGGAGCGTTTTTCAAACCAAAAGGCATAACGTTCCATTCAAATTGTCCAATTGGGACCGTAAAGGCAGTTTTATATCTATCTTGTTCGGCAATTTGAATTTGCCAAAAACCTGATTTTAAATCAAATTTTGAAAATATAATAGCATTAAATAAACGATCTAAAAGATCCTTTTTATTAGGAATAGGATACCTAATCCATTTCAAAACTTTATTAAGGGGTTTATAATTAATAACTAACCTAGGTGCTCCCCTTTCCTTTTCTGCCGCATTATTGACATAAAAGGCTGTGCATGACCAAGGTGATTTCGAAGGTTTTATTAACCCTTTCTGTTAAAGAGAAGCTATTTCTTTTTTACATAATTCTAATAATTCAGAATTCATTTGACAGGGACGAGCTTTAGTGGGAATATTTTTCCAACTAAAATCATCTTCATAAGGTAAAGAAACTATATGTTTTTTTCTATTCCAAAAAGCATTTGGAAGATCGTTACATATTTGCAACGTAAATTCATTGTATAGTAATTTAATTTTTTCTTGTAACTTAGGATTTTGGATTTTATCCTCAATCGTAAGTATATTAATTTCCTGCTTAAGGTAATTTACCTGTTTTTCTTTTGCTTTAATAAGAATAGAATCCTTAATTTCATTAAGAATTTTTGAAAAAGGTTCAGTAATGAATTCAAAGTAAACTTCTTTTTTTCGAAGTTACCTTTAAATCCATGTTCATTTATATTTTGGATGGGAAATATTTTCCTAAGGAACGGAGTACCAAGGATTACTTGGTTTGTAATATTCTTGACCAGCAAGAATGTAGTAGGAATACAGACCTTATTTTTACAAATAAAGGCCTTAGGGATTTTATAATTAATTTGAAGTTTTTCTCCGCTTGCAGAGCTAAGAGAGTGAGTTGTTTTATGAAAAATTGGGTAGGAATTATTCCTTCCTGAATACAATTTAAATCTGCACCACCATCTATTAAAGCGATAAGATTTCTTTGAAAGTTTCCGTCAATGAGTAGTGAGATTTTCACTAACCATTTTTTAGAAGTAATAACTTCTAAAGTTGATAGAAAATTGTCTTCATGAAAATTCTTAGAAGTACTAGCAAAGTTTTCATTAACTTCAAATTCGTTAACAATTTCTTTTCCCTTTTCTAATTTAGAAAATCTTCTTTCTAAGTCTATATGACTTAATTTTAAATTTTTAATTTCATCTTTTAGGTTCGAAATTTCTATTGTCAAATCTTTAATATTAGCAGTTGATTGATTTTTATTTAATTGGTTTTTATTACGAAGTAATTTCATAACTTCAGACATACTATAAGGTTCAGATTTAATAATTTTAGGAATAACTTCTTTTGAAGTTTCTTCTTCCTTTTGGATTATTTTTTTAATGATTAGTTTTTTTAAATCTGGATCTTCTATTTCTTTTAATATTTCGAGAAGATTATTATCAAGGACATTTAATTCTTGAAATTGAGATATCATTTGATATAAATTATCTTCTGGTTCAGATTCTGAACTTCTATTTTTAGAACAAGACTGACCTATTTGACAGTTTTGACTTTCTTCGGATTCTGAAGATGATATATCTTCTTCAATAATATTGTTTTCTTCATTTGAGGAAGGATCTGTTTCGTTGTCAGATTCTAGAAGGATTTTAGATAATGTTTCTTTTAAATCATTATCAATATTTAAATTATTAATCTTCTTCTTGGTCCAACAAGTTGTTGCTTTATGACCAATTTTACCGCATTTGCGACAAACAATTGGAGGAAATTTAATTCTGTATTGATAATTTTTATTATCTTTTGAGAATTTTTGTTCTCTTCGTTTAGATTTTCGATATTTTCTTTTTTCATATTGCTTAGGAGAGTATTTTTTAGGTTTATACTTGTTGGCCGAGATTTCACCAACAATGCGACTTAGGACGGATTAAACACGCCGAATGATCGAGATTTAGGTTCGGGCGTGGGGGCTTGGTGGTGTTCTTGAGGAGCCTCTCTCTCACTAAATAAATGTTTATTTGATCTACCCACACAAGCACACCTAACTATGTGTTAGGGTTTTCCTATTTATACCACAAGTTGGTATATAATAGGTGGGCTTCTTGTGAAGGCCCATTACATGAATAACTAAGAACTAACCAACTAAGAGCTAGCCCAAAGTTTAATAAAGCTAACCAACAAAGATAATATAATGAAATTGAACACTACAAAATATTTCCTAACAATCTCCCCCTTAGTGTTCAATCTTCAATTCAGTGCGGGATATCTTTGTTGGGCGTATTGGAGGAATCTCGAGTCCTAACAAACTCCCCCTACAAGGGATATCTCCTCTTCTTGCGGAGGCATTGATGGCTCGGCTAGGACTCACTTGTTAAGATTCTCCAATCTTCTTCTTCTTGGCGCCGGATTTGTCGTCTTCGAATGGAAGTTGTCTGGTTCAGCCTCGAAGATGACTCATCTGGCTCCAGAAGAAGGTAGGCGTGGGGCGTAAAAAATGTACCAAGGCTCCACTGAAATGTGACTTTCAAGAGCATAGAGCCCGGTCTTCAGAGTGGTCAGCGCAGTGGTGGCGGAATGTGGTGGATGAGATGTGCCATGGCTCCTTCGAGTGTTCCATTATGAACATAATAGCCTGACACATAAGAATGTGCGCGGAGGTAGTGGAAGCCTCCGGCGGGGCGTAGTTGGTGGAGGTGGTGGAGTAGGTGTTGTGAGAGGTGGCATAGGTGGTGTGAGTGGAGGTGGATGATGGTTGCTGCTGATGCTGCTGTACGATCTTCAACTCAGTTCTCTCCTTTACTCCCCCTTGAGATGATCTCCGTCTTTGGGATCGTCACGTCGTCTGTGGGACGAGTCTGCCTCTGGCGTTGATGGTGGTGATGGTGATGTAGTGTGGCGTTGAGTGAGGCAATCAAGTGGGATTCTCAGGAGTAACAGCAATTGGTGTTCCTCCGGGTTCAGTTTTGAACACTGGAGAGACGGAGCAGCATGTGGTGGCGTAGGCGTAGGTGGGTGGAGTGGTGTCGGTGATGGGACCTTTTCCTTCATAGATCTTCGTTGAGCGCGGCATGGAATGTGTAAGTTCCTCGCTGATTGCTATGAGTCGGGGCTCCATCACGAACGGGGTAACTAACCAGACGGGGGTCACAGAGACGCTCCGTCGTCACAACATCGAAACATGTGTCCGATGTGCCGCCTGTTTGCACAGGACAAAAGGAACCGGAGAGCCACAAAGGCTTTCCGTTCGCACGGACGATGAGACAAGCTCGTATCCGTGGCCCATCGACAGTTGTGGTGAGGGTGGCTGTCTTGGGTCTTCCGCTCTCGGTCACAAGGACGTCATCAAGCGTTCGGGCAAGTTCATGAAGAACCTGCGGTGCGTAAAGAGTGTTTGTGTCCTAGAAAGTGGAAAATTTCGGTGGGTGAGGACACTAGACTCTATGTGGGTGGAAGAGGTGCAGTGAGAGGCGGAGCACTGCATGTTCAACATCAACCGTCTCCAAGTGGGGCGGTGATGGCTAACGTGGTTCCTCTTGTGCGAATGAAACAACTATCTGCGAAAGGATAGCTGAGTGGTTGGGAGGGGTTAATTGCGCGGTTGGACCAGATGCCGCGACTTCTACTCGGGAAACGAACGAGTCGTCTCCTGTACCTATGGGCGAGGTCCGGGTTGTGGTGAGATATGACAGAGGAGTGCCATCATGTTGTCGTTGGTTCGCAACTCCTGCAAGCGACTTACGTCATCCTCCCGAGATCGTGATTTGATCTTTGCGTGGAGGAGGATGTCGCGCGACCTAGAGCTAGTCTAGAGAGGCTAGGGTAGGCTCGTTCCTGGGTTAGGATCAGGGGGTTTTCACTGATCCATGGGAACTATGGTGGCGTGGCGTGATCGCGTTGAAAGGCGACCACGAGTGATGTCAACGAGGGTGGCCCAAAACTGTTGATCAGACACTTCTGAGACTCGTCAGGTGGTGGTGGTGAGGGCGTAAAGAGGATCACGGTGGCTTAGGACGTCTCCATGTAGCGCACCATGGTGGAATGGATGGCAGTGGGTGGACGGTGGAGTCTGGTACATGAGATCCACATCGCCTAAGCATCGAGATTGGATGGCGCGCCCACTGATGGTTGGTTGAACTTTTGTCAACCCTTCTTTGTAGGTTCGGGTTCTGCACGGATTTGTACAGAAGTCATGATGATTGCTCGCTTCTCTGACATCCCTTCATGCACGTGGAGCAACCCGTGTAACGTGCACGATGGGGTTGGTTGCTCGCAGTGCATACCGGTCATGAATGTGGAGCAACCCATGTACCATTCATGCCGGAGTGTGGTTGCTCACGTCGTGTACCAGTCATGTATGTGGAGCAACCCGGGTACCATACATGCTGGGTGAAAATTAGCTGCCCTCGTCGCATAGTCATGAGTGTGGAGCAGCTTTCTTAGTACCTACTCATGCTGGGAGGTGAAATTGGCATTTGGAAATTCGGCTCCGAAAAGTTTGGGGGTGACCTAAACTTTTTCCTACAATGTGCCAATACCGTCCTAGGTCGATTGTTGGGTACGGTGATCGTTGCCGCGTTTTGGATTTGCCTTCAAAATTTTACAAAAACGTCGTCTATACCGAAAATTTTGGCCCAGAAAAATTTATTTCTGAAAATTTTAAAAGTGTAAAATAGACAAAGTCCAATGGGCTTAGAAAATTTTTCTCTATCCAATGATATAAATTTTCCGTAGGCCTAGAAAAAAAAATTTTCAACCTTTTTTTTTTTTTTTTTTGCTCCTTAAAACCTTATTTAATCCGAGGGGGGGCCAGAAATTTTTGGTGGTAAAAAACGTTTAAGTGTATTTTTTAAAGAGTGATTTTTACAAGATTTGAAGCTAAAAGGTGTGTTTGGATCAAGTTTAAAGGTTGGGTGCAAATTTCTCGGGGGTGCGAAAAATGCTGTGTGAAAATGTGCGTCCGAGAAATTTCGTTGTGAGAGTGAGTCGCGAAATAAGGAAATTTCGCATTCAGAGTAAATTTTCGCATGTACAGTAAAAGTTTCGCATATCAAGAAGATTTTCACATGTACTGTAAAAGTTTCGCATGTACTGTAAAATTTTCGCATGTAGTGGAAAATTTCTCAGTTTGAAAAATTTCTCAGCCTTAGAAAATTTCGCGGTTTCCAAGTTTCGCGGTTTCAAGAAATTTCGCAACCTGGAAAGATTTCGCGGTTTCAAAATTTCTCAACTTGGAAAAAACAATTTCGCGGTTTCAAAATTTCGCAGTTTCAAGAAATTTCGCAACCTGGAAAGATTTCGCGGTTTCAAAATTTCTCAACTTGGAAAAAAACAATTTCACGGTTTCAAAATTTCTCAACCTGGAAAAAATTTCGCGGTTTCAAAATTTCTCAACATGAGAAAAAAATTTCGCGGTTTCAAAGTTTCGCGGTTTCAAGAAATTTCGCAACCTGGAAAGATTTCGCGGTTTCAAAATTTCTCAACTTGGAAAAAAACAATTTCGCGGTTTCAAAATTTCTCAACCTGGAAAAAATTTCGAGGTTTCAAAATTTCTCAACATGAGAAAAAAAATTTCGCGGTTCAAATTTCTCGGCCAGCGAAATATTCGCATGCAAACTTTCTCGGGTATGAAACTTTCTCGGCCAAGAACAGTACTATTTCATTGCGCGACTTTTACCTGAAAAATGACTCGTTTTCGCTCAAATCTCACTCAAAATCGACGAAACTTGTTCCAAAACTTCAAAAAAACATTCCTAAACACATAATCAACCTTTGGGATGTCTAAAAACAACAAATCGAGGTCGAAATCGCCCAAAAACAGAGAATGGCCGAAAATGATTTTTCAAGCAATTTTTCACTCAAATCTTGCTCAAAACACGCAAATCCGATCGCGTTGGGCTCTGATACCAATTGTTGGTCCGAGATTTCACCAACAATGCGACTTAGGACGGATTAAACACGCCGAATGATCGAGATTTAGGTTCGGGCGTGGGGGCTTGGTGGTGTTCTTGAGGAGCCTCTCTCTCACTAATAAATGTTTATTTGATCTACCCACACAAGCACACCTAACTATGTGTTAGGGTTTTCCTATTTATACCACAAGTTGGTATATAATAGGTGGGCTTCTTGTGAAGGCCCATTACATGAATAACTAAGAACTAACCCAACTAAGAGCTAGCCCAAAGTTTAATAAAGCTAACCAACAAAGATAATATAATGAAATTGAACACTACAAAATATTTCCTAACAATACTCTTTACGAGATTTGCTCGTAGAAGGGTTTTCGAAACCAAATTGACTACAAAATTCTCCTAATTGTTTTTTCTCATCAAGAGAATGTTTCTTAAGTTGTTTGATAAGCTTTATTTCATTGCATAAAGCTAAACCTTCTTGTATACAAGTTCCTATTAATCTACCGTAAGTATATGAATTATAATCTATACTGGATTCTCCATTTCTAAGAGTTTTCTTAACTCTTTCGGCAAATAGGAAAGGAAGACCATCAATGAATTTGGATTTCCAATGAGTGCTATTTGACTCAGGAAGTTTCATAACTCTGCTAAGGAAATTATCCTTATACCATCTAAATGATGTAAGGGTTTTACACCTAAGGTTTTGGAGCAGAGTCCTAACATTTTCGGAATTATCAGACCATCGGCCTGTAAAATGTTCAACAATGTTTATACATAAAATGTATAAACAGCATTTTCAATAATTGTATTATTTTCCTCCTTTACAGTAAGGAAAATACTTTCACGGTCTTGCTGAGATAAATAATTATCCCACCAACCTTTCAACTGACCAGTAAAGCCAGCGACAAGCATTTGAGCTATAGTTTTGTCTGTATTACCTTGAGTTTTACAGACTGTACTATACATCATCATCCTATGAACCATACCGAAAGTTTGTCTTTCCGTATACCCATCTAAATTCCATTCGTAAATACAATGACCTAGTAAGATCATGTTCTTCAATTAGAATTGTTATCGGTTAGGTTGATGGTACGTTTATTCGTTAGTTGAATTTTAAATAAAAAAAATTATTGTTAGTGAGTCTATTACCTAGAACCGACAGAATCTAACATTTATGTACTGTGTATGTTGCTCAGTCACTATTCACGTTGATGACTTTGTACATGTGTCCTTTATTTATTTTATAGGTTTAACTATTCAATTTACTAGGTTGGACACGTGTACCCGTTTTGGCTTGCTCAATAACCGTGCCTCATTTAGATATATACATAAAAGGTAAAAAAACAGTAGCTTAGTCACTATTGACGTTGACTGACTTTGTACATGTGTCCTTTATTTATTTTATAGGTTTAACTATTCAATTTACTGGGTTGGACACGTGTACCCATCTTGGCTTACTCAATAACCGTGCCTCATTTGGATATATACATGAAAGGTAAAAAAACAGTAGCTCCCTCGGCCTTTGCATTCTCCATATTTTACGTAAAATATGGCGATATCGTCTTCAAAATTTAAGGTATAATATTTGCTTTTCATTATTTTTGTTTTTGTTTAATATGTGTGTTTTCTTCTGCTAACATAACCCCACGTGGATTTTCTATGAGATTAGTAGTTAGAAATTGGGGTATTTAGAATTCTTATTTGGATAAAGAACATGGAACTGTAAGGTTAATATGTACTACGTGTTGTCTGTACTGTTAAGAGGCGACGATTTGGTTTGGATGTGAGTGTAAGAGGACGATTTGAAGAGGTTTTATCGTACTTAGAGGACGACGGCAGATCGCCTCTGAGCACTTAGAGGCAGACACTTTGGCAGGCGGTTCCAAGGCGACACTGTAAGGCGTGGAGTTGTGGGGTGGTTGCCTCCGTCGCCTCATGGAAGAAGACTGAAGGATGACCTAGAATAGACTTCTTCCCAGCAACATAAATTAAAAAGGCCGAACCCCACTAAGCCCAGGAACAAAAACCCTAACTAGGCCATAAGATTCTATCGTCTCTGTCAATTCAACTCATTGTTAAAATTCCTCCTATGGGTAAGCGCGGACGATAGATTCTTTCACATAATATCGATATTATATTCCACTCCAGTGTTCGGTGCTAACTGTTGCAATATTAAATTATTTCGTTAGTTGTTTATTGCTTTAGTTTGGCATAACATACACTAATATGCTGGTTCTTTATATCGTTTTCTTTGCATGTTGTAATGAATTGTTGTACATGTATTTCAGATATTAGCTATGTCACATGAAAATGTGATTAAATTTTAATATCCGGTGATTTCAACTGTTTCTTCCATAACTTCGCTTAATTCTATAACTATAAGGCAAACATTACCATATTTATAAATCAAATTTCAATTGGTGATTAGTGAGGAAAACTGGTTGGCTAGACGGTAGGAAAAAGTATGATGGGTAGACTAAAATTCAATAACTCTCATATAAATTGTTGATTATCAATTTTAGCATTTGTTTTCTATGTTTGCTGACAAGGTTCGCTTCATATTTGATATTATTGGCTCATGTTGTTAAAAAGTATTCTATCTTAATTCTCAACTTTATCACTCATATTTGTTGACTCTCCACTTATATGCTATGCTCTGACTTACGGCTACATTGTTCGATTCGATTTGCATTACTTTATAACCAATCATATTTATCGGAATATTTTCCATTGTTTTAGGTATCGACAACTGCTACGTTCGGTGCTCCGTTCGAATTAAATCAGGTATGTGATTGACGTAACATTAATACTTATGTCATTTACGTAGTTTAAATACTGCCAGTTTAGGACAATGGATAATATTTCACACCGTCGGAAAAGAAAGCATATAAGTGTTGAAGAAAGGATGCGGGAGAAACATCGTTTACACGTTCAGAGGAGAAAATTAGGAAATAGTGCAAATGCTCAAAATCAATATTCAATTCTTCAAAATATTGAACCCGATTTGCTACCTCTTACCACTGAATGCTTATACTGTAGTGCAATTCGAGTATATTTGGAACCACCATCTTTTTGTTGTTCGTTAGGACAAGTGAGATTGCTTGAAACTGAAATGCCCCCCGAATTAGTGCTCTTATACTTAGGAGATACAGAGTTATGCAAACATATACGTACTTTCGTACGCTGCTATAATAACATGTTCGCATTCACCTCAATGGGAGTGCATTACGACAAAACATTAGCAAAACGAAATCATGGTATATACACCTTTCGGGTAAAAGGACAATTGTATCATTTCATAAATCACCTGTTGCCAATTGGCAGTGACGGTTTGAGACACCTCCAGTTATATTTTTTGACACCAACAATGAAATATCAAATCGCTTGTCTACTAACTCGAGCTTTAAAAAGGAAGCTATTGAAGTATTTACTGATGTCATGAAAATAATGCATATGCAAATTTCTTTAGGAACTTAATTAACGTAGAGAATCTTGATTCGTATAAAATCGCTTTACATATGGATCCCTTAATCGATCAGCGTGTTTATAACAAACCGACTACCTCACAAGTTGCAGGAATATGGTTAGAATCAGAAAACAAAATAGGGATGTCACTCCACAAATTCAAGTTTATCCTATGATTTTAATAATCGGCGGCGATATATAGGATATGCATTTTCGTACACGTCGTTATTTCGGAGAAATTTTTTGGGTACTTAAATGGGTTATATAACCCATATCTGTTATCAAAATTTAATTGTCATATTAATGTTGAAATATGCTCAACCATTCAGGCGATTAAATATATCCACAAATATATTTATAAAGGTCATGATAAAATTTTGTTTCGTTAGATTCGAACGAACCTGAAATATCCGTAGATTAAATAAAAAATTTCAGAGCGCAAGATGGATATCTCCACCCGAAGCTGTTTGGAGAATTTTTAGCTTCGGTCTGAATCATATACAACCGCCTGTAATATCTTTACCCATTCACCTGGAGAATGAACAAGTAATATCGTTTACGCCAAATCAATCTCTACAACAGAAAAGCAAGTGTGCAATGGGTTTGTTAGAAAACGATGATACAGTTGAACAATGTTTCATGAAAGTACACATTATTTAATGCCAGCTGCGCTAAGACAATTGTTCGCTACAATCCTTGTATATTGTTCTCCATATAATCCGACTAACTTATGGACTACATTCGAAGACCACTTATCTGGAGATATGCAACTACGAACAATTTAAGTAAAACAGAAATACAATGTAAAGTCATAGATATTATCATTTGCCATCTTCAGTCAATGGGGAAAAATTGAAGATTTCCCTTTTATAGCTAAGATAAACATGATGAATCAAAGTAATCTTAGCCGAGAATTAGAAGCTGAGCAAAATATTATAACCCCAAACGAAGATATTTTATCATTCACTAAACTTAATGAAGAACCAAAAAAAAAGCCTATGACCAAATATTGTTTTGCGTCGACCATGGAATATCAAAAATTTTCTTCCTTGATGGCCCCGTGGTACTGGGGAAACATTTTTATATAAATCTTTACTAGCAACAATCAGATCAAGAAAACATATTGCACTTGCAACAACAACTTCAGGTGTAGCAACTTTACTTCTTCCAGGAGGTTGCACGTCGCATTCAAGATTTAAAATTCCATTAGATGAAAACGATGAAAAATCCTGCAATATTAGTAAACAAAGCGCACTAGCTTACCTATTAAAAATAGCAAGAGTAATCATCTGGGATGAAGTTACGATGGCAAAGCGTTATGCACTTGAGAAATTTGATCAAAGGGACGTCATGGATAATAATAACTATTTCGGAGGCAAAATAATTGTATTCGGTGGAGATTTTCGCCAAACACTGCCAGTTGTTCCAGGAGGCCCTAAAGATGATATTATCGAAGCGTCAATTGTATCATCTCCATTATGGAAACACTTCAAAAAATCAGACTTAATAAAAATATGAGAGCAACTCTAGATATGGAATTTCAAATTATCTTTTAAGAGTTGGAAATAGTACTGAAGATGTAGATGAAGGTTATAGAAATTCCAATGTCTACTAATATTTCTTTTGAAAATGATGAATCTTCGTTGAATACGTTAATCAATGCCGTGTTCCCAGAACATGATAACATTATAAGCGAAGAGATTCTTACAAAAAGGGCAATATTAACCTCAAGAAATGAATTTGTGCATGAAATAAACGATATTATGATAAAAAGATTCCGGGCAAACAATTCATATATTTAAGTAGGGATACAAGTGATAGTTCATATAACATGCCGGATCATGAAGAACTTTTGCATTCTCTAACTCCATCAGGACTCCCACCTTACAAACTAACAGTAGAAAGAAACGTTCCAATTATGTTGCTTCGAAATATTAATCCGAACGAAGATTTATGTAATGATACTCGCCTTATTTGTAAAGGCTTTGAAAATAATGTTATTTATGCTCAAATTTCAGAAGGCGCTTTTGCTGGAAAAGTAATTTTCATTCCAAGAATAACATTAGAAAGTCCAGTAAATAGAATATCATGAATTCCTTTCAAACGCAAACAGTTTCTAATACCTTTATGTTTTGCAATGACAATTAACAAATCTCAGGGACAAACATTAGATTATGTTGGGATTTACTTAAAGGAATCCGTGTTTTCACATGGACAATTATATGTAGCACTATCAAGAGCTAGAATTCAAAACTTGAAGATTTTAATCCGTCCATTATTACCAGGAGATCCTCCAACTAATCGAACAAAAAACATCGTGGACGATGAAGTGTTGCAATTTCGTCACAAATCTAAGAAACTTATGCACATAAAACATTTCACAAACATGGTAAGCATCTAAAGGGTAAATAAAAGATCCAGAATTACGCTTTCTTGCCTATAGTATCTGTCTTTCTTTTCGCATATATACTTCATAAATAATTATTTTTTAATTGTTCCCATATTTAAATTTTCAGGATGATGCTGAGGCACTGTGTTCCGCTTGCTGTATTACCAGTGAAGGATCAATTTTGGAACGTGAAAGTAGCAGTTATTTAAAAGACCACGATACGTCGTACAGCGAGACGAAACACTAGATATGTCAAGCTTGTTATTGCCGATGAGCAAGTAGATATCTTAATCTTTGGACATAATGTTTTCCTTTCTTCCTGATTATATGCTGTCACACTAATATTTTTTTTGCAGCGCACAAAAATGCAGTGTATCATCTACGAACAAGAGATTGACCGAATGAACGATCTATTGCAGCTTTACCACACGTACTACATTGGTCATAGCCAAATTCGCGATCTCAATCAAGCTTGGTGACCGCTTGTAGATTCACAATATGAACTACTTATTAACAGATCATCTTATGTCAAAAAGGCTCCTGAGGAAAGCCAACTATCGCTCGAAAATATGTATGAAATATCGCCTTTCAGAATGTCCTATGAAGTCACAGATGTTGTCGCTAATCAAATCAGTAAGTTATCACTATTTAGACATTATTCAAGTCTTGTACTATTGATATATGATTATCTTACCAATTATGCTATTATTAACTCGAATGCATTTATATTGATTTTTATGCAGATATATTGAGTTCAGTGATTGATGTTTTGGAAACTCACACAACATCCAAAGGCCAAAGATTGCAAGAATCGTAATTGTCAATCAAGAGTAAGTAACTTTACAAATTTCTATCAATACAAATTTATATCTAATACACATAATGTAATATCTTGACGTAGGCGAAGGCCTATGCGACTAACATTGTGGGAAGAACATTTGGAGTCTGAAGCACATTACCTCGTCGAGCACGTTCATGAACTACCTTGGCTATGAGACTTTCGGTCAATACCTTCAAAGGTATAGAGACACCATTAAATTCCAACATGAACTCTGTAAAATATACTCATTATTTTTATCACTTTATGCAGGAATCTCAGTTGGCACCACAGCTAGCACTACCATACTATATAATCCTCCGATATTGAAAACTATTGACTTGGAGCAATGGTGAGTTCTCTACGTAACCCGTAAAGTAATATATTTTCTTATCTTTCAATTTTTACCCATCAAGCATTATCTTACACGTAATATGACTATTTGAGTTCTCTTGGAGGCTGGACGATAACAAAGATTACGTGAAGGAAGCTATCTCTCAACGATTGCACGAAAAAGGAAAGCAAATTATTCAGCGTCCAATATCAGCACAGGTTAAAAAGTTGATCCATATAACAGGCTCACAATACCCGGTAACGATTCATTGCACATAATAGTAAGATATATAACCCTTTCAACCATCCTTATTATTACAAATTGATTCTTTTTATATCTTTCGTAGGTTAAATCTTTCTGGACAGCAGCTACAGCACAAATTGCGGATATAGAGTAACCACTATATCTCATGATTTGCCCAGAATGTCGAAGAAACTGTGGAGCGTTCTACAAATGTGATTTCACATGTTTATACTGCAACAAAGAATTCCAATCACCATTGCCAAGGTAAGAGTAGTAAATGTGTGCCGAGTAACTCTAGCATACACTATTCGTCTATGCAGGCTACGCTTTCGGATTACTTTATCTGATGAAACGGATAGCATATTGGCAATGATCGAGGTAAAGAAGCTGAAATGTTGTTAGGTTTTACAGTTGAAGACATAATCGAATACGAAGAAAAGGTACATGTGGCATATGAATTATTTACCAACTAAATCTTCTCAGATGCATTTTGTTCATTATTACGCGTATATATTCAGGAAGGTAAATATGACGCTCAAGTGATCAACAACACATTGCAAGGCATACAATCGTTATACCATATAAAAGTATATCAATACCCATCAAGAGCTGGAACTTTGTATACTGTTATCGCTCGACTTTCTACAGCTCCAGAACCGTCTTCGTTAGGCGAACGAACAGAGCCATCATCATGAAAAAGGAAAGCAATTGATTCCCCAAGTCATGATACATCAAGCCAAACTAAAAGTGCAAGGGTTCAACTATTTTCATCTTCTGTTGTTGTGTTTGTAGATAGCACAAGTAACACCCCTCTCTCTTATGAAGTTGAATGCGATCTATGGTGTGTAAGTTTTTGTGTAGTCTGTTAGATTTTGACCTTGTCTTATAAGGTTGAATATCATCTATGGTGTGTAAGTCTTTATGTAGTCTGTTTTATTTGGACCTTCACATCAGTAAATAGGTTAAGCGTGTGCTTCTATGTACTCTTGTCACTATGTTAACTATATACTTCAATTTGCTTTCTAAAGATGGTTGCACTATGTTAACTATAAATTCTGAGTTTAATGTGAATATTAAACATACTACAATCATATTCTCAAATCTCAAGTATGGACGGGCCGTTATTAACATCGGCCGCACATTGTGCGGCCATGTACACTAGTGTATATATATATATATATATATATAGGGGAGATGAGCCGCAGGTTGTGCGGCTCCTATATAAATGTAGGCCGTCTGTATCATCAACTTATACTTCACCAACGTTAACATGATGTGCAGAGTATATAGCATGATATTACAGCATATATAACACATATGATCAACATATTACAGAATATATAGCATGATATAAAGATATAACAACAAAATTACTTATCTAACGAGAGCTCAAAAAGTGTACACCATATAGACCGCCGCTTAAACTAAAGTACTTTGCGATACAACAAAACCAAAATAACCAAAATATGAAACATGTCAGTACTTTGCACTTTACTTGCACTTGATGTTCCATAATCTAGCACATCAGTCGCTTTCCTTTTGGTTGACGTAGATTCTATTTGTTCGCCTGACGAAGTCTCCGATTCTACAGCAAGTCGTGTGATAACGCTGTACTGACGAGCTGATTCGGGAGTTGGTGCGTATTGATATGTCTTGATGTAATGCAATGATTCGATGGTTTGTAGTGTAGTGTTCATCTTCCCGATATCAAATTCTGCATTCTGAATATACATATAAGAAATATTTGTTAAAAAATGAATAGCGTCAATATATAAATTAGGAAATAAGATATCAAACTTGAAATTTAAGAAACGTGAGTGGCAAACTCGGCAAGAGCTACGAGGATTATAAAGTAAATAACTGTTACGCTTTGTTTCTTGTTTCTTATCGTTCAAGTTACAGAGAGCTACCTACGTTTACCATTCAACTTAACTGATAAGCTTATATAGACAATTGATGCAATTCGTTTATCCACTGAGGACTTTTTTTTATCAACTGTAGGCTTTCTCACGTATAAACATCTAGCTATATGTAATTCAATCAGATGTATTTAAAGTAAGAAGTCAGGGGTATTTGATAGTGCACATGTTGACATAATTGCAGGAAAATTAGTATAAATATATTAGATCATGCCTCAAATTATTTGTGTAGCAAAATGTACCTTTTCTTCTGATTGGATTATTTCTTCAGCTGTAGAACCTAACATCTTTTCAGCTTCTTTTCCTTCTATCACAACCAAAATGCTGTCCGTTCCATCAGATAATGTAATGTGAAAGTACAATCTGCAGAAGATTAGAGTATGTTAGAAATATTCGGTAACTATCATTCATATATATATATATATATATATATATATATAATAAGAACTCATACTTTGCCAGTGGAGATTGGAATTCTTTTTTGCAGTATAAGCACGTGAAATCACTTCCATAGAAGGCTCCACATGTTTTCTCGCAAGCTGGGCATATCATGATATAGAGCGGTTGTTCTGGATTTGTAATTTGTGCTGTAGCTATTGTCCAGAAGGTTTGATCTGTAAATCCATTCGACACAATATAAACGAGTTGTATGCTATATCTTTTTTAATATAGTAACTTTTTACCGGATATTGCGCGGTTCTTATATCGTTCAATTTTCTCAGTTGTGTTCTCATTGGACGTTCAATGATTTGCTTTTCTTTTTCGTGCAGCCGCTGCGAGATAGCCGTCTTTATGTAGTCTCTGTTATTGCCCAACCTTTAGAAAAAATGTAAACGTGGTTGTAGATAATGTAAAATGATTGTTTTATGTCAAATTAAGAAATGGGAAAATGTGCTATTATGCAGGACGCATAAGAAAGCTCACCACTGTTGTAATTCAGCAGGTTTGGGGGGGGGGGGGTGTCATGTAATATGGTAGTCTACCTGTGCTGCCAACTGAAATTCCTGTATGAGATGATAGAAGTAATGGATAAATATATATCTTATATAGTTTATGCTATATTTGAAATATTTTATACAATGTATTAACCGAAAGTCTTATAGCCAAGATTAGTGGTAGTTGGCTGGACAAGATAAGGTGCTTCTGTATCCAAATATTCTTCCCACAACGTCAGACGCATAGACTTCCGTCTATGTCAGTGTAATATATATGATGTATTGGGTATAGAAATTTTACTGATGGCGGAAATATGTATAATGTCGCTTACTCCTCATTAATAATTACGAATTCCTGTAATCTTCTACCGTCAGCTTTCGTGTGTGAGTCCAAAACATTGATTACGGAACCTAGCATATCTGCATGAATATTTATTTAGGTGAATAGTGATAATTTATTTGGTACGACAATCATAAATCAATTTTAAAAGAAAGTAAATAATATTAAAATAGTGAGAACTTACTGATTCGATTAGCAGCAACGTCTGTAAGTTCATAACATCTTCTGAAAGCCGATATTCCATACATGTTTTGCAATGATAGTTGACTATGTTCTGGAGCTTCTTTGACATACGAAGATCTGTTGATAAGCAGCTCATACTGGGAGTCTACAAGGGGCGACCAAGCTTGATTGAGATCGCGAATTTGGCTATGACCAACGTAATAAGTGCGCTACAGTTGCAGCAGGTCGTTCATCCGCTGGATTTAATTTTCATATATGATGCACTGCATTTTTCTATGCTGTAAAAAATAGTAATACATGAAAAACACAAGTAAGTCAATAACAAAACATATACTTACATGGATTTAGATGCTTACCTCTTCATCAGCAATGACAAGCTTTACATATCGGATGTTTCGTCTTGCTGTGTGGTGTATTGGGGTCTTTTCAATAACTGCTACTTTCACATTCCAAAAAGGGTCCTTCACGGGCAACGCAGAGAGTCGAACGCAATGCTTCTGCATCTTCCTGAAAATGGAAATATGAGAAGAATAAAAATTGTTCACTGAATTTTATTATGTATTTGGTCTATAAGTTGGAAGCGAGGTGACTATCATAAGGGAGACTATGGAATTCACAATCTTTTATTAACCTTTTTAATGCTTACAATGTTATTTATTTATGGCTAAGGATGGAATCTTTTATGTACATAAAATATTTCAGATTTCTGATGTAAGTTGCAGCACTTCATGGTAGACGATATTTTTTGTTCGATTAGTTGGAAGATCACCAGATAATAGTGGACGGATTAAAATCTTCAAATTTTGAATTGTTCTAGCTCTTGATAGTGCTACATATGATTGCCGATGCAAAAAACAGGTTCTTTTAAATAGATTCCAACGTAATCTAATGTCTGTCCTTGAGATTTGTTAATCGTTATTGCAACGCACAAGCATATTGGAAATTGTTTGTGTTTAAAAGGAATCGAGGATACAGTGTTTATTGGACTTTCTAATGTTATTCTTGGAATGAAAACTTCTTTCCCAGCAAAAGTGCCATCTGAAATCTGAGCATAAATAACATTATTTTCGAAGCCTTTGCAAATAAGGCGAGTACCGTTACACGGACCTTCATTTGGGTTAACGTTTCGGAGCAACATGATTGGAGCATTTATCTATAATGTTAATTTGTGTGGTGGAGCCCTGATGGAGTTAGGGAATGGAAAGTTCTTCCTGATCTGGGATTTTGTATGAACTGTTACTTGTATCTCGACTTAAATATGTTAATTGTTCACCCGAAAATCTGTTGATCATAATATCATTGATTTCATGCACAAATTCATTTCTTGAGGTTTTGTAAGTGTTTCTTCATTTATAATGTTATCGGACAACGGGAACACATCGTTGATTAATATATCCAAGGATGATTCATCATCTTGAAAAGCAATATTAACATATATTGGAACTTGTATGTTGCCATTTTCATCTACATTCTCAACACCATTTCCAACTCTTAAAAAATAATTTGAAAACTCTTTATCTGAAACTGCTCTCATATTTTTAGAGTCTTATCTTTTTTAGATGTTTCAATAAGGAAGATGATACCATTGATGCGTTGATAATCTCATCTTTCGAACCTCCCTGAACAATTGGAAGTGTTTGGCGAAAATCTCCACCAAATACAATTATTTTCCCCCCAAAATGGTTATTACAATCCATGACGTGTCTTAAGATTTGATCAAATTTCTCAATTGCATAACGCTTTGCCATAGTTACCTCATCCCAGATGATTAGCTTTGCTATCTTTAATAGGTAAGCCAATGGGCTTTGTTTGGTAATATTATAGGATTTTTCATCATTCTCTTCTAGGGGGATTTAAATCTTGAATGTGATGTGCGACCTCCTGGAAGAAGTAAGGCTGCTACTCCTGAAGTTGCAGTTGCAAGGGCTATATGTTTTTTTGATCTTACTGTTGGTAGTAAAGATTTATATAAGAACTTTTTCCAGTTCCCCCGGTGCCATCTATGAAGAATGTTTTTGGTATATTGTGGTCGATGCAGAACAATATTTGATCATAAGCTTTTTTATGTTCGTCATTAAGTTTAGTGAATGATAAAATATCTTCATCAGGCGTTATAATATTTCTCTGCTTGTAATTCTCTACTAAGACTGTTTTTTAGATTTGTCATGCTTATGTTAACTATAAAAGGAAAATCTTCGATCTTTTTTCCGATTGAGTAAAGATGGTATGTGATAATAACTATAACTTTATATTTGATTTCTGTTTTTGTTAACGGGTTGTTAGTTGCAATATCCTCAGATAAGGGGCCTTCGTATTTAGTCCATAAGTCAGCAGGGTCATTTGGAGAACAATATACCAGGATTGTAGCAAATAATTGCCTTAAGGCAGCTGGCATTAGATAATGTGCACTTTCACGTAGACATTGTTCAATTGTATCGTCATTTTCTAGCAAACCCAGTTCTTGTCTGCAAGAACAGAATCCTTGAAACATCTTTCTCCTTCAGATCAATGACATGTTAGAAGACGTCCAACTACTATGCATTTTTGTCGTTGTTTCCCTTTACTTACATTCTTGTCCAAGTAAATATTCGGGGGACTCTGCATTTTGAGAATCATCATGTGCATTCATATAGAAGAATTCAGTTAACATTGTTCTTTTTACTTTAGGGTCAGATGCCAACATTCGTAAGGATTGATTTGGTGCAAATGATATTAGTTGTTCGTTTTTCAAGTGAATGGGTAAAGATATTACTGATGGTTCTATATGATTAAGATCGAAGCTAAAAATTCTCCAAATAGCCTCAGGTGGAGAAATCCACCTTGCGTTCTGGATATTTTTTATTTCATCTACAATTTTTTCAGACTCGTTCGAGTCTAAGGAGTATATAATTTTGTCATGATCTTTACGCACATGTATATATATATATTATATATATAATATATATATATATATATATATTTGTAGATATATTTAACCGCTTGAATAGTAGAGCATATTTCAACATTCATATGACAATTAAATTTGATAATAGATTTGGGTTATATGGGACAACCCATTGATTGTCTAGACGTGAACCCCTTACGTTAACATAACGACCAATATTTTGACGACGATACGTAGGATATGCGTTCTCTGCACATGTCGTTATTTCGGAAAACTTTTTTGGATAGCTAAATTTGCATTGCTTGTTACTTTTCATGCATCTGCATGTGGGATTGAGAACACCACATGGTCCGTGTATCATGTGTTTCTTTACAAGTTGAAACAAATACGGGTTAATATTTGGATCTGGTATCTCAGCGCATACGACTCTATCATAAGCTGCAGGAGAAAATATTTTTGATCGCTTGTCCAGTATGATCAAAAAGTGAACGTGTGGTAATCCTCTTTGGAATTCTACTACATATGTATAAGCGATCACATAGCCGATAATATTTTTTTGAGTAATTTATTTTTTAAAACCTCAAGCATTGCGCGAAAAATTCTGGCTACAATATCTGGCCTATTTTGCCCTTCATCGGTCGGTAAACATAAAGTTTTTATTTCTGGCCAATTAGGATTTGTCGTCATAGTTAGAAATATATCTGGTTTACCGAATCTTTGTACTATCTCTCTTTCGCATATCCCTAGGCCCACCAATAAATGAGGTTGGCAATATTACGTGCTTACCATTGTCTATGCCTTCTTGATATCCTTGAGAAGTACTATCTACCAAACCCTGATAAAGTTCTCTACGCAGACGACATTTCATTTCTTCATTTTTATAGAAGTCTAATCATGATGTCTCACTTTTTATGTACATATCAACTACATATTGTTGGA
This sequence comes from Craterostigma plantagineum, assembly GCA_027422505.1. Taxonomy (NCBI): domain Eukaryota; kingdom Viridiplantae; phylum Streptophyta; class Magnoliopsida; order Lamiales; family Linderniaceae; genus Craterostigma; species Craterostigma plantagineum. The sequence goes on from JAPQWV010000176.1 coordinate 832,095, forward strand.
GAAGTCTTCCTGTGTGTAGGGGTGGGCATCGAATCGGGTAGTCAGGTAACGGATAATTTCGGGTTCGGGTTAAGATTTTCACTACCCAAACCCCCGATCTACGTCGGGTACCCGCTTGTCGGGTATAGATCGGATTCGGTTACCCAACGTCGGGTACCCGATTTTGAATTGAAAAATATGACTAAACATATTATAACATATCAAAATATCCATGTTAAATGTCACATATAGTATTTGGATGTTATATTTTCAATAAATATAATATAAACATATTTTTATATGTTTATTTATAAAACTTTAAGAATATATTTTCAATTTTTATAGTGATTTATGTATCGATAATAAAATATCACTTGTTAATTACGCAATTGAAATTAATCGAAATAATATTTAAAACTTTAACACAACTCACATTAGATATTGATATCTAGATATGTAATTATATTTCTTTAATGTTAAAGTATAAAACCATATATTTAAAAATAATTTATCGAGTACCCGAATAATCCGATCGGATAGTAAATTACTACCCGATACCAACCCGATAAATAATTATCGGGTATTGGATAACCCGATACCCGACATAAAACCCGATTTATCCGACCCGAACTACCCGAACCCGATCGGATTCGGGTAAAACCCGAATACCCGAACCCGAACGCCCACCCCTACCTGTGATATGAGTGACCGCTTTCTCTTATCTGTAATTTATAACAATAGTATTCACGGCACGACACATTCATACTTCGGTGCATTCGAGTTCCTGAACATGTATAAATATTTTTTAATTAGTATACACATATAAGTTAATTTTATTTTGTAATTAGTAATTGCACCAACCTTCGGATTCAGCGAATAAGTAATCGTTGACATTTAACCTGCTATATGAAAATTGATATTGTCTTGTTTGACGGAAGATAATTTCTATCATCGATGTTTCTCGATATATTACGATGCCAACCCGGTTCTCCATTAGGAAATATTAAAGATATTGCAAAGGATCATAACAACCGTAATAATATTTGATAATTTGAGGTTGCTTATTTATAGGATAAACTTGAATGTGTCGGCAAACACAACTATTTTGATTTTCTTATTCTAACCATATTCCCGCAACATGTGGTGCAGTTGGCTTATTGAAAACACGCTGATCAACCAAGTATCTGTATGTAAAGCGATTTTGTACAAATCAAGATTTTCTACATTAATTAAGTTTCGGAAGAAATTTGCATATGAATTCATTTTCATGACATTAGTACATAATTCAATAGCTTCCTTTTTAAAGTCTGAGATAGTGGATAAGCGATTTAATATTTCATTGTTGGTGTCATAAAAGTATAACTGAAGATATTGTAAATTATCGTTCTCAGTTGGTAGTAATTGATTTATGAAATGGTATAATTGTCCTTGTACTCGGAATGTGTATATACCGCGATTTCATTTTGCTAATGATTTATCATAATGCACTCCCATAGAAGTGAACGCGAACATATTATAGCAACGTATAAAATCACGTATATGCCAGCATAAGTCTTGTATCTCCTAATTAAGCTCACTAGTTCAGAAGGCATTTCCGTTTCAAGCAACATTATTTGGCCCGACGAATAACAAAAATGGTGGTTCTAAATAGACCCGAATAGCACCACAATATAAGCATTTAGTTGTTGGAGGTAATAATTCAGGTTCGATATGTAAAAGTAGTGAATGTTGATTTCGAGAATTAATATTATTTCTTAATTTTCTTTGCTGATTAGGTATACGGTTTCTTTGTTCTATCCTTTCCTCAATGGTCGCATATTTTCTTTTTCGTGAAAGCCGGGGGCTTTCCATGATTTCTACTGGATTTCTAATCTTAAATTATATAGTCTACATGTCAGTAAATATTAAACTGGGTAACATAAGAAACAAGAAATTAGTCACCACATACCTTATGTAAGTCAAACGGAGCTTCAGATGGAGCACTTAGGTGATACCTAAAAAAAACATAATCCCAATAATTACAGTTTTAAGTTTAACATAAATCAAACAGTTAAATCAATATAAAAGGCAAAGCATAAATATAAAAGTTGAATTTTAACTAACATCGGTCAACAGCATAGGTAATACACAAATCTCTTAAATATAAAATAACATTATATACATTTGTGCACACCAATAGAATATCATTTTCCTCTACAAACTGAAGAAGGATTGAAAATCAACAAGCACGTACCGACAAAACTCATCTAATTTTAATATATGATTGTGGATATTGATATTGATTGATTTTATTTTAATTAAAATACGCTTAAACCAAATGGGTGTTAAATATTCAACCAAAAGATTTTCCAATAACCTTTAGGCCCATTAGGAAAGAGCCCATTACAAATTTAAAATCAATTTTAATTAAAATAAGAAATTACATCGTCTTCTACCACCTCTCACCACCAGCATTCTGTCGTAGAAATATCTAAATCCTAATATTTACCGCCCGGAAAATCGGCCCTTCCTATCGATAAATCGGCCGTTCGGGCGAAGCATGTCTACATCTACTGTAAACGAACTCCAATAAATACAGGTGTATTATTTTTTTACTAAATCTGAATGACGTACTTGCCAGTAGAGATGGCAACGGGTAGGGTATGGGTATGCCATCTAGATCCATACCTATACCCAATTAAATAAATGAGTATGAGCATACCCATTTATTTAATGGGTAACAATAATTGGGTATAGACCCAACCCCATTAAATTAAACGGGTAAACGGATCTTAAATGGGCATAAAATGGATCTTTAATACTCTAAAAACAACATTACTTCATTTCATAATCCGATCAAACTGTCAATAGAAAATCGAACATTAAAATAGATCCAACAACATTCTTGATTAAATCAATCTCTCATAAGAAAATGTAGAAAGAAACAAAATTTAAATCGAAAATCCATGCTCCGAATCCAAGTCGAATCTTCAAACATCATCTTCGAAGTGAGAGGATTGCACATCATCAAGATCCTTAAATTTAAAGAAAATCAGTTAAAGAATGCTAAAACTAAAGTAAATTTTAAAATTTTCTGAAATTATAAGCATACCATATCAAGTATTTCAACTTCATCAACTTCATGATCATCTCCATCCAAGTCCTCAATAACCGAGCCAAGCGCAAATGTATCTTCCATGGTTGTTCCTTCATAATTCACACAAATTCACAACATATAAGCATACATGATAATCGAATGCATATTCATTAAAAAAATGCTTCTTTTTTTTTAACAGAACTACAAAAAAGTCATACCTTTGAGATCATCCGTCATCCAACTTTGCAAGCACATCAAAGCTTCCACAGTTTTTGCATGAAGCCTTGAACGATGAGGGGTAACAACTCTCCCGCCCATGCTAAACGCACTCTCAGAAGCCACCGTAGACACGGGAATAGCAAGCACATCCATTGCAATTTTTCGAAGAGTTGGATATTTGATATTCACTTTCCAAAACTGAAGGATGTCAAAATCCTTATTCTCATCCAAAATAATATCTTCCAAATAGGTCTCTAACTCACTTCGAATACTATTAAAGTGTCTCACTTTTCTCCTCTTCGATCTAGCAAACCCGTCCTCTTCGCCACCATCCGCAAGAGGTGTTGCCCGCTTACGAGAGCCTTTCACTACTACATTAGAACCGCCAACTTCATCACTTGCCTCAACCTTTTTTTTATATTCACCCAAAATTTCGGTAAGCAAGTTGGTAACCTTGTCAACTTCATTTTCCGCATCATCACCATACATTTTCTCAAAGTAGTAACGCACACAATCCATTTTATTTCTTGGATCTAAAACACAACCAATAACCATGATCCCAAAGAATTTATCCCAATACTTGTTTAGCTTCCTAAGCATAGCATCCGCCATTTCCTTAACAACTTTCATATCCTCTTCATCATTATGTGCACCATTTGAGGACCAATCAATCAAATCAAGCTTCATTTCACAAACTCTTCGGAAGAACAAGTTTATAGTAGGATAATTCCGACCGGAGAAAAGATTAGTAGTCGTATAAAACTTCTCAAGCTTCCCACGAATAACCGTAGCTATTCTCCAATCATCATCAGAAGGAGCAACAAATTTCAGGTTCTTATTGAACCTCTTAAGCCTTTGAAACACATCCTTATAAGGAATAGCCGCTCCAAGCATTAGATAAGTGGAATTCCATCGGGTTTCACAATCAAGAACTAATCTTTTCATAGGCAACTTATATGCACGACAAGCATCTTCAAATTTCTCAATCCTTTTTGGCGTTAACATCCAAAAAGAGACACATTCCCTAACAATTGCAATTACGTGGCCAATCCGATTTAATCCTTCCTTGACTACCAAGTTCAAAATATGGGTACTACACCTTATATGCAAGAAACGCCCGTGTAACAATAGCTCAGTACTCTCAAGTTTTTCACACAAAGAAATCAACATTGCATCATTTGTGCTACAATTGTCGACGACTATCGCTGAAATTTTATTCTCAATCCCATATTGAGACAAACAATCCATAACGAGATTTGTAAGAACAAGGCTCGTATGAGGACACGGCACATATGAAAACTTTAATAGCCTACTTCTTAAGATCCATTCCTCGTTAATAAAGTGAGAAGTGATTGCCATAAAACCTTTTCTTTGGTTGGAGCAAGTCCACATATCTGTAGTGATGGCAACTCTTCCAGAATTCCGCTCAACCAAGTTCTTGAGTGTAACCTTTTCCGTTTCAAAGATATTCAAAATGTTCTTCTTTAAAGTATTCCTTGACATCACTCTAAACGAGGGATTGAGGCTATTAGAATATCTCCGAAAACCAATATGCTCAACCATCGATAATGGATATTCATGCATTACTATCATATTTATCAACTCATTTTTAATGGTCTCTTCTTGAAAAGGCTCTAAACTACTCGACTCATCCACTTTATTCTTACCCTTCGTCAACTTCAAATGTCTACTCGTGCATGAATGCTCAATGTGCTTTTTGAGGTGCGAAGTTCCACTATTAGTTGCACAAGAGAGCATGGAAGAACAATACTTACATCTCGCCTTGAGTTGACCATCCAAACGAATTTTATCAAAATGCTCCCAAACCTTTGATGTTATCTTCCTAGTCCTCTTGGACGATGATTCTTGTGTTTCGCTTTCTTTCATTTGAATATCTTCCGAAAGAGATTTTTGTTGAGTTTGGGTGTGGTCTTCTTGCATAGTCTATAAGAAAACACCCACAAATTAGTTACGAACTTACAAGTTCAATATGAAGAAAAAAAACATATAACATGTCTAAATTATCATGCTCTGCAGCCACCTGTTGAGGGAGAAGGGAAAGGTAAAAAAATCAATAAAGGTCTCATGCATATCATGCTGTACTTCCTTTGTTAAAAACTATTGAACTAACTACTAAATTATCTAGCATGATGGCCTAGATATCGCTGGCTTGCTAGTATTTGGATATCTTTTGAATTCATCAAGCCTGATTGAAGATGTCAGGGTATCACTTGCAAGAACTAAAGCATCAAGAATAGTACCAGAAAGAACAATAACGAACTGCAACTACCTATTTATGCCAATTCCAACAATAACTATTGAATGGTAAAATCAATAAGGAATAAAATCAAACCCCAAAACCAAACGCCCAATTTGAGTTAATTATGCCAAATCGCCCGATTTGAGGCTCCTTTAGTTGAAATCCCCGAGCTCTCCATCTAAGGTGCAAATCGCCCGATTTGCAATGTCCCCAAGCCAAAATCGCCGAGAGTTTTACTTTCTTGGAATCGCCCGATAGTTTGAGATATTTTATAGAATCGATCGATTGCTACATTTAAGACCTACTTTCGCCGAGTTATTCTTTCCTTCCACAAATCGCCCGGAAGTTCATTCAAACTTCTTAAGAACACTAATATTCTAAAATCGCCCGAGATTCCAAAGAAATTGACTACTCAAATCGCCCGACTTAAAAAAAATTAAGCTATCTAAATCGCCCGATTTTAAAAAAAGTTAAGCTACCTAAATCGTCCGACTTTAAAAAAAAAGTTAAGCTACCTAATCGCCCGACATTCACGGGAATTTAAATTGGCTGATGTTCAAAATTGTGATTCTTTGAAAAACCTAAAAACATAACTATGGAGAACATGTAAAAAATCTACTTCGAATCCAGAAATGGGTACATAAAAAAAATCGAAGCCTCAAGAACACTTCATCTTTCGAAAGTTACCAAAACTTATATATATTATGTATCGATAATCACTAAAACATTTATCGATACTTTTCCACTCTGATTATTAGGTCTCCACTTTGGTTGGGTATTTTTTACCAATGATCGGAGAGATCTCCTTCTTTCAGTCCAATGTGGAAAGCCCCGATCAACATGTCTGGACTGGCGGTCGGGACTTCCATCATTATCTTGTTGAATCGCTTCAGAATTGTCTCGCAGGCTCTCTTGGTCTCCTCGCTTCATGTTCAGCAGGTTCACTGCCGAGAAGGGTCTCCTTCGGCTGCTAGAAAATTGCCACAAGAATGCGTGGGTGAAGTTTGCAAAATCGTGGCCCGCGGGTAGCATAGTGAACCATTGCTGGGCTCCTTTCGCGAGGGTCGTGGCGAACACTCGGCACTTGATCGTGTCTCCCAGTTGGTAGAGCGCGGCGTTCCCTTCAAAGCTGGCTAAGTGGTCCTCAGGAGGTCCCGAGCCCTCATACCGGTTCATGTCCTGGAATCTAAAGTTGCTCGGCAGAGGGGCACGAATGACTTCTTCTGAAAAGGGAGAACCTCATTGGACTGGAAGAGGTATTTGCAGATTAGCCAACTCCTTCAGCCCCTAAATTTCCTCCTTCATCCGCTCCCATTACACGATCTGTCTCGCTTCCATAATTCTCTTTTCCTCGGCCCGTAAGGTGTTGATTTCCGCCCTCAATGTTTTTTCTTCCGTCTCTTTCTCTTGTTCTTTGGCCTGCATATTTTCCGCTTTGCGACGTAACAGCTCCGCCTCTTCTTCCTCCGTCTCAAGTCGCTTTGGCGACTCGACGTGAGTTGTTCGCGTCCGTTCCGCCCTTAGCATTACCACTTCTGCTCTCAATTTTCTGAGCTCAGTTTGATCAGCGTTACATGTCTCCTCATGTCTTTCTTCCCTCCAGTCAGTGACTAGCACTTCTTCCGTCGGAGGTGGTTGGGTGTCGTTTGCGGTATCCACCATTTTGTTTTTGATATATCTTCCCACAGACGGTGCCAATTGATGTGGACCGCGTAAAACGACCTTGAAACGGCTGTTGGTGCGACTTCTTCTTCTTTCCTCGTTCGTCTTCGGTGCGAGTTCTTCAGTCTCCGTCTATCATCTCCGTCGAGGCTTTCAGTCAAAAACTGGAAAACACGTCAAAAGGGGGCCGGGGTTGGTGTCGGCGTAGCCCCTCCGATGCTTAAGTCAGAAAATGGGTGAAAATAGGTGTTTAGGCTGTAAATCAGTTTCAGTTGCTTTGAAAGCATACCTGGGAAATGGACCAACCGTCACTATTTATACTAACCTCAATCAATTTTACCTTGACCTAGTCTTCCACCCTGACCCGCATTTCTTGTGGACCTCACGTTGGGAACATGATCTTTCCCACGATCCCACGTTCTCCTCACGTTGGGAACATGATCTTTCCCACGATCCCATGATCTCGCCGTCGCGGGACCACCTTTCTCGGGCCCCTACCTTGCCTAAGGAGTTTTGACGTCGCTTGGCTCACCTTCCTGGTCCTTCTGTCCTCGGGCCATTCGATCTATTCTCGAATAGTCTACTCTCCGGTGATCTACAGTCTCCCGGAAATCCTGATCATCGGACCTTGCTCCTTTTACTGTTTGGACTACTCGAGTAGCTCCTCGGGCACCTCGTCCTGATCTTTCCCTCCTTGCCTCTCCAATGGGGCTTGCTCCGGCATTTCGCCCTTTTTCAGGCTTGTTCGCCCCGATCCGGTTGTTCTCCTTCCCGCCTCCTTTTTCCTTGTCATGGGACCTCCCCCCTCCTCGGGCTTCGGTTTGTTTAATACCGGTAGCTTCTTTAAATAGTCCTTCAACTCCTTGAAGGCTTTCTCGCACTCGGGCGTCCACTCAAAATCCTTCACTTTCCTTAGTACCTTGAAGAAAGGCATACTTCGTTCGGCAGATCGTGAGATGAATCTGGACAAGGCCGTGATCCTTCCCGTCAGCCTCTGGACTTCGTTTAAGTTTTTCGAGGAAGCCATGTCCGCATTGACTTTCACTTTATCGAGATTGGCTTCAATGCCCGATCGGGTCACCATGTACCCTAAGAACTTTCCCGATCGTACCCCGAAGGTGCACTTAGCGGGGTTCAACTTCAGGCCATAACTCCCGGCCGTGGTGAAAGTCTCCCGAAGGTCTCCCGAGAAGCTATTCTCTGTTTTGGACTTGATCAAAATATCGTCCACTGGTGTCATATACATTTATCAGAATTCAGATTTATATAGGGGTTAGGGGGAAGATTTGTTCTAATGAATTGGTAGATTATAAGATGTACAGCTTGAGAATAGTACTTAATTTTCCCTTACAATAATAATAAATAGATAATGGGGATTAGTGTCTAACTAATCAAATCTCAATCAAATAATCAATCCTCCTCCTCCTGAGCATAACGTCGATGTCGTTCTTCTTGAACGGAAAGTATATACTGGCTTCGCACACAGCCAAAATTACCTTATTCACTAAATATGAGTGTAGCAAAAGTAAGATCGTCTCACAGGAAAAATAGTTGATTTATTTCTAGTTCAGAAGTCGATCAATAATAATAATAATAATATCATTATTAATAAAAGTGGTTTTGTTGATAAAGTTTTCAGCGCAATAGGGAACAAGATGAAATCGAAACTAACAATGAGAAAATAATAGTCGAATGAATTATTGCCCACGTAGATTTATTCAACCGATCATCCATTTATAACTATAATGTGTACGCAAGCATAATCGGTTATAGTTATCGACATAAACCTAAAACCAATGTTTTCTTACGTTCTCGCTAATTAAGCAACGCTATATAATTACTTCCCTAATCGAAAAATAATCTTCTGGGATGCCCCGCAAGATTTAAAGTTCCGACAGCTTTAAATACGAAAAAGACCCAATTATTGACTAATAAATTCGGACGCCGATTTATTTAAGTCAAATTGTTTAACGGTATAATATAACTTACACTTACTGAAGGTAGAGAAGTTTAATCTTGTATGCCACTTATTAAAACGGACAAACAACTACGGATCTGTTGTTTTAATTAGCTATTGATTTACCTAGATCTCATAAACATTGCCCGTTGTTTATTTAACCTAAGCTCGTTGAATTAATAATTCAAGGTAAAAGAGTACTTACGCTTTCACAAATAGGCTTGTTTAATCTCACAGTTTAACAAACCTAGGCTTAATCCTTCGAGTATGGGGATTAGTCGCTAAACACATTAATCAACGCGCAAATGAAAGTAATCTGGATATTGAAATCGAAAATAAACTTACGATCGTGATTGCGACCCTGTTTGTTGATTCTCGCATGAGTAACAGCACCTCAACCGTTCTGTCACAGGCCGCACGACGAGCTCGAAACATACACAAGAGGAACACGGCCCATGAGGTTCCTATTCGATCTGGAAGGCCCTTGAAGCTTCTAGATCTCACTTGAGAATTCTAGGAAGAACCTAGAATCATATGGGATTCTCTAGAGAAAGAATATTACTTGGATATACTTAGAAATATCTAGAGCACTTTCAATAGCCGTTAGATTAAAATGATCTCATTCGTCCATTCCCAAAGGACATTTGTATATATAGGGGTGCTTGGCTCATTTGTAGATCATCAAGTGAAATGCAAAGCTATTTCTCTCACTCCTTTCTCACTCTACGACACTTTTGCATACTTGTTATCTTTCCAACTCAGGCAATTTTGAAGAGACTGACTTAGCTAAAGTCGCATGAGGGCGAACATGAGGAGCTAAGGTCGAGAACACCTTGCTACAGAAGGAGATAGCCAAGGTGCAAACTGTTGTGCAGGACCTAAGGGAAGAAGTCACTGCCTATCGTGGAGCCGCTCTCATGGGGACTGCTATCGTAGGCACCCCAAGTCCAAGGATTGAACTACCCAAGCCCAAGTCATGCAGTGGGAAGAGGGAGGCCAAGTTAGTCGAGGACTACCTTTGGACGATGGAGAGGTACTTCGAGGACGCCCGAGTCATTGAGGAGAACGACAAGGTACGTATCGCTTCCGCCTATTTAAGAGACACCGCCTTATTATGGTGGCGAAGAATCCATGGTGACATCGAACGAGGCGAGCGCACCATGGACACCTGGGAGGACTTCAAAACGAAACTGAAACGCCATTTTTATCCTGAAAATGTGGTGTATGAGGCACGCAAGAAGCTAAGGAAGCACAAGTCGTCTCTCATCGACTATGTGAATGAGTTTCAGGTACTCGCTCTATAGATCCCTTGCTTAACATCTGCCGATATGCTCTTTTACTTCATAGATGGCCTCCAAATTGGGCCAAACGAGAGCTACAAAGAAGAATGTGACTACGATCGACGACGCCATAGCTGAAGTCGAAAAGCTCACCGAGTTCCAACGTGGCCATGATCCCTCTATGCCCAAGAACGAGAAGGGCCACTAGGGTAAAGGTGGGGGAGAGAGGCGCGACCACAAAACGGACTACGGGAAAGGACATGATGCGAAAAACACCAATGAGGCATCCACGAGCCGATATCCCAAAGCTTGGCAAGACAAAAGCAACCGCAGGTGTACCAAAGGGAGGATGCTTTAGTTTCGAGGACCACACCGTTTTGTGGACTATCCCAAGTACAAAGCCTTGGTGGCCATGGCCAAGAACCAAGACGTACCCGATGACAATGAGGAGGCCGGCAAATCGGATTATTGCAGCTACTCAATGCCATCAATGCAAAGTCAAGCCGGCGAGGAACCATTAAGGGTCGATGTACGTGGACGCTATCATCAACGGAAAACCACAAAGGCCTTGATCGATTTCGGGGCAACACATAACTTCATTGCTAACGAGGAGGCCAAGAGGTTGGACCTATACATAATAAAGGCGACGGTTGGCTAAAGACCGTAAATGCTGAAGCTAAGCCCCTGGGAGGCATTGCAAAGGACGTAAAGGCGACTATGGGAACATGGACCGGCCAAGCAAACTTTTCAGTGGTACCCATGGTTGACTTCCGACTGGTGTTCAGCATTGAATTCTTTCGGCAGGTATGTGCAATTCTAATACCCTCTTGCAATACCGTATGTGTCATGGATCGAGGATCCCCTTTCATTGTGCCGGCAACGAGTGAGGCAAAAGCAAGCAACGGGGGCATTTGTCGGCTATGCAGGTGGCCAAGGGACTCAAGAAAGGCGAGCCAACATTTTTGACCACTCATGTGGAGGATAACCCGAAGGAGGACCTAGCTGAAGTACCTCCAATCATTCAACAAGTCTTGGACGGGGATGTGATGCCTCGAAGCCTACCCAAGAAGCTTCCACCTAGAAGGGAGGTGGATCATGTAATCGAGCTAGAAGTAGGTGCCAAGCCATCCGCAATGGCACCATATCGATTGGCCCCAACGGAGCTGGAGGAACTCCACAGGCAACTGAACAAGCTAGTGGAGGCGGGATTCATCCGGCCATCCAAGGCACCATTCGGCGCAACTGTTCTACTCCAAAAGAAGCACGATGGCTCCTTAAGGATGTGCGTGGACTATCGGGCGCTTACTAAGGTGATGGTGAAGAACAAATATCTCATAACCTGTTGGGATACCCGGTGTCTCCCGGAGATGCCATGTCCCCGATACGGTGCAGAACAAAAATTTTCTGGGTTCCCTTATTGCCCTCGTTGCTCGGATCAGAATAGTAACACATAGACATGTAATAGGGCGGGTCAAACCGTAGAGAATTAGCAGTTGAAGCGAGTGACAGCTCCTCGTCCTTTTCTTCACGACTTCGTCGATGGTGGTGGATGGCACTAGATCGTCACGCCGACCTCGCAGTGTACCACGGAATCAGTTCTCTAAAGATGGCTAGAGAGAACCGAGTCGTCGCGTGAGAGAATAGTGTTTTTTTGTTCGTGTGTTTTTGTGCCTTTGTTATGACGAAATTTTCTCTCCAAATTATGAAATAGGGCTGTCCTATTTATACTATAATATACTTCGAAATCCCTTGGATATATCAAAGATATGGTTTTTGATTTTGCTTCTTAAGTGGAGAGATTTTGTCATATCTTTCTCTCCCTTATTTAATTCAAAATTCATATAAGGACACTTACAATAATTAGACAACTAACTTAAATACTAAGTCAAACTAAGTATATTTAAATATGGTATAAAATTCGAAACTTAATCCAAGATTAATTTCGAAATTTTCACCTTAAAATAAATAATATTCCAAATACATTATTTCCATATTATATTTAATTTTCGAAATTCCCAAGGCATAATTCAAAACTCAGCTTTCAAATTCCAATTTTACCCTCAAGCCTTTTAAGCACTTGGCCAAGCCCAAGTCTCAAAGTTAGTTTCATACGAAGTCCGATTTCGGTCCAGTCCATTAAACGGCCCGAGGCCCACTAAGGCGCGGCCCAACGGCCCAAGGCCCGTTAAGGCCCAAAAAACTTTCTCTCCTTATCAGTACACGTTGATGATCCTTTTTAAGCCCGACTCTCTAGGTTCGACTCAATCGGCAAGGGAGGAATCCAAGAGTCCGGCAGTTACCTAGCCAATCCCGCAGTACCGGACCGTAACCCGATTCGAGTGCGAATTTGTCTTTATTCGAGAACCTTACTATAGATTATAGTACTACGTATAAACCCTTCAGCTGTGTCCCAATCGAGTGAGAGCCATGGTCTATGTCAAACTCACTATACTCGATTCTATGATAAAACGGGGACGAGGCAAATTACCAAAACTACCCTCCATGTCTAACATGAGTTAGTTCAATACCTTGGCCAAAGATTTCGTAATCTCCGTCGCCGTCTCATAGGGCACTTATCTCGATTACTTGCAAGACTGTGAATCCGTACTCGGCGGTCTAAGCCCGGTAATCACAAATCGTCATCGAGACCTCATCTGGCCCGCTGACCCATGCAACAGCAAATCGGGACGAGGGAAACCAGTGACAGTCGAGACTTCAAAATCAACTCCGTCAAAGCCCCTTCCGGTCTACGTTCACGTAGACTACTATAGTGTTGTCATCGGTCATTGACATCCCCTGAGTAATAAGCCATGTTCGACCATACGACCCGTGAGTCGGTGTCCATGAAACGTTTCAATCCCTTGATTCGACTCGCATCATAGGTCATGACCTTCGCTTCCAAGCGGGATATCGGCACTCGATAGGTCATCGACAATAAGCCGTAATCGGTTATCCAGCACCCAACTGGAGCCTAAGGCTTACGAACTTTTAATGCTCGAGGTTGAGAGTCCACTGGTGCCTTCCTCTCCCGTACCCATCGAGAACAGTGACTTAACTTGACACATTGGAGTTCATTTATTGCTTTACCGGATGCTTAGTAAAGTACTCTTATATCCAATAACGAACAAGGCCTTTCAATAAACACATAAAAAATATCTTATTACATAAAAGGTCGAATGATAAATAAGCTAATGCCCTATACAATCTAATCCTCGTATAGCATTCGAGGGCATATTCCTAACAATCTCCCACTTGCACTCAATTCCATGCGCTGCAGTATCTAATACCCATCTTTTCGAGATGTCTAGCCAGCACTGCCTGTGATAGAGGCTTGGTGAATGGGTCGGCCACGTTTCCTCCGCGGTCGCAATATTCTGCACGGCTATGTAGCCATTCTCATCGAATCCACGTAACACGTGGTACTTTCTTTCTATATGTTTGGACATGCTGTGAGACCTCGGTTCTTTCGCCTGACCAATAGCGCCAGTATTGTCACACCACAATGGCAATGGCCTATCTGCTACAGGAACGACACCAGTTTCTTCCAAGAACTTTCTCATCCAAACACCTTCCTTAGCTGCCTCTGAGACCGCTATATACTGTGCTTTGCAGGTGGAATATGAAGTAGTGCTCTGTTTGGAATTTTTCCAAGACACCGCTCCACCGTTGAGCGTAAAGATGAATCCTGAAGTGGATTTTCGGTCGTCCATGTCAGACTGGAAATCCGATACCCTTCCACTTCCAATTCTCCATTACCGTAGACCAGCATCATATCCTTAGTCCGTCTGAGGTACTTGAGGATAGTTTTGACTGCTGTCCAATGTTCCTTACCAGGGTCAGCCTGAAACCGACTGACTACGCTCACCAGCGTACGCCAAGTCAGGTCGCGTGCAAAGCATCGCGTACATCAAGCTACCCACTGCGGATGTAGAGGGAATTCCATTAATCTCTTTCCGCTCGCAACTCACTTTGAGGGCTCATAACCTTGCAAAGGTGAATCCCATGCCGCATAGGCAGGAACCCTTTCTTAGAGTTGTCCATATTATATCGCTTTAGGACCTTCTCTAAGTAAAGGCCTGAGAGAGTCCTAACATATGATTTGCTCGATCTCTATAGAGCCGAATCCCCAAGATGTAGGTAGCTTCTCCCAAGTCTTTCATGGAGAATTCGGTCGAAAGCCACGCTTTCACCATCGAGAGTATTCCAATATCATTTCCTATCAAAAGGGTGTCGTCCACGTACAATACGAGGAAAGATATTTTGCTCCACTGCTTTTTCTTGTAGACGCAAGGTTCATCTTCGTTCTTTAAGAATCCATGGCCCTTGACCACTTCATCGAACCGAAGATTCCAGCTTCTGGAGGCTTGTTTCAGTCCATAAATGGACTTGTTCAGTTTGCACACCTTATGAGCATCTCCTTGCGATGTAAAACCCTTGGGCTGCTCCATATATATTTCCTCCTTGAGGTATCCACTTAGGAACGCAGTTTTCACATCCATCTGTCAGATCTCATAGACATAGTGCGCAGCTATCGCAAGCAATGTTCGAATGGACTTCATCATAGCAACAGGTGAAAAGGTCTCCTCATAGTCAATGCCCTCTTTTTGACTGTACCCTTTCGTCACAAGCCTAACTTTGTTGTATCAAACCAATCCGTCAGATCCTATCTTTCTCTTGTAGATCCATTTACACCCATGGGTCTGAAACCATCTGGGACACAGCTGAAGGGTTTATACGTAGTACTATAATCTATAGTAAGGTTCTCGAATAAAGACAAATTCGCACTCGAATCGGGTTACGGTCAGGTACTGCGGGGATTGGCTAGGTAACTGCCGGACTCTTGGATTCCTCCCTTGCCGATTGAGTCGAACCTAGAGAGTCGGGCTTAAAAAGGATCATCAACGTGTACTGATAAGGAGAGAAAGTTTTTTGGGCCTTAACGGGCCTTGGGCCGTTGGGCCGCGCCTTAGTGGGCCTCGGGCCGTTTAATGGACTGGACCGAAATCGGACTTCGTATGAAACTAACTTTGAGACTTGGGCTTGGCCAAGTGCTTAAAAGGCTTGAGGGTAAAATTGGAATTGACCCTAAGCTGATTTTTGAATTATGCCTTGGGAATTATTTCGAAAATTAAATATAATATGGAAATAATGTATTTGGAATATTATTTATTTTAAGGTGAAAATTTCGAAATTAATCTTGGATTAAGTTCGAATTTTATACCATATTTAAATATACTTAGTTTGACTTAGTATTTAAGTTAGTTGTCTAATTATTGTAAGTGTCCTTATATGAATTTTGAATTAAATAAGGGAGAGAAAGATATGACAAAATCTCTCCACTTAAGAAGCAAAATCAAAAACCATATCTTTGATATATCCAAGGGATTTCGAAGTATATTATAGTATAAATAGGACAGCCCTATTTCATAATTTGGAGAAAATTTCGTCATAACAAAGGCACAAAACACACCGAACAAAAAAACACTATTCTCTCACGCGACGACTCGGTTCTCTCTAGCCATCTTTAGAGAACTGATTCCGTGGTACACTGCGAGGTCGGCGTGACGATCTAGTGCCATCCACCACCATCGACGAAGTCGTGAAGAAAAGGACGAGGAGCTGTCACTCGCTTCAACTGCTAATTCTCTACGGTTTGACCCGCCCTATGTCTATGTGTTACTATTCTGATCCGAGCAACGAGGGCAATAAGGGAACCCAGAAAATTTTTGTTCTGCACCGTATCCGGGGACATGGCATCTCCGGGAGACACCGGGTATCCCAACAGGTTATGAGATATTTGTTCTTCACCATCACCATAGTAAGCGCCCGATAGTCCACGCACATCCTTAAGGAGCCATCGTGCTTCTTTTGGAGTACAACAGTTGCGCCGAATGGTGCCTTGGATGGCCGGATGAATCCCGCCTCCACTAGCTTGTTCAGTTGCCTGTGGAGTTCCTCCAGCTCCGTTGGGGCCAATCGATATGGTGCCATTGCGGATGGCTTGGCACCTACTTCTAGCTCGATTACATGATCCACCTCCTTCTAGGTGGAAGCTTCTTGGGTAGGCTTCGAGGCATCACATCCCCGTCCAAGACTTGTTGAATGATTGGAGGTACTTCAGCTAGGTCCTCCTTCGGGTTATCCTCCACATGAGTGGTCAAAAATGTTGGCTCGCCTTTCTTGAGTCCCTTGGCCACCTGCATAGCCGACAAATGGCCCCGTTGCTTGCTTTTGCCTCACTCGTTGCCGGCACAATGAAAGGGGATCCTCGATCCATGACACATACGGTATTGCAAGAGGGTATTAGAATTGCACATACCTGCCGAAAGAATTCAATGCTGAACACAGTCGGAAGTCAACCATGGGTACCACTGAAAAGTTTGCTTGGCCGGTCCATGTTCCCATAGTCGCCTTTACGTCCTTTGCAATGCCTCCCAGGGGCTTAGCTTCAGCATTTACGGTCTTTAGCCAACCGTCGCCCTTTATTATGTATAGGTCCAACCTGTTGGCCTCCTCGTTAGCAATGAAGTTATGTGTTGCCCCGAAATCGATCAAGGCCTTTGTGGTTTTCCGTTGATGATAGCGTCCACGTACATCGACCCTTAATGGTTCCTCGTCGGGCTTGACTTTGCATTGATGGCATTGAGTAGCTGCAATAATCCGATTTGCCCGGCCTCCTCATTGTCATCGGGTACGTCTTGGTTCTTGGCCATGGCCACCAAGGCTTTGTACTTGGGATAGTCCACAAAACGTGTGTGGTCCTCGAAACTAAAGCATCCTCCCTTTGGTACACCTTGCGGCTTGCTTTTGTCTTGCCAAGCTTTGGGATATCGGCTCGTGGATGTTTTTCTCATTGGTGTTTTTCGCATGTCCTTTCCGTAGTCCGTTTTGTGGTCGCGCCTCTCTCCCCCACCTTTACCCTAGTGGCCCTTCTCGTTCTTGGGCATAGAGGGATCATGGCCACGTTGGAACTCGGTGAGCTTTTCGACTTCAGCTATGGCGTCGTCGATCGTAGTCACATTCCTCTTTGTAGCTCTCGTTTGGCCCAATTTTGGAGGCCATCTATGAAGTAAAAGAGCATATCGGCAGATGTTAAGCAAGGGATCTATAGAGCGAGTACCTGAAACTCATTCACATAGTCGATGAGAGACGACTTGTGCTTCCTTAGCTTCTTGCGTGCCTCATACACCACATTTTCAGGATAAAAATGGCGTTTCAGTTTCGTTTTGAAGTCCTCCCAGGTGTCCATGGTGCGCTCGCCTCGTTCGATGTCACCATGGATTCTTCGCCACCATAATAAGGCGGTGTCTCTTAAATAGGCGGAAGCGATACGTACCTTGTCGTTCTCCTCAATGACTCGGGCGTCCTCGAAGTACCTCTCCATCGTCCAAAGGTAGTCCTCGACTAACTTGGCCTCCCTCTTCCCACTGCATGACTTGGGCTTGGGGTAGTTCAATCCTTGGACTTGGGGTGCCTACGATAGCAGTCCCCATGAGAGCGGCTCCACGATAGGCAGTGACTTCTTCCCTTAGGTCCTGCACAACAGTTTGCACCTTGGCTATCTCCTTCTGTAGCAAGGTGTTCTCGACCTTAGCTCCTCATGTTCGCCCTCATGCGACTTTAGCTAAGTCAGTCTCTTCAAAATTGCCTGAGTTGGAAAGATAACAAGTATGCAAAAGTGTCGTAGAGTGAGAAAGGAGTGAGAGAAATAGCTTTGCATTTCACTTGATGATCTACAAATGAGCCAAGCACCCCTATATATACAAATGTCCTTTGGGAATGGACGAATGAGATCATTTTAATCTAACGGCTACTGAAAGTGCTCTAGATATTTCTAAGTATATCCAAGTAATATTCTTTCTCTAGAGAATCCCATATGATTCTAGGTTCTTCCTAGAATTCTCAAGTGAGATCTAGAAGCTTCAAGGGCCTTCCAGATCGAATAGGAACCTCATGGGCCGTGTTCCTCTTGTGTATGTTTCGAGCTCGTCGTGCGGCCTGTGACAGAACGGTTGAGGTGCTGTTACTCATGCGAGAATCAACAAACAGGGTCGCAATCACGATCGTAAGTTTATTTTCGATTTCAATATCCAGATTACTTTCATTTGCGCGTTGATTAATGTGTTTAGCGACTAATCCCCATACTCGAAGGATTAAGCCTAGGTTTGTTAAACTGTGAGATTAAACAAGCCTATTTGTGAAAGCGTAAGTACTCTTTTACCTTGAATTATTAATTCAACGAGCTTAGGTTAAATAAACAACGGGCAATGTTTATGAGATCTAGGTAAATCAATAGCTAATTAAAACAACAGATCCGTAGTTGTTTGTCCGTTTTAATAAGTGGCATACAAGATTAAACTTCTCTACCTTCAGTAAGTGTAAGTTATATTATACCGTTAAACAATTTGACTTAAATAAATCGGCGTCCGAATTTATTAGTCAATAATTGGGTCTTTTTCGTATTTAAAGCTGTCGGAACTTTAAATCTTGCGGGGCATCCCAGAAGATTATTTTTCGATTAGGGAAGTAATTATATAGCGTTGCTTAATTAGCGAGAACGTAAGAAAACATTGGTTTTAGGTTTATGTCGATAACTATAACCGATTATGCTTGCGTACACATTATAGTTATAAATGGATGATCGGTTGAATAAATCTACGTGGGCAATAATTCATTCGACTATTTTTTCTCATTGTTAGTTTCGATTTCATCTTGTTCCCTATTGCGCTGAAAACTTTATCAACAAAACCACCTTATTAATAATGATATTATTATTATTATTATTGATCGACTTCTGAACTAGAAATAAATCAACTATTTTTCCTGTGAGACGATCTTACTTTTGCTACACTCATATTTAGTGAATAAGGTAATTTTGGCTGTGTGCGAAGCCAGTATATACTTTCCGTTCAAGAAGAACGACATCGACGTTATGCTCAGGAGGAGGAGGATTGATTATTTGATTGAGATTTGATTAGTTAGACACTAATCCCCATTATCTATTTATTATTATTGTAGGGAAAATTAAGTACTATCCTCAAGCTGTACATCTTATAATCTACCAATTCATTAGAACAAATCTTCCCCCTAACCCCTATATAAATCTGAATTCTGATAAATGTATATGACACCAGTGGACGATATTTTGATCAAGTCCAAAACAGAGAATAGCTTCTCGGGAGACCTTCGGGAGACTTTCACCACGGCCGGGAGTTATGGCCTGAAGTTGAACCCCGCTAAGTGCACCTTCGGGGTACGATCGGGAAAGTTCTTAGGGTACATGGTGACCCGATCGGGCATTGAAGCCAATCTCGATAAAGTGAAAGTCAATGCGGACATGGCTTCCTCGAAAAACTTAAACGAAGTCCAGAGGCTGACGGGAAGGATCACGGCCTTGTCCAGATTCATCTCACGATCTGCCGAACGAAGTATGCCTTTCTTCAAGGTACTAAGGAAAGTGAAGGATTTTGAGTGGACGCCCGAGTGCGAGAAAGCCTTCAAGGAGTTGAAGGACTATTTAAAGAAGCTACCGGTATTAAACAAACCGAAGCCCGAGGAGGGGGGAGGTCCCATGACAAGGAAAAAGGAGGCGGGAAGGAGAACAACCGGATCGGGGCGAACAAGCCTGAAAAAGGGCGAAATGCCGGAGCAAGCCCCATTGGAGAGGCAAGGAGGGAAAGATCAGGACGAGGTGCCCGAGGAGCTACTCGAGTAGTCCAAACAGTAAAAGGAGCAAGGTCCGATGATCAGGATTCCGGGAGACTGTAGATCACCGGAGAGTAGACTATTCGAGAATAGATCGAATGGCCCGAGGACAGAAGGACCAGGAAGGTGAGCCAAGCGACGTCAAAACTCCTTAGGCAAGGTAGGGGCCCGAGAAAGGTGGTCCCGCGACGGCGAGATCATGGGATCGTGGGAAAGATCATGTTCCCAACGTGAGGAGAACGTGGGATCGTGGGAAAGATCATGTTCCCAACGTGAGGTCCACAAGAAATGCGGGTCAGGGTGGAAGACTAGGTCAAGGTAAAATTGATTGAGGTTAGTATAAATAGTGACGGTTGGTCCATTTCCCAGGTATGCTTTCAAAGCAACTGAAACTGATTTACAGCCTAAACACCTATTTTCACCCATTTTCTGACTTAAGCATCGGAGGGGCTACGCCGACACCAACCCCGGCCCCCTTTTGACGTGTTTTCCAGTTTTTGACTGAAAGCCTCGACGGAGACGATAGACGGAGACTGAAGAACTCGCACCGAAGACGAACGAGGAAAGAAGAAGAAGTCGCACCAACAGCCGTTTCAAGGTCGTTTTACGCGGTCCACATCAATTGGCACCGTCTGTGGGAAGATATATCAAAAACAAAATGGTGGATACCGCAAACGACACCCAACCACCTCCGACGGAAGAAGTGCTAGTCACTGACTGGAGGGAAGAAAGACATGAGGAGACATGTAACGCTGATCAAACTGAGCTCAGAAAATTGAGAGCAGAAGTGGTAATGCTAAGGCGGAACGGACGCGAACAACTCACGTCGAGTCGCCAAAGCGACTTGAGACGGAGGAAGAAGAGGCGGAGCTGTTACGTCGCAAAGCGGAAAATATGCAGGCCAAAGAACAAGAGAAAGAGACGGAAGAAAAAACATTGAGGGCGGAAATCAACACCTTACGGGCCGAGGAAAAGAGAATTATGGAAGCGAGACAGATCGTGTAATGGGAGCGGATGAAGGAGGAAATTTAGGGGCTGAAGGAGTTGGCTAATCCGCAAATACCTCTTCCAGTCCAATGAGGTTCTCCCTTTTCAGAAGAAGTCATTCGTGCCCCTCTGCCGAGCAACTTTAGATTCCAGGACATGAACCGGTATGAGGGCTCGGGACCTCCTGAGGACCACTTAGCCAGCTTTGAAGGGAACGCCGCGCTCTACCAACTGGGAGACACGATCAAGTGCCGAGTGTTCGCCACGACCCTCGCGAAAGGAGCCCAGCAATGGTTCACTATGCTACCCGCGGGCCACGATTTTGCAAACTTCACCCACGCATTCTTGTGGCAATTTTCTAGCAGCCGAAGGAGACCCTTCTCGGCAGTGAACCTGCTGAACATGAAGCGAGGAGACCAAGAGAGCCTGCGAGACAATTCTGAAGCGATTCAACAAGATAATGATGGAAGTCCCGACCGCCAGTCCAGACATGTTGATCGGGGCTTTCCACATTGGACTGAATGAAGGAGATCTCTCCGATCATTGGTAAAAAATACCCAACCAAAGTGGAGGACCTAATAATCAGAGTGGAAAAGTATCGATAAATGTTTTAGTGATTATCGATACATAATATATATAAGTTTTGGTAACTTTCGAAAGATGAAGTGTTCTTGAGGCTTCGATTTTTTTTATGTACCCATTTCTGGATTCGAAGTAGATTTTTTACATGTTCTCCATAGTTATGTTTTAGGTTTTTCAAAGAATCACAATTTTGAACATCAGCCAATTTAAATTCCCGTGAATGTCGGGCGATTAGGTAGCTTAACTTTTTTTTAAAGTCGGACGATTTAGGTAGCTTAACTTTTTTTAAAATCGGGCGATTTAGATAGCTTAATTTTTTTTAAGTCGGGCGATTTGAGTAGTCAATTTCTTTGGAATCTCGGGCGATTTTAGAATATTAGTGTTCTTAAGAAGTTTGAATGAACTTCCGGGCGATTTGTGGAAGGAAAGAATAACTCGGCGAAAGTAGGTCTTAAATGTAGCAATCGACCGATTCTATAAAATATCTCAAACTATCGGGCGATTCCAAGAAAGTAAAACTCTCGGCGATTTTGGCTTGGGGACATTGCAAATCGGGCGATTTGCACCTTAGATGGAGAGCTCGGGGATTTCAACTAAAGGAGCCTCAAATCGGGCGATTTTGGCATAATTAACTCAAATTGGGCGTTTGGTTTTGGGGTTTGATTTTATTCCTTATTGATTTTACCATTCAATAGTTATTGTTGGAATTGGCATAAATAGGTAGTTGCAGTTCGTTATTGTTCTTTCTGGTACTATTCTTGATGCTTTAGTTCTTGCAAGTGATACCCTGACATCTTCAATCAGGCTTGATGAATTCAAAAGATATCCAAATACTAGCAAGCCAGCGATATCTAGGCCATCATGCTAGATAATTTAGTAGTTAGTTCAATAGTTTTTAACAAAGGAAGTACAGCATGATATGCATGAGACCTTTATTGATTTTTTTACCTTTCCCCTTCTCCCTCAACAGGTGGCTGCAGAGCATGATAATTTAGACATGATGTTTTTTCTTCATATTGAACTTGTAAGTTCGTAACTAATTTGTGGGTTGTTTTCTTATAGACTATGCAAGAAGACCACACCCAAACTCAACAAAAATCTCTTTCGGAAGATATTCAAATGAAAGAAAGCGAAACACAAGAATCATCGTCCAAGAGGACTAGGAAGATAACATCAAAGGTTTGGGAGCATTTTGATAAAATTCGTTTGGATGGTCAACTCAAGGCGAGATGTAAGTATTGTTCTTCCATGCTCTCTTGTGCAACTAATAGTGGAACTTCGCACCTCAAAAAGCACATTGAGCATTCATGCACGAGTAGACATTTGAAGTTGACGAAGGGTAAGAATAAAGTGGATGAGTCGAGTAGTTTAGAGCCTTTTCAAGAAGAGACCATTAAAAATGAGTTGATAAATATGATAGTAATGCATGAATATCCATTATCGATGGTTGAGCATATTGGTTTTCGGAGATATTCTAATAGCCTCAATCCCTCGTTTAGAGTGATGTCAAGGAATACTTTAAAGAAGAACATTTTGAATATCTTTGAAACGGAAAAGGTTACACTCAAGAACTTGGTTGAGCGGAATTCTGGAAGAGTTGCCATCACTACAGATATGTGGACTTGCTCCAACCAAAGAAAAGGTTTTATGGCAATCACTTCTCACTTTATTAACGAGGAATGGATCTTAAGAAGTAGGCTATTAAAGTTTTCATATGTGCCGTGTCCTCATACGAGCCTTGTTCTTACAAATCTCGTTATGGATTGTTTGTCTCAATATGGGATTGAGAATAAAATTTCAGCGATAGTCGTCGACAATTGTAGCACAAATGATGCAATGTTGATTTCTTTGTGTGAAAAACTTGAGAGTACTGAGCTATTGTTACACGGGCGTTTCTTGCATATAAGGTGTAGTACCCATATTTTGAACTTGGTAGTCAAGGAAGGATTAAATCGGATTGGCCACGTAATTGCAATTGTTAGGGAATGTGTCTCTTTTTGGATGTTAACGCCAAAAAGGATTGAGAAATTTGAAGATGCTTGTCGTGCATATAAGTTGCCTATGAAAAGATTAGTTCTTGATTGTGAAACCCGATGGAATTCCACTTATCTAATGCTTGGAGCGGCTATTCCTTATAAGGATGTGTTTCAAAGGCTTAAGAGGTTCAATAAGAACCTGAAATTTGTTGCTCCTTCTGATGATGATTGGAGAATAGCTACGGTTATTCGTGGGAAGCTTGAGAAGTTTTATACGACTACTAATCTTTTCTCCGGTCGGAATTATCCTACTATAAACTTGTTCTTCCGAAGAGTTTGTGAAATGAAGCTTGATTTGATTGATTGGTCCTCAAATGGTGCACATAATGATGAAGAGGATATGAAAGTTGTTAAGGAAATGGCGGATGCTATGCTTAGGAAGCTAAACAAGTATTGGGATAAATTCTTTGGGATCATGGTTATTGGTTGTGTTTTAGATCCAAGAAATAAAATGGATTGTGTGCGTTACTACTTTGAGAAAATGTATGGTGATGATGCGGAAAATGAAGTTGACAAGGTTACCAACTTGCTTACCGAAATTTTGGGTGAATATAAAAAAAAGGTTGAGGCAAGTGATGAAGTTGGCGGTTCTAATGTAGTAGTGAAAGGCTCTCGTAAGCGGGCAACACCTCTTGCGGATGGTGGCGAAGAGGACGGGTTTGCTAGATCGAAGAGGAGAAAAGTGAGACACTTTAATAGTATTCGAAGTGAGTTAGAGACCTATTTGGAAGATATATTTTGGATGAGAATAAGGATTTTGACATCCTTCAGTTTTGGAAAGTGAATATCAAATATCCAACTCTTCGAAAAATTGCAATGGATGTGCTTGCTATTCCCGTGTCTACGGTGGCTTCTGAGAGTGCGTTTAGCATGGGCGGGAGAGTTGTTACCCCTCATCGTTCAAGGCTTCATGCAAAAACTGTGGAAGCTTTGATGTGCTTGCAAAGTTGGATGACGGATGATCTCAAAGGTATGACTTTTTTGTAGTTCTGTTAAAAAAAAAGAAGCATTTTTTTAATGAATATGCATTCGATTATCATGTATGCTTATATGTTGTGAATTTGTGTGAATTATGAAGGAACAACCATGGAAGATACATTTGCGCTTGGCTCGGTTATTGAGGACTTGGATGGAGATGATCATGAAGTTGATGAAGTCGAAATACTTGATATGGTATGCTTATAAATTCAGAAAATTTTAAAATTTACTTTAGTTTTAGCATTCTTTAACTGATTTTCTTTAAATTTAAGGATCTTGATGATGTGCAATCCTCTCACTTCGAAGATGATGTTTGAAGATTCGACTTGGATTCGGAGCATGGATTTTCGACTTAAATTTTGTTTCTTTCTACATTTTCTTATGAGAGATTGATTTAATCAAGAATGTTGTTGGATCTATTTTAATGTTCGATTTTCTATTGACAGTTTGATCGGATTATGAAATGAAGTAATGTTGTTTTTAGAGTATTAAAGATCCATTTTATGCCCATTTAAGATCCGTTTACCCGTTTAATTTAATGGGGTTGGGTCTATACCCAATTATTGTTACCCATTAAATAAATGGGTATGCTCATACTCATTTATTTAATTGGGTATAGGTATGGATCTAGATGGCATACCCATACCCTACCCGTTGCCATCTCTACTGGCAAGTACGTCATTCAGATTTAGTAAAAAAATAATACACTTGTATTTATTGGAGTTCGTTTACAGTAGATGTAGACATGCTTCGCCCGAACGGCCGATTTATCGATAGGAAGGGCCGATTTTCCGGGCGGTAAATATTAGGGTTTAGATATTTCTACGACAGAATGCTGGTGGTGAGAGGTGGTAGAAGACGATGTAATTTCTTATTTTAATTAAAATTGATTTTAAATTTGTAATGGGCTCTTTCCTAATGGGCCTAAAGGTTATTGGAAAATCTTTTGGTTGAATATTTAACACCCATTTGGTTTAAGCGTATTTTAATTAAAATAAAATCAATCAATATCAATATCCACAATCATATATTAAAATTAGATGAGTTTTGTCGGTACGTGCTTGTTGATTTTCAATCCTTCTTCAGTTTGTAGAGGAAAATGATATTCTATTGGTGTGCACAAATGTATATAATGTTATTTTATATTTAAGAGATTTGTGTATTACCTATGCTGTTGACCGATGTTAGTTAAAATTCAACTTTTATATTTATGCTTTGCCTTTTATATTGATTTAACTGTTTGATTTATGTTAAACTTAAAACTGTAATTATTGGGATTATGTTTTTTTTAGGTATCACCTAAGTGCTCCATCTGAAGCTCCGTTTGACTTACATAAGGTATGTGGTGACTAATTTCTTGTTTCTTATGTTACCCAGTTTAATATTTACTGACATGTAGACTATATAATTTAAGATTAGAAATCCAGTAGAAATCATGGAAAGCCCCCGGCTTTCACGAAAAAGAAAATATGCGACCATTGAGGAAAGGATAGAACAAAGAAACCGTATACCTAATCAGCAAAGAAAATTAAGAAATAATATTAATTCTCGAAATCAACATTCACTACTTTTACATATCGAACCTGAATTATTACCTCCAACAACTAAATGCTTATATTGTGGTGCTATTCGGGTCTATTTAGAACCACCATCTTTTTGTTATTCGTCGGGCCAAATAATGTTGCTTGAAACGGAAATGCCTTCTGAACTAGTGAGCTTAATTAGGAGATACAAGACTTATGCTGGCATATACGTGATTTTATACGTTGCTATAATATGTTCGCGTTCACTTCTATGGGAGTGCATTATGATAAATCATTAGCAAAATGAAATCGCGGTATATACACATTCCGAGTACAAGGACAATTATACCATTTCATAAATCAATTACTACCAACTGAGAACGATAATTTACAATATCTTCAGTTATACTTTTATGACACCAACAATGAAATATTAAATCGCTTATCCACTATCTCAGACTTTAAAAAGGAAGCTATTGAATTATGTACTAATGTCATGAAAATGAATTCATATGCAAATTTCTTCCGAAACTTAATTAATGTAGAAAATCTTGATTTGTACAAAATCGCTTTACATACAGATACTTGGTTGATCAGCGTGTTTTCAATAAGCCAACTGCACCACATGTTGCGGGAATATGGTTAGAATAAGAAAATCAAAATAGTTGTGTTTGCCGACACATTCAAGTTTATCCTATAAATAAGCAACCTCAAATTATCAAATATTATTACGGTTGTTATGATCCTTTGCAATATCTTTAATATTTCCTAATGGAGAACCGGGTTGGCATCGTAATATATCGAGAAACATCGATGATAGAAATTATCTTCCGTCAAACAAGACAATATCAATTTTCATATAGCAGATTACATAAATGTCAACGATTACTTATTCGCTGAATCCGAAGGTTGGTGCAATTACTAATTACAAAATAAAATTAACTTATATGTGTATACTAATTAAAAAATATTTATACATGTTCAGGAACTCGAATGCACCGAAGTATGAATGTGTCGTGCCGTGAATACTATTGTTATAAATTACAGATAAGAGAAAGCGGTCACTCATATCACAGGTAGGGGTGGGCGTTCGGGTTCGGGTATTCGGGTTTTACCCGAATCCGATCGGGTTCGGGTAGTTCGGGTCGGATAAATCGGGTTTTATGTCGGGTATCGGGTTATCCAATACCCGATAATTATTTATCGGGTTGGTATCGGGTAGTAATTTACTATCCGATCGGATTATTCGGGTACTCGATAAATTATTTTTAAATATATGGTTTTATACTTTAACATTAAAGAAATATAATTACATATCTAGATATCAATATCTAATGTGAGTTGTGTTAAAGTTTTAAATATTATTTCGATTAATTTCAATTGCGTAATTAACAAGTGATATTTTATTATCGATACATAAATCACTATAAAAATTGAAAATATATTCTTAAAGTTTTATAAATAAACATATAAAAATATGTTTATATTATATTTATTGAAAATATAACATCCAAATACTATATGTGACATTTAACATGGATATTTTGATATGTTATAATATGTTTAGTCATATTTTTTCAATTCAAAATCGGGTACCCGACGTTGGGTAACCGAATCCGATCTATACCCGACAAGCGGGTACCCGACGTAGATCGGGGGTTTGGGTAGTGAAAATCTTAACCCGAACCCGAAATTATCCGTTACCTGACTACCCGATTCGATGCCCACCCCTACACACAGGAAGACTTCTCCAACAATATGTAGTTGATATGTACATAAAAAGTGAGACATCATGATTAGACTTCTATAAAAATGAAGAAATGAAATGTCGTCTGCGTAGAGAACTTTATCAGGGTTTGGTAGATAGTACTTCTCAAGGATATCAAGAAGGCATAGACAATGGTAAGCACGTAATATTGCCAACCTCATTTATTGGTGGGCCTAGGGATATGCGAAAGAGAGATAGTACAAAGATTCGGTAAACCAGATATATTTCTAACTATGACGACAAATCCTAATTGGCCAGAAATAAAAACTTTATGTTTACCGACCGATGAAGGGCAAAATAGGCCAGATATTGTAGCCAGAATTTTTCGCGCAATGCTTGAGGTTTTAAAAAATAAATTACTCAAAAAAATATTATCGGCTATGTGATCGCTTATACATATGTAGTAGAATTCCAAAGAGGATTACCACACGTTCACTTTTTGATCATACTGGACAAGCGATCAAAATATTTTCTCCTGCAGCTTATGATAGAGTCGTATGCGCTGAGATACCAGATCCAAATATTAACCCGTATTTGTTTCAACTTGTAAAGAAACACATGATACACGGACCATGTGGTGTTCTCAATCCCACATGCAGATGCATGAAAAGTAACAAGCAATGCAAATTTAGCTATCCAAAAAAGTTTTCCGAAATAACGACATGTGCAGAGAACGCATATCCTACGTATCGTCGTCAAAATATTGGTCGTTATGTTAACGTAAGGGGTTCACGTCTAGACAATCAATGGGTTGTCCCATATAACCCAAATCTATTATCAAAATTTAATTGTCATATGAATGTTGAAATATGCTCTACTATTCAAGCGGTTAAATATATCTACAAATATATATATATATATATATATATATAATATATATATATACATGTGCGTAAAGATCATGACAAAATTATATACTCCTTAGACTCGAACGAGTCTGAAAAAATTGTAGATGAAATAAAAAATATCCAGAACGCAAGGTGGATTTCTCCACCTGAGGCTATTTGGAGAATTTTTAGCTTCGATCTTAATCATATAGAACCATCAGTAATATCTTTACCCATTCACTTGAAAAACGAACAACTAATATCATTTGCACCAAATCAATCCTTACGAATGTTGGCATCTGACCCTAAAGTAAAAAGAACAATGTTAACTGAATTCTTCTATATGAATGCACATGATGATTCTCAAAATGCAGAGTCCCCCGAATATTTACTTGGACAAGAATGTAAGTAAAGGGAAACAACGACAAAAATGCATAGTAGTTGGACGTCTTCTAACATGTCATTGATCTGAAGGAGAAAGATGTTTCAAGGATTCTGTTCTTGCAGACAAGAACTGGGTTTGCTAGAAAATGACGATACAATTGAACAATGTCTACGTGAAAGTGCACATTATCTAATGCCAGCTGCCTTAAGGCAATTATTTGCTACAATCCTGGTATATTGTTCTCCAAATGACCCTGCTGACTTATGGACTAAATACGAAGGCCCCTTATCTGAGGATATTGCAACTAACAACCCGTTAACAAAAACAGAAATCAAATATAAAGTTATAGTTATTATCACATACCATCTTTACTCAATCGGAAAAAAGATCGAAGATTTTCCTTTTATAGTTAACATAAGCATGACAAATCTAAAAAACAGTCTTAGTAGAGAATTACAAGCAGAGAAATATTATAACGCCTGATGAAGATATTTTATCATTCACTAAACTTAATGACGAACATAAAAAAGCTTATGATCAAATATTGTTCTGCATCGACCACAATATACCAAAAACATTCTTCATAGATGGCACCGGGGGAACTGGAAAAAGTTCTTATATAAATCTTTACTACCAACAGTAAGATCAAAAAAACATATAGCCCTTGCAACTGCAACTTCAGGAGTAGCAGCCTTACTTCTTCCAGGAGGTCGCACATCACATTCAAGATTTAAATCCCCCTAGAAGAGAATGATGAAAAATCCTATAATATTACCAAACAAAGCCCATTGGCTTACCTATTAAAGATAGCAAAGCTAATCATCTGGGATGAGGTAACTATGGCAAAGCGTTATGCAATTGAGAAATTTGATCAAATCTTAAGACACGTCATGGATTGTAATAACCATTTTGGGGGGAAAATAATTGTATTTGGTGGAGATTTTCGCCAAACACTTCCAATTGTTCAGGGAGGTTCGAAAGATGAGATTATCAACGCATCAATGGTATCATCTTCCTTATTGAAACATCTAAAAAAGATAAGACTCTCTAAAAATATGAGAGCAGTTTCAGATAAAGAGTTTTCAAATTATTTTTTAAGAGTTGGAAATGGTGTTGAGAATGTAGATGAAAATGGCAACATACAAGTTCCAATATATGTTAATATTGCTTTTCAAGATGATGAATCATCCTTGGATATATTAATCAACGATGTGTTCCCGTTGTCCGATAACATTATAAATGAAGAAACACTTACAAAACCTCAAGAAATGAATTTGTGCATGAAATCAATGATATTATGATCAACAGATTTCGGGTGAACAATTAACATATTTAAGTCGAGATACAAGTAACAGTTCATACAAAATCCCAGATCAGGAAGAACTTTCCATTCCCTAACTCCATCAGGGCTCCCACCACACAAATTAACATTATAGATAAATGCTCCAATCATGTTGCTCCGAAACGTTAACCCAAATGAAGGTCCGTGTAACGGTACTCGCCTTATTTGCAAAGGCTTCGAAAATAATGTTATTTATGCTCAGATTTCAGATGGCACTTTTGCTGGGAAAGAAGTTTTCATTCCAAGAATAACATTAGAAAGTCCAATAAACACTGTATCCTCGATTCCTTTTAAACACAAACAATTTCCAATATGCTTGTGCGTTGCAATAACGATTAACAAATCTCAAGGACAGACATTAGATTACGTTGGAATCTATTTAAAAGAACCTGTTTTTCGCATCGGCAATCATATGTAGCACTATCAAGAGCTAGAACAATTCAAAATTTGAAGATTTTAATCCGTCCACTATTATCTGGTGATCTTCCAACTAATCGAACAAAAAATATCGTCTACCATGAAGTGCTGCAACTTACATCAGAAATCTGAAATATTTTATGTACATAAAATATTCCATCCTTAGCCATAAATAAATAACATTGTAAGCATTAAAAAGGTTAATAAAAGATTGTGAATTCCATAGTCTCCCTTATGATAGTCACCTCGCTTCCAACTTATAGACCAAATACATAATAAAATTCAGTGAACAATTTTTATTCTTCTCATATTTCCATTTTCAGGAAGATGCAGAAGCATTGCGTTCGACTCTCTGCGTTGCCCGTGAAGGACCCTTTTTGGAATGTGAAAGTAGCAGTTATTGAAAAGACCCCAATACACCACACAGCAAGACGAAACATCCGATATGTAAAGCTTGTCATTGCTGATGAAGAGGTAAGCATCTAAATCCATGTAAGTATATGTTTTGTTATTGACTTACTTGTGTTTTTCATGTATTACTATTTTTTACAGCATAGAAAAATGCAGTGCATCATATATGAAAATTAAATCCAGCGGATGAACGACCTGCTGCAACTGTAGCGCACTTATTACGTTGGTCATAGCCAAATTCGCGATCTCAATCAAGCTTGGTCGCCCCTTGTAGACTCCCAGTATGAGCTGCTTATCAACAGATCTTCGTATGTCAAAGAAGCTCCAGAACATAGTCAACTATCATTGCAAAACATGTATGGAATATCGGCTTTCAGAAGATGTTATGAACTTACAGACGTTGCTGCTAATCGAATCAGTAAGTTCTCACTATTTTAATATTATTTACTTTCTTTTAAAATTGATTTATGATTGTCGTACCAAATAAATTATCACTATTCACCTAAATAAATATTCATGCAGATATGCTAGGTTCCGTAATCAATGTTTTGGACTCACACACGAAAGCTGACGGTAGAAGATTACAGGAATTCGTAATTATTAATGAGGAGTAAGCGACATTATACATATTTCCGCCATCAGTAAAATTTCTATACCCAATACATCATATATATTACACTGACATAGACGGAAGTCTATGCGTCTGACGTTGTGGGAAGAATATTTGGATACAGAAGCACCTTATCTTGTCCAGCCAACTACCACTAATCTTGGCTATAAGACTTTCGGTTAATACATTGTATAAAATATTTCAAATATAGCATAAACTATATAAGATATATATTTATCCATTACTTCTATCATCTCATACAGGAATTTCAGTTGGCAGCACAGGTAGCACTACCATATTACATGACACCCCCCCCCCCCCCCAAACCTGCTGAATTACAACAGTGGTGAGCTTTCTTATGCGTCCTGCATAATAGCACATTTTCCCATTTCTTAATTTGACATAAAACAATCATTTTACATTATCTACAACCACGTTTACATTTTTTCTAAAGGTTGGGCAATAACAGAGACTACATAAAGACGGCTATCTCGCAGCGGCTGCACGAAAAAGAAAAGCAAATCATTGAACGTCCAATGAGAACACAACTGAGAAAATTGAACGATATAAGAACCGCGCAATATCCGGTAAAAAGTTACTATATTAAAAAAGATATAGCATACAACTCGTTTATATTGTGTCGAATGGATTTACAGATCAAACCTTCTGGACAATAGCTACAGCACAAATTACAAATCCAGAACAACCGCTCTATATCATGATATGCCCAGCTTGCGAGAAAACATGTGGAGCCTTCTATGGAAGTGATTTCACGTGCTTATACTGCAAAAAAGAATTCCAATCTCCACTGGCAAAGTATGAGTTCTTATTATATATATATAATATATATATATGAATGATAGTTACCGAATATTTCTAACATACTCTAATCTTCTGCAGATTGTACTTTCACATTACATTATCTGATGGAACGGACAGCATTTTGGTTGTGATAGAAGGAAAAGAAGCTGAAAAGATGTTAGGTTCTACAGCTGAAGAAATAATCCAATCAGAAGAAAAGGTACATTTTGCTACACAAATAATTTGAGGCATGATCTAATATATTTATACTAATTTTCCTGCAATTATGTCAACATGTGCACTATCAAATACCCCTGACTTCTTACTTTAAATACATCTGATTGAATTACATATAGCTAGATGTTTATACGTGAGAAAGCCTACAGTTGATAAAAAAAAGTCCTCAGTGGATAAACGAATTGCATCAATTGTCTATATAAGCTTATCAGTTAAGTTGAATGGTAAACGTAGGTAGCTCTCTGTAACTTGAACGATAAGAAACAAGAAACAAAGCGTAACAGTTATTTACTTTATAATCCTCGTAGCTCTTGCCGAGTTTGCCACTCACGTTTCTTAAATTTCAAGTTTGATATCTTATTTCCTAATTTATATATTGACGCTATTCATTTTTTAACAAATATTTCTTATATGTATATTCAGAATGCAGAATTTGATATCGGGAAGATGAACACTACACTACAAACCATCGAATCATTGCATTACATCAAGACATATCAATACGCACCAACTCCCGAATCAGCTCGTCAGTACAGCGTTATCACACGACTTGCTGTAGAATCGGAGACTTCGTCAGGCGAACAAATAGAATCTACGTCAACCAAAAGGAAAGCGACTGATGTGCTAGATTATGGAACATCAAGTGCAAGTAAAGTGCAAAGTACTGACATGTTTCATATTTTGGTTATTTTGGTTTTGTTGTATCGCAAAGTACTTTAGTTTAAGCGGCGGTCTATATGGTGTACACTTTTTGAGCTCTCGTTAGATAAGTAATTTTGTTGTTATATCTTTATATCATGCTATATATTCTGTAATATGTTGATCATATGTGTTATATATGCTGTAATATCATGCTATATACTCTGCACATCATGTTAACGTTGGTGAAGTATAAGTTGATGATACAGACGGCCTACATTTATATAGGAGCCGCACAACCTGCGGCTCATCTCCCCTATATATATATATATATATATACACTAGTGTACATGGCCGCACAATGTGCGGCCGATGTTAATAACGGCCCGTCCATACTTGAGATTTGATAATATGATTGTAGTATGTTTAATATTCACATTAAACTCAGAATTTATAGTTAACATAGTGCAACCATCTTTAGAAAGCAAATTGAAGTATATAGTTAACATAGTGACAAGAGTACATAGAAGCACACGCTTAACCTATTTACTGATGTGAAGGTCCAAATAAAACAGACTACATAAAGACTTACACACCATAGATGATATTCAACCTTATAAGACAAGGTCAAAATCTAACAGACTACACAAAAACTTACACACCATAGATCGCATTCAACTTCATAAGAGAGAGGGGTGTTACTTGTGCTATCTACAAACACAACAACAGAAGATGAAAATAGTTGAACCCTTGCACTTTTAGTTTGGCTTGATGTATCATGACTTGGGGAATCAATTGCTTTCCTTTTCATGATGATGGCTCTGTTCGTTCGCCTAACGAAGACGGTTCTGGAGCTGTAGAAAGTCGAGCGATAACAGTATACAAAGTGGACGGTCCAGCTCTTGATGGGTATTGATATACTTTTATATGGTATAACGATTGTATGCCTTGCAATGTGTTGTTGATCACTTGAGCGTCATATTTACCTTCCTGAATATATACGCGTAATAATGAACAAAATGCATCTGAGAAGATTTAGTTGGTAAATAATTCATATGCCACATGTACCTTTTCTTCGTATTCGATTATGTCTTCAACTGTAAAACCTAACAACATTTCAGCTTCTTTACCTCGATCATTGCCAATATGCTATCCGTTTCATCAGATAAAGTAATCCGAAAGCGTAGCCTGCATAGACGAATAGTGTATGCTAGAGTTACTCGGCACACATTTACTACTCTTACCTTGGCAATGGTGATTGGAATTCTTTGTTGCAGTATAAACATGTGAAATCACATTTGTAGAACGCTCCACAGTTTCTTCGACATTCTGGGCAAATCATGAGATATAGTGGTTACTCTATATCCGCAATTTGTGCTGTAGCTGCTGTCCAGAAAGATTTAACCTACGAAAGATATAAAAAGAATCAATTTGTAATAATAAGGATGGTTGAAAGGGTTATATATCTTACTATTATGTGCAATGAATCGTTACCGGGTATTGTGAGCCTGTTATATGGATCAACTTTTTAACCTGTGCTGATATTGGACGCTGAATAATTTGCTTTCCTTTTTCGTGCAATCGTTGAGAGATAGCTTCCTTCACGTAATCTTTGTTATCGTCCAGCCTCCAAGAGAACTCAAATAGTCATATTACGTGTAAGATAATGC
Source organism: Craterostigma plantagineum (assembly GCA_027422505.1). Classification (NCBI taxonomy): domain Eukaryota; kingdom Viridiplantae; phylum Streptophyta; class Magnoliopsida; order Lamiales; family Linderniaceae; genus Craterostigma; species Craterostigma plantagineum. The sequence continues at coordinate 867,446 of JAPQWV010000176.1, forward strand.
TTGATGGGTAAAAATTGAAAGATAAGAAAATATATTACTTTACGGGTTACGTAGAGAACTCACCATTGCTCCAAGTCAATAGTTTTCAATATCGGAGGATTATATAGTATGGTAGTGCTAGCTGTGGTGCCAACTGAGATTCCTGCATAAAGTGATAAAAATAATGAGTATATTTTACAGAGTTCATGTTGGAATTTAATGGTGTCTCTATACCTTTGAAGGTATTGACCGAAAGTCTCATAGCCAAGGTAGTTCATGAACGTGCTCGACGAGGTAATGTGCTTCAGACTCCAAATGTTCTTCCCACAATGTTAGTCGCATAGGCCTTCGCCTACGTCAAGATATTACATTATGTGTATTAGATATAAATTTGTATTGATAGAAATTTGTAAAGTTACTTACTCTTGATTGACAATTACGATTCTTGCAATCTTTGGCCTTTGGATGTTGTGTGAGTTTCCAAAACATCAATCACTGAACTCAATATATCTGCATAAAAATCAATATAAATGCATTCGAGTTAATAATAGCATAATTGGTAAGATAATCATATATCAATAGTACAAGACTTGAATAATGTCTAAATAGTGATAACTTACTGATTTGATTAGCGACAACATCTGTGACTTCATAGGACATTCTGAAAGGCGATATTTCATACATATTTTCGAGCGATAGTTGGCTTTCCTCAGGAGCCTTTTTGACATAAGATGATCTGTTAATAAGTAGTTCATATTGTGAATCTACAAGCGGTCACCAAGCTTGATTGAGATCGCGAATTTGGCTATGACCAATGTAGTACGTGTGGTAAAGCTGCAATAGATCGTTCATTCGGTCAATCTCTTGTTCGTAGATGATACACTGCATTTTTGTGCGCTGCAAAAAAAATATTAGTGTGACAGCATATAATCAGGAAGAAAGGAAAACATTATGTCCAAAGATTAAGATATCTACTTGCTCATCGGCAATAACAAGCTTGACATATCTAGTGTTTCGTCTCGCTGTACGACGTATCGTGGTCTTTTAAATAACTGCTACTTTCACGTTCCAAAATTGATCCTTCACTGGTAATACAGCAAGCGGAACACAGTGCCTCAGCATCATCCTGAAAATTTAAATATGGGAACAATTAAAAAATAATTATTTATGAAGTATATATGCGAAAAGAAAGACAGATACTATAGGCAAGAAAGCGTAATTCTGGATCTTTTATTTACCCTTTAGATGCTTACCATGTTTGTGAAATGTTTTATGTGCATAAGTTTCTTAGATTTGTGACGAAATTGCAACACTTCATCGTCCACGATGTTTTTTGTTCGATTAGTTGGAGGATCTCCTGGTAATAATGGACGGATTAAAATCTTCAAGTTTTGAATTCTAGCTCTTGATAGTGCTACATATAATTGTCCATGTGAAAACACGGATTCCTTTAAGTAAATCCCAACATAATCTAATGTTTGTCCCTGAGATTTGTTAATTGTCATTGCAAAACATAAAGGTATTAGAAACTGTTTGCGTTTGAAAGGAATTCATGATATTCTATTTACTGGACTTTCTAATGTTATTCTTGGAATGAAAATTACTTTTCCAGCAAAAGCGCCTTCTGAAATTTGAGCATAAATAACATTATTTTCAAAGCCTTTACAAATAAGGCGAGTATCATTACATAAACTTCGTTCGGATTAATATTTCGAAGCAACATAATTGGAACGTTTCTTTCTACTGTTAATTTGTAAGGTGGGAGTCCTGATGGAGTTAGAGAATGCAAAAGTTCTTCATGATCCGGCATGTTATATGAACTATCACTTGTATCCCTACTTAAATATATGAATTGTTCGCCCGGAATCTTTTTATCATAATATCGTTTATTTCATGCACAAATTCATTTCTTGAGGTTAATATTGCCCTTTTTGTAAGAATCTCTTCGCTTATAATGTTATCATGTTCTGGGAACACGGCATTGATTAACGTATTCAACGAAGATTCATCATTTTCAAAAGCAATATTAGTAGACATTGGAATTTCTATAACCTTCATCTACATCTTCAGTACCATTTCCAACTCTTAAAAGATAATTTGAAATTCCATATCTAGATTATTAAGTCTGATTTTTTGAAGTGTTTCCATAATGGAGATGATACAATTGACGCTTCGATAATATCATCTTTAGAGCCTCCTGGAACAACTGGCAGTGTTTGGCGAAAATCTCCACCGAATACAATTATTTTGCCTCCGAAATAGTTATTATTATCCATGACGTCCCTTTGATCAAATTTCTCAAGTGCATAACGCTTTGCCATCGTAACTTCATCCCAGATGATTACTCTTGCTATTTTTAATAGGTAAGCTAGTGCGCTTTGTTTACTAATATTGCAGGATTTTTCATCGTTTTCATCTAATGGAATTTTAAATCTTGAATGCGACGTGCAACCTCCTGGAAGAAGTAAAGTTGCTACACCTGAAGTTGTTGTTGCAAGTGCAATATGTTTTCTTGATCTGATTGTTGCTAGTAAAGATTTATATAAAAATGTTTCCCCAGTACCACGGGGCCATCAAGGAAGAAAATTTTTGATATTCCATGGTCGACGCAAAACAATATTTGGTCATAGGCTTTTTTTTTGGTTCTTCATTAAGTTTAGTGAATGATAAAATATCTTCGTTTGGGGTTATAATATTTTGCTCAGCTTCTAATTCTCGGCTAAGATTACTTTGATTCATCATGTTTATCTTAGCTATAAAAGGGAAATCTTCAATTTTTCCCCATTGACTGAAGATGGCAAATGATAATATCTATGACTTTACATTGTATTTCTGTTTTACTTAAATTGTTCGTAGTTGCATATCTCCAGATAAGTGGTCTTCGAATGTAGTCCATAAGTTAGTCGGATTATATGGAGAACAATATACAAGGATTGTAGCGAACAATTGTCTTAGCGCAGCTGGCATTAAATAAAGTGTACTTTCATGAAACATTGTTCAACTGTATCATCGTTTTCTAACAAACCCATTGCACACTTGCTTCTCTGTTGTAGAGATTGATTTGGCGTAAACGATATTACTTGTTCATTCTCCAGGTGAATGGGTAAAGATATTACAGGCGGTTGTATATGATTCAGACCGAAGCTAAAAATTCTCCAAACAGCTTCGGGTGGAGATATCCATCTTGCGCTCTGAAATTTTTTTATTTAATCTACGGATATTTCAGGTTCGTTCGAATCTAACGAATACAAAATTTTATCATGACCTTTATAAATATATTTGTGGATATATTTAATCGCCTGAATGGTTGAGCATATTTCAACATTAATATGACAATTAAATTTTGATAACAGATATGGGTTATATAACCCATTTAAGTACCCAAAAAATTTCTCCGAAATAACGACGTGTACGAAAATGCATATCCTATATATCGCCGCCGATTATTAAAATCATAGGATAAACTTGAATTTGTGGAGTGACATCCCTATTTTGTTTTCTGATTCTAACCATATTCCTGCAACTTGTGAGGTAGTCGGTTTGTTATAAACACGCTGATCGATTAAGGGATCCATATGTAAAGCGATTTTATACGAATCAAGATTCTCTACGTTAATTAAGTTCCTAAAGAAATTTGCATATGCATTATTTTCATGACATCAGTAAATACTTCAATAGCTTCCTTTTTAAAGCTCGAGTTAGTAGACAAGCGATTTGATATTTCATTGTTGGTGTCAAAAAATATAACTGGAGGTGTCTCAAACCGTCACTGCCAATTGGCAACAGGTGATTTATGAAATGATACAATTGTCCTTTTACCCGAAAGGTGTATATACCATGATTTCGTTTTGCTAATGTTTTGTCGTAATGCACTCCCATTGAGGTGAATGCGAACATGTTATTATAGCAGCGTACGAAAGTACGTATATGTTTGCATAACTCTGTATCTCCTAAGTATAAGAGCACTAATTCGGGGGGCATTTCAGTTTCAAGCAATCTCACTTGTCCTAACGAACAACAAAAAGATGGTGGTTCCAAATATACTCGAATTGCACTACAGTATAAGCATTCAGTGGTAAGAGGTAGCAAATCGGGTTCAATATTTTGAAGAATTGAATATTGATTTTGAGCATTTGCACTATTTCCTAATTTTCTCCTCTGAACGTGTAAACGATGTTTCTCCCGCATCCTTTCTTCAACACTTATATGCTTTCTTTTCCGACGGTGTGAAATATTATCCATTGTCCTAAACTGGCAGTATTTAAACTACGTAAATGACATAAGTATTAATGTTACGTCAATCACATACCTGATTTAATTCGAACGGAGCACCGAACGTAGCAGTTGTCGATACCTAAAACAATGGAAAATATTCCGATAAATATGATTGGTTATAAAGTAATGCAAATCGAATCGAACAATGTAGCCGTAAGTCAGAGCATAGCATATAAGTGGAAAGTCAACAAATATGAGTGATAAAGTTGAGAATTAAGATAGAATACTTTTTAACAACATGAGCCAATAATATCAAATATGAAGCGAACCTTGTCAGCAAACATAGAAAACAAATGCTAAAATTGATAATCAACAATTTATATGAGAGTTATTGAATTTTAGTCTACCCATCATACTTTTTCCTACCGTCTAGCCAACCAGTTTTCCTCACTAATCACCAATTGAAATTTGATTTATAAATATGGTAATGTTTGCCTTATAGTTATAGAATTAAGCGAAGTTATGGAAGAAACAGTTGAAATCACCGGATATTAAAATTTAATCACATTTTCATTTGACATAGCTAATATCTGAAATACATGTACAACAATTCATTACAACATGCAAAGAAAACGATATAAAGAACCAGCATATTAGTGTATGTTATGCCAAACTAAAGCAATAAACAACTAACGAAATAATTTAATATTGCAACAGTTAGCACCGAACACTGGAGTGGAATATAATATCGATATTATGTGAAAGAATCTATCGTCCGCGCTTACCCATAGGAGGAATTTTAACAATGAGTTGAATTGACAGAGACGATAGAATCTTATGGCCTAGTTAGGGTTTTTGTTCCTGGGCTTAGTGGGGTTCGGCCTTTTTAATTTATGTTGCTGGGAAGAAGTCTATTCTAGGTCATCCTTCAGTCTTCTTCCATGAGGCGACGGAGGCAACCACCCCACAACTCCACGCCTTACAGTGTCGCCTTGGAACCGCCTGCCAAAGTGTCTGCCTCTAAGTGCTCAGAGGCGATCTGCCGTCGTCCTCTAAGTACGATAAAACCTCTTCAAATCGTCCTCTTACACTCACATCCAAACCAAATCGTCGCCTCTTAACAGTACAGACAACACGTAGTACATATTAACCTTACAGTTCCATGTTCTTTATCCAAATAAGAATTCTAAATACCCCAATTTCTAACTACTAATCTCATAGAAAATCCACGTGGGGTTATGTTAGCAGAAGAAAACACACATATTAAACAAAAACAAAAATAACGAAAAGCAAATATTATACCTTAAATTTTGAAGACGATATCGCCATATTTTACGTAAAATATGGAGAATGCAAAGGCCGAGGGAGCTACTGTTTTTTTACCTTTCATGTATATATCCAAATGAGGCACGGTTATTGAGTAAGCCAAGATGGGTACACGTGTCCAACCCAGTAAATTGAATAGTTAAACCTATAAAATAAATAAAGGACACATGTACAAAGTCAGTCAACGTCAATAGTGACTAAGCTACTGTTTTTTTACATTTTATGTATATATCTAAATGAGGCACGGTTATTGAGCAAGCCAAAACGGGTACACGTGTCCAACCTAGTAAATTGAATAGTTAAACCTATAAAATAAATAAAGGACACATGTACAAAGTCATCAACGTGAATAGTGACTGAGCAACATACACAGTACATAAATGTTAGATTCTGTCGGTTCTAGGTAATAGACTCACTAACAATAATTTTTTTTATTTAAAATTCAACTAACGAATAAACGTACCATCAACCTAACCGATAACAATTCTAATTGAAGAACATGATCTTACTAGGTCATTGTATTTACGAATGGAATTTAGATGGGTATACGGAAAGACAAACTTTCGGTATGGTTCATAGGATGATGATGTATAGTACAGTCTGTAAAACTCAAGGTAATACAGACAAAACTATAGCTCAAATGCTTGTCGCTGGCTTTACTGGTCAGTTGAAAGGTTGGTGGGATAATTATTTATCTCAGCAAGACCGTGAAAGTATTTTCCTTACTGTAAAGGAGGAAAATAATACAATTATTGAAAATGCTGTTTATACTTTTATGTATAAACATTGTTGAACATTTTACAGGCCGATGGTCTGATAATTCCGAAAATGTTAGGACTCTGCTCCAAAACCTTAGGTGTAAAACCCTTACATCATTTAGATGGTATAAGGATACTTTCCTTAGCAGAGTTATGAAACTTCCTGAGTCAAATAGCACTCATTGGAAATCCAAATTCATTGATGGTCTTCCTTTCCTACTTGCCGAAAGAGTTAAGAAAACTCTTAGAAATGGAGAATCCAGTATAGATTATAATTCATATACTTACGGTAGATTAATAGGAACTTGTATACAAGAAGGTTTAGCTTTATGCAATGAAATAAAGCTTATCAAACAACTTAAGAAACATTCTCTTGATGAGAAAAAACAATTAGGAGAATTTTGTAGTCAATTTGGTTTCGAAAACCCTTCTACGAGCAAATCTCGTAAAGAGTATTGTTAGGAAATATTTTGTAGTGTTCAATTTCATTATATTATCTTTGTTGGTTAGCTTTATTAAACTTTGGGCTAGCTCTTAGTTGGGTTAGTTCTTAGTTATTCATGTAATGGGCCTTCACAAGAAGCCCACCTATTATATACCAACTTGTGGTATAAATAGGAAAACCCTAACACATAGTTAGGTGTGCTTGTGTGGGTAGATCAAATAAACATTTATTAGTGAGAGAGAGGCTCCTCAAGAACACCACCAAGCCCCCACGCCCGAACCTAAATCTCGATCATTCGGCGTGTTTAATCCGTCCTAAGTCGCATTGTTGGTGAAATCTCGGACCAACAATTGGTATCAGAGCCCAACGCGATCGGATTTGCGTGTTTTGAGCAAGATTTGAGTGAAAAATTGCTTGAAAAATCATTTTCGGCCATTCTCTGTTTTTGGGCGATTTCGACCTCGATTTGTTGTTTTTAGACATCCCAAAGGTTGATTATGTGTTTAGGAATGTTTTTTTGAAGTTTTGGAACAAGTTTCGTCGATTTTGAGTGAGATTTGAGCGAAAACGAGTCATTTTTCAGGTAAAAGTCGCGCAATGAAATAGTACTGTTCTTGGCCGAGAAAGTTTCATACCCGAGAAAGTTTGCATGCGAATATTTCGCTGGCCGAGGAACTTTCGCTGGCCGAGAAATTTGAAACCGCGAAATTTTTTTTCTCATGTTGAGAAATTTTGAAACCTCGAAATTTTTTCCAGGTTGAGAAATTTTGAAACCGCGAAATTGTTTTTTTCCAGTTGAGAAATTTTGAAACCGCGAAATCTTTCCAGGTTGCGAAATTTCTTGAAACCGCGAAACTTTGAAACCGCGAAATTTTTTTTTGAGAAATTTTGAAACCGCGAAATTTTTTCCAGGTTGAGAAATTTTGAAACCGTGAAATTGTTTTTTTCCAAGTTGAGAAATTTTGAAACCGCGAAATTTTGAAACCGCGAAATTGTTTTTTCCAAGTTGAGAAATTTTGAAACCGCGAAATCTTTCCAGGTTGCGAAATTTCTTGAAACCGCGAAACTTGGAAACCGCGAAATTTTCTAAGGCTGAGAAATTTTTCAAACTGAGAAATTTTCCACTACATGCGAAAATTTTACAGTACATGCGAAACTTTTACAGTACATGTGAAAATCTTCTTGATATGCGAAACTTTTACTGTACATGCGAAAATTTACTCTGAATGCGAAATTTCCTTATTTCGCGACTCACTCTCACAACGAAATTTCTCGGACGCACATTTTCACACAGCATTTTTCGCACCCCCGAGAAATTTGCACCCAACCTTTAAACTTGATCCAAACACACCTTTTAGCTTCAAATCTTGTAAAAATCACTCTTTAAAAAATACACTTAAACGTTTTTGACCACCAAAAATTTCTGGCCCCCCTCGGATTAAATAAGGTTTTAAGGAGCAAAAAAAAAAAAAAAAAGGTTGAAAATTTTTTTTTCTAGGCCTACGGAAAATTTATATCATTGGATAGAGAAAAATTTTCTAAGCCCATTGGACTTTGTCTATTTTACACTTTTAAAATTTTCAGAAATAAATTTTTCTGGGCCAAAATTTTCGGTATAGACGACGTTTTTGTAAAATTTTGAAGGCAAATCCAAAACGCGGCAACGATCACCGTACCCAACAATCGACCTAGGACGGTATTGGCACATTGTAGGAAAAAGTTTAGGTCACCCCCAAACTTTTCGGAGCCGAATTTCCAAATGCCAATTTCACCTCCCAGCATGAGTAGGTACTAAGAAAGCTGCTCCACACTCATGACTGGTATGCGACGAGGGCAGCTAATTTTCACCCAGCATGTATGGTACCCGGGTTGCTCCACATACATGACTGGTACACGACGTGAGCAACCACACTCCGGCATGAATGGTACATGGGTTGCTCCACATTCATGACCGGTATGCACTGCGAGCAACCAACCCCATCGTGCACGTTACACGGGTTGCTCCACGTGCATGAAGGGATGTCAGAGAAGCGAGCAATCATCATGACTTCTGTACAAATCCGTGCAGAACCCGAACCTACAAAGAAGGGTTGACAAAAGTTCAACCAACCATCAGTGGGCGCGCCATCCAATCTCGATGCTTAGGCGATGTGGATCTCATGTACCAGACTCCACCGTCCACCCACTGCCATCCATTCCACCATGGTGCGCTACATGGAGACGTCCTAAGCCACCGTGATCCTCTTTACGCCCTCACCACCACCACCTGACGAGTCTCAGAAGTGTCTGATCAACAGTTTTGGGCCACCCTCGTTGACATCACTCGTGGTCGCCTTTCAACGCGATCACGCCACGCCACCATAGTTCCCATGGATCAGTGAAAACCCCCTGATCCTAACCCAGGAACGAGCCTACCCTAGCCTCTCTAGACTAGCTCTAGGTCGCGCGACATCCTCCTCCACGCAAAGATCAAATCAACGATCTCGGGAGGATGACGTAAGTCGCTTGCAGGAGTTGCGAACCAACGACAACATGATCGCACTCCTCTGTCATATCTCACCACAACCCGGACCTCGCCCATAGGTACAGGAGACGACTCGTTCGTTTCCCGAGTAGAAGTCGCGGCATCTGGTCCAACCGCGCAATTAACCCCTCCCAACCACTCAGCTATCCTTTCGCAGATAGTTGTTTCATTCGCACAAGAGGAACCACGTTAGCCATCACCGCCCCACTTGGAGACGGTTGATGTTGAACATGCAGTGCTCCGCCTCTCACTGCACCTCTTCCACCCACATAGAGTCTAGTGTCCTCACCCACCGAAATTTTCCACTTTCTAGGACACAAACACTCTTTACGCACCGCAGGTTCTTCATGAACTTGCCCGAACGCTTGATGACGTCCTTGTGACCGAGAGCGGAAGACCCAAGACAGCCACCCTCACCACAACTGTCGATGGGCCACGGATACGAGCTTGTCTCATCGTCCGTGCGAACGGAAAGCCTTTGTGGCTCTCCGGTTCCTTTTGTCCTGTGCAAACAGGCGGCACATCGGACACATGTTTCGATGTTGTGACGACGGAGCGTCTCTGTGACCCCCGTCTGGTTAGTTACCCCGTTCGTGATGGAGCCCCGACTCATAGCAATCAGCGAGGAACTTACACATTCCATGCCGCGCTCAACGAAGATCTATGAAGGAAAAGGTCCCATCACCGACACCACTCCACCCGCCTACGCCTACGCCACCACATGCTGCTCCGTCTCTCCAGTGTTCAAAACTGAACCCGGAGGAACACCAATTGCTGTTACTCCTGAGAATCCCACTTGATTGCCTCACTCAACGCCACACTACATCACCATCACCACCATCAACGCCAGAGGCAGACTCGTCCCACAGACGACGTGACGATCCCAAAGACGGAGATCATCTCAAGGGGGAGTAAAGGAGAAGAACTGAGTTGAAGATCGTACAGCAGCATCAGCAGCAACCATCATCCACCTCCACTCACACCACCTATGCCACCTCTCACAACACCTACTCCACCACCTCCACCAACTACGCCCCGCCGGAGGCTTCCACTACCTCCGCGCACATTCTTATGTGTCAGGCTATTATGTTCATAATGGAACACTCGAAGGAGCCATGGCACATCTCATCCACCACATTCCGCCACCACTGCGCTGACCACTCTGAAGACCGGGCTCTCTGCTCTTGAAAGTCACATTTCAGTGGAGCCTTGGTACATTTTTTACGCCCCACGCCTACCTTCTTCTGGAGCCAGATGAGTCATCTTCGAGGCTGAACCAGACAACTTCCATTCGAAGACGACAAATCCGGCGCCAAGAAGAAGAAGATTGGAGAATCTTAACAAGTGAGTCCTAGCCGAGCCATCAATGCCTCCGCAAGAAGAGGAGATATCCCTTGTAGGGGGAGTTTGTTAGGACTCGAGATTCCTCCAATACGCCCAACAAAGATATCCCGCACTGAATTGAAGATTGAACACTAAGGGGGAGATTGTTAGGAAATATTTTGTAGTGTTCAATTTCATTATATTATCTTTGTTGGTTAGCTTTATTAAACTTTGGGCTAGCTCTTAGTTGGTTAGTTCTTAGTTATTCATGTAATGGGCCTTCACAAGAAGCCCACCTATTATATACCAACTTGTGGTATAAATAGGAAAACCCTAACACATAGTTAGGTGTGCTTGTGTGGGTAGATCAAATAAACATTTATTTAGTGAGAGAGAGGCTCCTCAAGAACACCACCAAGCCCCCACGCCCGAACCTAAATCTCGATCATTCGGCGTGTTTAATCCGTCCTAAGTCGCATTGTTGGTGAAATCTCGGCCAACAAGTATAAACCTAAAAAATACTCTCCTAAGCAATATGAAAAAAGAAAATATCGAAAATCTAAACGAAGAGAACAAAAATTCTCAAAAGATAATAAAAATTATCAATACAGAATTAAATTTCCTCCAATTGTTTGTCGCAAATGCGGTAAAATTGGTCATAAAGCAACAACTTGTTGGACCAAGAAGAAGATTAATAATTTAAATATTGATAATGATTTAAAAGAAACATTATCTAAAATCCTTCTAGAATCTGACAACGAAACAGATCCTTCCTCAAATGAAGAAAACAATATTATTGAAGAAGATATATCATCTTCAGAATCCGAAGAAAGTCAAAACTGTCAAATAGGTCAGTCTTGTTCTAAAAATAGAAGTTCAGAATCTGAACCAGAAGATAATTTATATCAAATGATATCTCAATTTCAAGAATTAAATGTCCTTGATAATAATCTTCTCGAAATATTAAAAGAAATAGAAGATCCAGATTTAAAAAAACTAATCATTAAAAAAATAATCCAAAAGGAAGAAGAAACTTCAAAAGAAGTTATTCCTAAAATTATTAAATCTGAACCTTATAGTATGTCTGAAGTTATGAAATTACTTCGTAATAAAAACCAATTAAATAAAAATCAATCAACTGCTAATATTAAAGATTTGACAATAGAAATTTCAAACCTAAAAGATGAAATTAAAAATTTAAAATTAAGTCATATAGACTTAGAAAGAAGATTTTCTAAATTAGAAAAGGGAAAAGAAATTGTTAACGAATTTGAAGTTAATGAAAACTTTGCTAGTACTTCTAAGAATTTTCATGAAGACAATTTTCTATCAACTTTAGAAGTTATTACTTCTAAAAAATGGTTAGTGAAAATCTCACTACTCATTGACGGAAACTTTCAAAGAAATCTTATCGCTTTAATAGATGGTGGTGCAGATTTAAATTGTATTCAGGAAGGAATAATTCCTACCCAATATTTTCATAAAACAACTCACTCTCTTAGCTCTGCAAGCGGAGAAAAACTTCAAATTAATTATAAAATCCCTAAGGCCTTTATTTGTAAAAATAAGGTCTGTATTCCTACTACATTCTTGCTGGTCAAGAATATTACAAACCAAGTAATCCTTGGTACTCCGTTCCTTAGGAAAATATTTCCCATCCAAAATATAAATGAACATGGATTTAAAGGTAACTTCGAAAAAAGAAGTTTACTTTGAATTCATTACTGAACCTTTTTCAAAAATTCTTAATGAAATTAAGGATTCTATTCTTATTAAAGCAAAAGAAAAACAGGTAAATTACCTTAAGCAGGAAATTAATATACTTACGATTGAGGATAAAATCCAAAATCCTAAGTTACAAGAAAAAATTAAATTACTATACAATGAATTTACGTTGCAAATATGTAACGATCTTCCAAATGCTTTTTGGAATAGAAAAAAACATATAGTTTCTTTACCTTATGAAGATGATTTTAGTTGGAAAAATATTCCCACTAAAGCTCGTCCCTGTCAAATGAATTCTGAATTATTAGAATTATGTAAAAAAGAAATAGCTTCTCTTTTACAGAAAGGGTTAATAAAACCTTCGAAATCACCTTGGTCATGCACAGCCTTTTATGTCAATAATGCGGCAGAAAAGGAAAGGGGAGCACCTAGGTTAGTTATTAATTATAAACCCCTTAATAAAGTTTTGAAATGGATTAGGTATCCTATTCCTAATAAAAAGGATCTTTAGATCGTTTATTTAATGCTATTATATTTTCAAAATTTGATTTAAAATCAGGTTTTTGGCAAATTCAAATTGCCGAACAAGATAGATATAAAACTGCTTTTACGGTCCCAATTGGACAATTTGAATGGAACGTTATGCCTTTGGTTTGAAAACGCTCCTTCTGAATTTCAAAATATTATGAATGATATTTTTATTCCTTATAATAATTTTATTATTGTTTATATTGACGATATTTTAATCTTTTCAAAAGACATTGAAACACATTTTGAACATCTTGATATATTCAAGAAAATTGTTATTCAAAATGGATTAGTTATATCTAGTCCAAAAATGGTTTTATTTCAAACTAAAATTAGATTTTTGGGTCATAATATTGAAAAAGGAAATATTAATCCAATTAATAGAAGTATTGTGTTTGCATCGAAATTTCCAGATCAAATTTTAGATAAAACTCAGCTTCAAAGATTTTTAGGAAGTTTAAATTATATTTCTCCTTATTACAAAAATCTTGCTATTGATACATCTATTTTATACGATCGACTTAAGAAAATTCCTTGTCAGTGGATAAATAATCACACTGAAGCAGTTAAAAAAATTAAAAATAAGGTTACTCATTTACCTTGTCTAATACTTGCTAATTCCAATTGGCAAAAGGTTATTGAAACCGATGCCTCTGATTTAGGATATGGAGGAATTTTAAAACAAATATCTCCAGAAGATAAGAAAGAATATTTAGTTAGATTCCATTCGGGGAAATGGAATAATGCTCAGAAAAATTATGCTACTATAGCTAGAGAAGTACTTGCTATAGTCAAATGTGTTCTTAAATTTCAGGATGATTTATATAATCAAAAGTTTTTAATAAAACTGATTGCCAAGCTGCAAAATTTATGTTTCAAAAGGATTTTAAACATGATGTTTCCAAACAAATGTTTGCGAGATGGCAAGCTCATTTAGCTCCATTTGATTTTGAAATAATTTATAAAAAAGGAAGTGATAATAGCCTTCTCGATTTTCTTACCAGAGAATTTATTCAATGAATTCTTTTGAGGGAATATCCCAATATGGGAAAAACTATCCCTCTAATAGAGGAAGAGGTGGCAAGCCTATTGCTCAACATGCCAATAGAAAATTATTCAAAGAGAATCTCTCTTCGTCTTCGAGCAACATGAGTGCTCAAGATCAGCAAATGTACAAAGAATTTCTTAAATATAAGGAGCAAAAAACTCAAGAAGGTACGACATCTTATGCTAAAATTGTAGCAGATGATGAAATTGAAGATCAAGAATTTATTTATGAGCAAAAATCTCATAAAGAAGTTATACTTCTCTTAAGTGAAAATGATTTAAAATGGAAAGATCAGCCATGGACCTTAATGGAAAGGTATCTTGATACAGCATCATGTGCTGGAGGATATTATAAAAACATAATGAACTACGAAAATATTCTTAAGTTCACAGAATCTTGTGAATTTGATCACTTTGTCACTGGAAATCAGAAGGTTTATAACTTCAGTAAGATTATTATTAAAAGGATCATATCTCCTGAATCATGGGCCATTCACCCTATGAAGGATAAGGAATATTTCCATCCGGAATTAAAGGTTCCAGTCAAATTCAATTATTGGGATTATATCCAAGCATTTCATAGAGTTTTCTTATATGAAAACGTCAAAAGAAAACATTCGTGGTGGATCAAGATATGTGCTGATGTGTACAAGCAGGAAATTCCTACTTGGTTTTATAATTGGTGGCTATCCTATGGAGCCACAATTAATATTCTTAACTGTTCTCAGTATTATATACTAAATGGATTAAAGTTTCGCCGGCTCTAATAGAAGCCCAGCATAATAATAAATGGATTGAAGAAATGGCTTCAATGCATTTTTATATTGAATATAGTATCCCATGGATTTGGAAATGGGCTCCTGAGGTTGGTCATACCCAACAGAATATACCTTGTCTTTGGAGAACCTTTTATACAAAGTTCTGGAAGAAAATGATCCGAATTGACGGACAGGGAGAATACGAAGGACAACAAACTATTGATAAAATCAAAGAAAAGATTACTTATTATAAGGAACAAATGAAAAGAGACAGCAAAGGGAATCTCCTAGTCCATTCGAAGTCCTTTCTAGAAGATTAAATATTCAGAAAGGAAAAATGTCTAAAGAACAAATTTTGATTGAATACATGGAAGAAATAAAGAAGGATATCGGAAAGAATTTCGGTATTGATATTTCCGATGTATCTATGGGGACTTCATCAAAAGATGAAGACTTCCGTCAAGCAGGAGAAGCTCAAGACCCCTTTGAGGATGAAGACTTATTATCATTTGAAGATGCTATCGATAAATCACTAAACAAACCTTCAAAAAGATGAAAGGAAAAGATAAGGAATGACGAGGCATCCACTAGGCGGCTAAAAATTTAGCATGGCGACAACATTATTTACTTTTATAAAGTTGGCCGACAAGAGGAATCAAGAACAAGGACAAGATGATGGCCAGCTGGAATCATAATTCCTTACTGTTCTTTTGTCTTTTTACCTTTTGTGTGTCTTTAAATATGGCCTTTCGCCATAAGTTGTTTACGCAGTTTTTACTTTGTACTCTTGTTCTCTCTCTCTCTGTAAAATACGTTGATGAAATAAAAGTTCTGGTTTGCATCTACTTCTTCTCTTTCAAGTAAGTTTCTATTTTATCTCTATTATAATTTTGTTTGATCAAGCCTTAATGGAAGGCCAAACCTTAACGTTAAACTACACCAAAATCCTTAATACTTGAATCATGGTTTTATATAATATATATATATATAAATAATTATATTAATATGAGGTAATATTTTCCTTTATAAAATCTTTTAAAAATCGATTGAAGGAATTAAATTTTGAATAAAGGTTATAATAAAATTTGATTTCGATTAATTCTGTGTCGGCTCTTGGCTAGCCCGTGTTGCCGCAGAAAAGGCATTTTGAAGGGTAAGGCTGTTACCGATTGAATAAATTGAATAAAGATTTTATTATGTAAAACTCCTTGTATTCGAGGATTTAATTCTAACGAATCACAAAACTATTTTCGTTTTTACCTTTTGAAGAATGGTATATAGGTTGGAATACCTTGGGTCCGAACGGGATTAGATTGTTTACAGTCTAATAACTGGACTAATAGGTTTAACAACGCCACGTACCATTATTCATTCTATTTTTTTTTATTTTGATGTTTGGTATATAGGTTGAACTGCCTTCAAACGAGACACCGATCATGGTATGAAAGTGTGACTACCTTTGGTTCAAAGTGAGTTAAACTGTTTCTCAGTTCAATCACCAGATCCGATAGGTTTTGTTTGACTAAGTACCGTTATCATGGTTTGTTAGGTGGATATTGCCACGTACCATCATCTTCATTTTGTAAAGTTTTTGATTTTTGTAAAAAGATCCTAAAGATGGTATCAGGGCCATGTGGGAGTGTTAAGAAGTTAAGGTGTAGTTTAACGATCATTATCAAATGATAAATTTGATGAGACGAAAAGATACTGTTTAAAACAGTATTGAAGAGGAGTATGATATTCCTCAAGATTTAGAAAAATTAAATCGTTGGAATATTCCTAAAATAGATTATAAAATAATCTATGAATTAGGAACTTTTGAAAAATTAGGTTTAAAACAAGTAGTAAAACCTACTGAAGAAACAATTTCTTTGAATAATGACGAAATGGTTATTAGACTTCTAAGCAATAGAGACTTAGAACAATACAGAATAAATCATAAATTTATCCATATCGGGTTAGTTCAGGTAGCCTTTAAGCCATTAACTTTAGTAGGTTTACCGGAGAGCTTTATAGCAGCTCTTAGAGATGGTAGAAATATCGATTGGAAACAATCTCTTATGGGAATAATCCAATCAAGTCTGGGCATGGACCAGTTTATTTTAATGTTTATCCAAATCTCCAATTATCTTTGACTGATGTCAATATATTGGATGCTCTGACATTAAATGTCAAAACTCATGGATATAATACGCTTCGGGATCGGAAGTAATACGTATCTGTTATGAATTTATTATAAGCCTTTATATACGCTTAATCCACAGTGTAAAATCGTTGATAAACCAATCAACGAAACTGTTCTCATAGAAACCAATTTCAGTAGATCGAATATTACAACTCGCAGATCTGTAAAATGGGAAGAAATACAATTTCCAAAAAACTGGACAATTGAAAGAGCTATGCGTCTTCAGCCAAAATACAAAATAATCCCACTCAAATAATACAATCTACTGATGGAACTGTTCAAATACAGTTTAATCAAAGTCGTAGATCTATTGATGTTAGAACTCCTAGATATAGAATGACTAGATCAGCCTCTTCTCATTATCATATATCTCCATGTGATTATATGATAAAATCTCCCTCTAGAGCTTCGACTTCTCAAGTTACAGAATCAACCTCTAACGATTATCTACAAAATAGGGTAGAAGAATTAAGAATTATTTCTGATAATAGTTCATGGAATTTCTAAAAATAAAGACGAGGAAATAACCGAGTCAGAAATGGATTTTTGTGTTTGATGGATTTAAAACCTAAAATTAATTTTAGTCCGGGTTCTCCGGCAAGAAAAGAAATTCAAAAGGAATTTAATTTACCCAAATGGGAACTCTTTCGAAAATGGTTTTTTGAAAGTTTTAATAAAGAAGAAAATTATTATTCAAAACAAATTTTATACTGATTTGTCAAAAAGAAATGAAAAATTACCTTTTATTCCTTGGTTTTTGACAAATTATTTTAAAAATATGATTTCAGTTCTTGAAAGAAGTTATAAGCTTTCAATGGGGAAAAATATGAAGTCAATCTATCCTCCTCAAAGCAGTTTTCAAATTGAAAAAGATAATGAAATTCTCTATTATAATGCTTTTCAAAAATTATTTGAAAACGAAACCCTTACAGTTACTATAGATCATATAAATGGTCTTTAAAAAAAAAAGTATACAAATATGTATGTTATTGTTTTAGGAGAACAAATTTCTTTATTAACAAAAATATAGAAGAAATGTCTTTTTCTATTAAAGATATAAAAAATTATCTTTTAATGAATAAAGATAAAAATATAAGTGAAATTAAAATAGCTAATATAGCTTCTACCAGTATTCAACCTCCTCCCGAGATTGTTGATTTTAAATTAAATTCGATTACTCAAATTGAAGATTTGATTGAAAATAAGTTTAAAAATTTAAAGCTTAACACTTTTAGTGAAGATTTTGAAAATCAGCTTGAAAATTCTGATAATTTCATAATACTTTTATTGAAGAAATCAATAAATTAAGAAATTCTTCAAAATTTGCTAGTAAACCAATTCAAACCAAATATTATTACCCAAGACCAACTCCTCAAGATGTTGTAATTGAAGAACATGATCTTACTATTAACAATTCATATAATGGTCATTGTCTTTCCGTATAGCCATTATATATATAGAGGAATTTTATGGTGTTCACCTTATATTAGCACCTTACGTGGGCACATGTCGATGTGGCACTGATTCGTGCCATGTCGACATGCCACATCAGCGTTAGATTATACGTAATACTAATTAGCACATTCTAGGGGTCATTGATCGACATATCGGACAATGATGTGGCATGTTTATGCTTTATGTGGCACCCGTTATGTGGTATTGATCTGTGGGCATAAACATGCCACATCATTGTCCGCTATGTCGACCAATGACCCCTAGAATGTGTTAGTTAGCGTTATGTGTCATCTAACATGGTGTGGCATGTCGGCATGGCACGAATCAGTGCCACATCGACAGGTGCCCACGTAAGGTGCTCATATAAGGTGAGCACCATAAAATTCCTCTATATATAATATATATATAAATATATATATATAATCAATTCATATCTGACAAACCTAAAAGGGACTAGAGTAACACCTGGAGGATCTTTATGTTATTATAAGTATGACTTATTAGGAAGCTTTCTTAATCACATGGTAATATGCAATAATATATACGTGTATATATATGTGTATCATGTAATAATAAAGGAAAACCCTTATGAACTAAAGAGTGAAAAGAACAGAGAAAGAACGAAGATAGGAAAACAACTCAAACAAGGACAAAGCTTAAGTGGGGACAAGCTAGGATTAGTTAAGCCGTAAAAGCTTGGATGTGAGGTAGGTGGAAATTTCATCTACAACACATAAATATGGTTGGATTTGATGAGTTTCAGTATCATATGTGATTCGTGATTTAAGTGATATATAATTGAAATTTGTGACTTATGTGATTTTTATATCTTCAAGGTGGAGTATATTATATTTCCGTGACCTCACATGTTAGGGCGATTTCCAGAACTTGAATGAGCAATATTAAGTGCGAGATGGTATAGTCTTCTAGATAAGAAAATTGATTGAAACTCTAAAGGAATTATAGTGGTTATTGTTTTCGGGGTCAGATTATTTTAGTATAAGACAGTGTTGGACTTAGAATGGATTTTAGTATAGATATATAAACTTTCAGTGAATTAGGGTTTTCGAAAAATCAAGGCTGACAAATTAAGAGTTCGGTAGTCTTGAGTTTGCGGGACTTAGGTACTGAATATTTGGTAAGTTTCAGTTATTAATTATTTTTTAATGGCAATGACTTTTAGTGTGTTGGGGTTTTCGGCATGTGAGGGTGTTTCATGTTTAATAAATTTTCGACAAGGCATTATAGTGTTCGGTGTATCATAAAGATTTCGGCATGCGTATTTAAGTTTATGGCACAATTCCAAAGTATTGGTATTTAGATGTTTGACCAATGTAAGGTTTTCGAACCTTAATACTTATTACAATCACCAAGTTTTGGTAAGAGCCTAGAGTTTTCGTGTATTTTGATGTGCATATGTTTTAGACACGTGAATTAATTTAGATGTAAGAACTTGAGAGTCTTGAAATATTTCGGCAAGGAGAACTTTTCGATATGCTACCTTTTGGGCAAGGTTTTCATTAATTAATAAGTTTTCGGTATTTCATAGGTTTTCGCCGTTAAGGAGTTTTTGGCATTTTTAATGTTTTCGACATTTCAGGGTGTTCGAGATTTAATAATTGTCGGAAACGTATATGGTCGGGCAGATAAATAAATTTACGGGTAGATAGGCTTATTTGCAAAGAGTTAGAATTTACGGAGAATTATTATTGATGAATTTTGGGAAATATTCTTACAATAATTTGACGAGGGAGTTACCGTTAGCGAACTATTGGGCAGAGTTGGAATATTTTCGAGCAAAATATTTATTTATGTATGTACTGTTGCATTTTTATTTGCACTGCATAACACATGCACGATACATCAGTGTGAGGAGAGGTTGACCGTGTTGATACGGTGACACCATACGTGCAAAGTTCGACCCTAAAGCATTCGAAGCAACTTTCATCGGGTATTCTTCAACATTAAAAGCGTACCGAGTATACATCAAGTCCAACCGAACAATTAAGGAAAGCTATAATGTCACTTCCCACGATGTGGCAGAGATGGCTTCTGGTCACTTCAGTCCAGGACTCATGCCTAACCCGATGGCTCCTGCACAACTCGATTCAGGACCGTGCTCAACCGTTGGCTTCTGAAGACAACATCTCAGAACTCGTAATCACTGGTGTCTTGGCACAAAACCAACAGGCTCCGAATTTACGTCAGAAGAAGCAACGAGACTTGTATTAGACGATTTGGACTCTCTCTTCGAGCCGGTATATCGGTCACACACTGCTACACCTACAGTGGATTCTTCACCCGACGAGACCGACGTACCAAGTTTTTCTCACGTCCCTATCCCACCCGATTCAGAATTGCCACAGCATAACGAAGAACCTACAGTGGTTATTGAGGAAGAATCATCAGAGACGATCGATCCAAGTGCAGAATTAGAACTTCCTCAAACAAATGATCAATCGGAGCCTATAGGAAATCTAGACCCACAGATGGCTGATGCATCGACTTTAGCCTTGCCTCATGAGCGCAAGTGGACTAGAGGTCACCTGGTTGATCAAATAATTGGCGATCCTCGGATGGAGTGAGGACACGTCGTCAAGACAGTCTATTCAGCTGCTTCTTAAGTAAAAATGAGCCTACTAAGGTAGCAGACGCACTTCAAGACCCGGATTGGGTAATAGCGATGCATGATGAAATTCATCAATTCGAACGTCTTCAAGTGTGGACCTTAGTTCCCCATCCGCATGGAAAAACAGTAGTCGGAACTAAATGGATATTCAAAAAACAAGAAGAATGAAGATGGTGAAGTGATCCGGAACAAAGCAAGGCTAGTTGCAAAGGGACACAATCAACAGGAAGGCATCGACTACGATGAGACATATGCTCCTGTTGCCCGAATCGAAGCTATCCGCCTTCTCCTGGCTTATGCGGCTCACAAAGACTTCAAAGTCTATCAGATGGATGTTAAGACCGCCTTTCGCAATGATGTTTGAAAAGAAGAAGTCTACGTCGCTCAGCCGGAAGGCTTCGTTGATCAAGAACATCCCGGTCACGTCTATCGACTGGACAAAGCTCTCTACGGACTAAAACAAGCCCCACGTGCTTGGTATGATGTCCTGAGTGAATTCCTCATGGAGTGTGGCGACCCTACTTTTCTAATTAGGATTATTGGCGGATTTCCGCAGCGTAAGCCGCAGAAGGCCCGTCTAATTAAAACTTTTTCCTACAATAATATATATTAATAAAATAATCTGTCTACAATGTCATTACTATACATGGGCCGAAGCCCCAAAATGTCAAAAAGAACAAAAGTCCTTAAGCCGCTCCACAGGTCTTCATCCATGTACCGCACTGCCCTCAAAAGTCCGTGGAGCACCGCCACCAGCCGCCTCAGTCTTGACGCGTATCCGCGTCAGACTCAGTACCTACAACACGTAAACACTGAGCGATTTGCCCAGTAGGTGAATAAAATGCATGTATGCACGTGCGCACTCTATCCCAATCCCCATATCTCACATGTGAATGCACACTCCTTCTTTTCTCACATCCTATCTCACGTATATCACATTCATAGAGCCCTGGTCAGGCTCGGCACCAATATACATATATATAATAATATCATGGGTGACCAGAAGTTCCACCCGTGTCCAACGTCATGGGTGCCAAACACCCGTATCCCCTGGGTGGTCACACCCGTATCATGGGCGGTCAGACCCGTATCAGTACCATGGGTAACTATACCCGTATCCTCAGGTGGTTTTGCACCTCGAATTGACCACATTCGAGTAGACAGATCGTTCACGTCTGTCTCCCACCAATCCCAGGTAATCACACCTGTATCATGGGCGGTCAGACCCGTATCCATATCATGGGTAAATATACCCGTATCCTCAGGCGGTTTTGCACCTCAGATCGACCACATCCGAGTAGACAGATCGTTCACGTCTGTCTCCCGCCAAGTGCCATGTGAGCCCAACCTCAAACAAAATCAAAATCATCTCGATCTACCCCACTTTCCAATACGTCGAGTCATCACCGTCTCAATACGGTGGAAATCATCTCTCAATCTATCGTGATATGCATATGCTATGCATATAATCGTAAAAACATGTAAAATCATAGTTCGCATGAAATTCATGTAAAACACGTAAAGCACATAAATCACATAAGTCACGAAAGTCATCGAATCACATAAAAGCATATAATACACATTTGTGTTTACGCATTGTAGATGGATAGTCCACCTACCTGTCCTCCTGATAAGGTTAGTAACAAAATCCGGTAAATTCCCTACGCTCCGATCCTCTGAATATTGGAAACATTATTATATCAATAAATTTACTAAGTCATATAAATTTTTAAAATGCTAAAATTATGAAAACTTTTAAAATCTATGAAAACCTAACAATAATAATAATCCTAAAATAAATAAACCCTAAAATATTGGAAATTTATTAATTAAAACAAATGTTGAAATCTCAGAAATGTCGACATCTTATCTCTATAGATGTCGAGACCTTCTGTATCAATATTCTTGAGTAACGCCGATAACATATAAATGTCGAAATACCAATGTCGAGAACTATCAATACAAATGTCGAGATCTCACTAATATAAATGTCGATATGCGATAGTTATAGGAAGATGTCGAATTGCATATAAAAGTCGAGACCTCTAAATAATATCGAGACTCATTCTGTGCTAAATGTCGAAACTTATATAATGTCGAGTTCTTCTTAAAAAAATGTCGAGACCTTATATTAATATACCTCGAGATTCCCTAATTTAGCTATAGATGTCGATACATACAACGATAAATGTCGATACATGCGAAATGTCGATACATAAAAAATGTCGAGACTTTCAAAGCAAATGTCGAAACCTTTATGAACTACATCTCGAGATTTTTCCACTATATCGATATCCTGACTCAATATCTAACCTAATGTCGACATCATCGTAAATGTCGAGGCCTATATATAAAGTACTATAAAAATGTCGAGTATGGGTTTAAAGCTTAAATGTCGATATCTATTACTCCCCAAGATCTAATAGATGTCGAAACTTATTTCTACAAAATGTCGAGACCCTCAAAATAACTATAAATGTCGAGTTCTTTTATACAACAAATGTCGAGAATCATCACATATCGAGGTTTATGTCTCGACTTTATTTACTAGGCAGCTCGATATCTTCTCAAGAACAAGACTTGGTTCTCCCAGAAAACCCTAAAACCGTACCATAAAAATCATCTTCCAAAACTAAGCTAATCCCAGAAACTAATACACCTTAAAAGGAATTTCTAGTGAACATTTACGTACTCTAAGAATCATTCAATTCCATATGTCATACATAGCTTTCAAGATTGAACTTCAATGTAAAATACTAAGTTCTTAAGTGTATTAACCTTCGAACAACTTCTAGGCTGTTATTAAATCGTTTAACACTGTAGTTATTGAACCACTTAAGTATAAGAACTTACTTATATGCCTTACTTCGAAGATTGATTCTTTTTTTTTTTCAAAATTGCTCAGCTCCTCCACGTTTGTTGAATTTCCTTATTCTTACTCAACGCTTTCAGCTCTCCTTTGGCTTTTGTTTACGAGGTTTTCTCTTGTTAATGACTTCTTATGGGATATATATGGATAAGTATCAAACTATCGAAATTATCATTGGGGGGATAAATTAATGATTTCGTTTTCCCCATGGCCTAAGTAATTTCTTATGCCTTATCTCGTTAATACCTTTGGGCCTTAGTAAGACTTAATCCCCAAGACAAAATATTATTTAATTTAGGCTAGCCCAATTTAGTTATTTCTAGTGTTATAAATTTCTTACTTAATCTTTTGATATTTTCGAAACTAAATTGAAGCTAGGAATCTATATTTTTATTTCACTACTTAATTTTCTTATCAACATCCTACTTTACAACGTCCCATAATTATTTACAGCAAAATCCCGTATTTAAATTTTACGGGTATTACATTCTCCCCCCCTTAAAAATTTCGTCCCCGAAATTACGCCGACTGGAATAATTCGGGATAACGAACTCTCATATCATCCTCACGCTCCCACGTGGCTTCTTCAATTGATTGATTCTGCCACAAAATTTTAACTAACGGAATAGTCTTATTCCGTAGTCGTTTCGACTCGTACATCAAAATTTCTACGGGCTTCTCTTCGTAACTCAAGTCAGGCTTGAGTTGCTGATAAAGAAGTTCATTCTGGATTACATGACTCGGGTCCGCGACGTATTTTCGTAATGTTGATACGTGAAACACGTCGTGAACTTGTGATAGGGAAGTCGGCAATTCTAACTGATACGCAACCTCGCCGACTCGTTTGACTATCTTGAAGGGGCCTATGTATCTGGGACTTAGCTTGCCTTTCTTTCCGAAACGCTTTACTCCTTTCATTGGGGAAATCTTCAAAAAGACTTGGTCATCTTCCGTAAATTCCAAAGGTCGTCGTCGATGATCAGCGTAACTTTTCTGTCGACTCTGAGCAATTTGCATTCTTTCCCGGATCTTGGTCACTGCTTCTGTTGTTTCTCGGATCATATCTGGTCCTAGTAAAGCTCGTTCGCCGATTTCGTCCCAATGAACAGGGGATCGACATTTGCGACCGTACAATGCCTCGTACGGTGCCATCCCGATCGTAGCATGGAAGCTATTATTGTAAGAAAATTCGATTAGCGGCAAGTACTTACTCCAGTTTCCCTTGAAGTCTAGGACGCATGTTCGCAGCATGTCCTCAAGGGTTTGGATCGTCCGTTCAGACTGCCCGTCGGTCTGGGGATGATATGCAGTACTGAACGAGAGTTTAGTACCCATTGCTTTCTGTAAGCTTTGCCAAAAATTGGATAGAAATCTTGAATCTCGATCCGAGACGATGGAGACTGGAATCCCATGGAGTCGAACGATTTCCTGAATATACAATTCAGCGTAGCGTTCCATGGAGTAAGTAGAGTTGATTGGAAGGAAATGAGCTGATTTCGTCAGGCGGTCTACCACCACCCAGATAGCATCATGGCCTTTCGTCGTCTTGGGTAAACCAACGACGAAGTCCATCGTGATGTGATCCCATTTCCATTCAGGAATAGGTAAAGGTTGCAGAGTTCCAGCTGGTCGCTGATGTTCCGCTTTGATCAACTGGCACGTCATACATCTACTTACGAATGTGGCGATATCCTTCTTCATTCCCGGCCACCAATATATGATTCGTAAATCTTGATACATCTTTGTCGCACCCGGGTGTACTGAGTATGTTGTTGCGTGTGCCTCTGTCATTATCACTCGTCGTAACTCCTCGTCATTGGGCACGTATAGCCGATTCTTGTATAGCAAAGTTCCGTCTGCTCGGATTTCGAAGTCTTCGGGTAGTGTATCCTTCGTCTTTAGGCAGAATTCATCCTCTTTTTGTGCTCTTTGAATTCGTTCTAGCAACGTCGGCTGAAGAGTTAGCGTTGCTAGTCTCGTTTCGAGTTCTCCTAGATTGACTATTTCCACTCCAAGCCTGTGCAACTCCGTACTCATCGCCTTTCGACTAAGCGCGTCTGCGACTACGTTTGCCTTGCCCGGATGATAATTAATAGCGCAGTCGTAGTCTTTTACGAGCTCCAGCCATCGTCGTTGTCGCATATTCAGCTCTTTCTGAGTGAAGAAATACTTCAAACTCTTATGGTCTGTGAAGATCTCACATTTCTCTCCGTAGAGATAATGTCTCCAAATCTTCAGAGCGAAGACCACCGCTGCTAATTCGAGGTCATGGGTTGGGTAGTTCTTCTCGTATTCCTTTAGTTGTCGCGAAGCATAGGCAACCACCTTTCCGTTCTGCATTAGCACACATCCCAAGCCATTCTTCGAAGCATCACTGTATACTGCAAATCCTCCGGTCCCTGATGGTATTGTTAATATTGGGGCAGAGGTAAGATGTTTCTTTAATTCTTGGAAGCTCTGTTCGCATGCTTCGGTCCATTTGAACGGAACGTTCTTCCTCGTCAAATTGGTTAATGTAGAGGCAATACTAGAGAAGTCCGCTATAAACTTACGGTAGTATCCCGCAAGTCCCAGAAAACTTCGGACTTCGGTCGGAGTAGTCGGTCGTGGCCAATTGTTCACGGCCTCAATCTTACTCGGGTCCACCGAGATTCCACTCCCGGAAATCACGTGCCCCAAGAAGGCTACTTGCTCAAGCCAAAATTCGCATTTCTTGAATTTGGCGTAAAGCTGTTTCTCTCGCAGGATTCCTAAGACGATTCGTAAATGATTCTCGTGTTCCTCCCTCGTCTTAGAATAGATCAGGATATCGTCAATAAAGACGATTACGAAACGGTCGAGATAGTTCTTAAAGACCCGATTCATCAAGTCCATAAAAGCAGCAGGGGCATTGGTCAGTCCGAAGGGCATGACCAAAAACTCGTAATGGCCGTACCTCGTACTGAAAGCGGTTTTAGGAACATCTACCTCCCTGATCTTCAACTGATGGTATCCCGAACGGAGGTCAATTTTCGAGAATACCGTAGCACCCTGTAGTTGGTCGAACAGATCATCGATCCTCGGCAACGGGTATTTATTCTTGATCGTGATCTTGTTCAATTCCCTATAGTCGATACATAGTCGCATCGACCCGTCTTTCTTTCGCACGAATAGAACTGGTGCTCCCCACGGTGAAAAGCTGGGCTGAATAAACCCTTTCTGCAACAAGTCCTCCAGTTGTTCCTTCAGTTCTTTCAGTTCATTCGGTGCTAGGCGATAAGGAGCTTTAGAGATTGGGGCGGACCCCGGTATCAGATCTATCGTAAACTGTATTTCTCGATCAGGGGGTAACCCCGGGAGATCATCGGGAAATACATCAGCATACTCGTTGACTATCGGCACGTCTTTTAGTTCTGGCTGAGGTAATTCCTCTGCCTTCACCGCATATACTAGATAAGACTCACAACCAGATCTCAATAGTCGTTGAGCCTTCAGCGCAGAGATCCGCGAAATACGATTCGAAGTAGTTTTTCCCGAAAAAGTGAACACCTCTTCTTCGGGCATTTGAAATTTTACGACCTTCTTGTGACAGTCTATAATGGCTCCATATCTCGAAAGCCAATCCATCCCAAGATAACATCATAGTCGTTCATTGGGATCACTATCAGGTCGACGCTCAGATTTCTACCCTCAATGTTAACGGAGCATCCTTCCAGCACTTGGTTAGTGCGCGTCGGATCACCGTGTGGTAGGGTAACTATGTAATTGCATTCAGATAAGGTAGGAGAGATTCCTACCTTTTCCACATATTTGGCCGACACAAATGAATGTGTAGCCCCAGAGTCAATTAACACCGAAGTGGGCACGTTATGAATAGTCAATGTACCCGTCACTACAGAAGGATTCGCCTCGGCCTCCTCATTTGTCAACGTAAAGACTCGTGCTGACACTGGAGGGGGTCGAACTAATGGTTGGTTTGGAGCTTGAGGCACGTTCACGTGGCATGTTCTAGCCAAATGTCCTATCTGTCCACATCGGAAACACTGTGGTGGTCCTGTTCCACGACATACTCCATAGTGATAGCGCCCACACTGTTGGCATTGCGGGACGGTGCTCGGGGGTCGGTTTGGAACATTACCCAGTCCCTGGTTTGGCCTCGGTCGCCAATTCGGTTGGCCTTGCTGATTCCCGCGATAGTTTGGCCCTTTGCTAAAGAGTTGACGTTTCTGGTTTCCTCCTCCTTGTCCTTCTGCCCTTCGTTTTGCATCTTGCGCCTTTGTGACCCTGCTCTCCGCCTGCTCGGCCAGGATAGCTCGCTCCGCGATGCGGGCATAGGTTTTACCCTCGGTGTCATACATACTTACGCTTCGGAAGATCTCAGGCTTGAGACCTTCCAGAAAACGTTCGATCTTCAACTCATCAGTAGCCACTATATGTGGCGCAAATCTTGAGAGTTGCTCGAACTTGCGGATGTAATCCGCTACCGACATTCCTCCTTGTTTGAGGTTGATGAATTCATTCAGCTTCTGCGCCCTATCTGGCGCTGTAAAGTATTTTCCCCGGAAGAGTGTTTTGAACCTTTCCCAGGTCATCGTAGTGGAATCTTCGAGCATCTGGATGGTATCCCACCAGTAGCCCGCGTTCCCACGCAACATGAAGGTGGCACAAGTCACCTTCTCAGTATCAGGCAAGTGGCTGACGCGAAACATACTTTCGACAGTTCTGAGCCAATCCTCCGCGTAGGTAGGATCGGCAGCTTCCTCAAACGAAGGGGGGTTTAACCTTCGGAACCTTTCCCCGGCTGCTTCTACACGTTCTAGGCCTGGGGATGAGTGACG
Organism: Craterostigma plantagineum; assembly: GCA_027422505.1. NCBI lineage: Eukaryota > Viridiplantae > Streptophyta > Magnoliopsida > Lamiales > Linderniaceae > Craterostigma > Craterostigma plantagineum. Next base: position 896,029 of record JAPQWV010000176.1, read on the forward strand.
TTCCGAGGAATTTTGACGATGAATAAGGTCGTTAATCTGATCTGACTGTCGTCGGATCAGATCCGTCAACTGATGGATGGTAGAGCGGTCCTCATTCGGTGGGGACTCGGAACTCGCCCTACGACTAGTTTCACCCACTTCTCTACGTGTCCTCGGCATTTCTTAACTATTTCTACAATCATTCACAGAAAGCACATATATCAAATAACACATAACCATATAATCAATCAAACTTACAGGCCAGGCTGGTTCTCCAGGCTTTTGAGCGGCAGTACATGGACAGTCTGCAGAATCTAAAGCCGAAGCTCTGATACCACCTGTGGCGACCCTACTTTTCTAATTAGGATTATTGGCGGATTTCCGCAGCGTAAGCCGCAGAAGGCCCGTCTAATTAAAACTTTTTCCTACAATAAAATATATTAATAAAATAATCTGTCTACAATGTCATTACTATACATGGGCCGAAGCCCCAAAATGTCAAAAAGAACAAAAGTCCTTAAGCCGCTCCACAGGTCTTCATCCATGTACCGCACTGCCCTCAAAAGTCCGTGGAGCACCGCCACCAGCCGCCTCAGTCTTGACGCGTATCCGCGTCAGACTCAGTACCTACAACACGTAAACACTGAGCGATTTGCCCAGTAGGTGAATAAAATGCATGTATGCACGTGCGCACTCTATCCCAATCCCCATATCTCACATGTGAATGCACACTCCTTCTTTTCTCACATCCTATCTCACGTATATCACATTCATAGAGCCCTGGTCAGGCTCGGCACCAATATACATATATATAATAATATCATGGGTGACCAGAAGTTCCACCCGTGTCCAACGTCATGGGTGCCAAACACCCGTATCCCCTGGGTGGTCACACCCGTATCATGGGCGGTCAGACCCGTATCAGTACCATGGGTAACTATACCCGTATCCTCAGGTGGTTTTGCACCTCGAATTGACCACATTCGAGTAGACAGATCGTTCACGTCTGTCTCCCACCAATCCCAGGTAATCACACCTGTATCATGGGCGGTCAGACCCGTATCCATATCATGGGTAAATATACCCGTATCCTCAGGCGGTTTTGCACCTCAGATCGACCACATCCGAGTAGACAGATCGTTCACGTCTGTCTCCCGCCAAGTGCCATGTGAGCCCAACCTCAAACAAAATCAAAATCATCTCGATCTACCCCACTTTCCAATACGTCGAGTCATCACCGTCTCAATACGGTGGAAATCATCTCTCAATCTATCGTGATATGCATATGCTATGCATATAATCGTAAAAACATGTAAAATCATAGTTCGCATGAAATTCATGTAAAACACGTAAAGCACATAAATCACATAAGTCACGAAAGTCATCGAATCACATAAAAGCATATAATACACATTTGTGTTTACGCATTGTAGATGGATAGTCCACCTACCTGTCCTCCTGATAAGGTTAGTAACAAAATCCGGTAAATTCCCTACGCTCCGATCCTCTGAATATTGGAAACATTATTATATCAATAAATTTACTAAGTCATATAAATTTTTAAAATGCTAAAATTATGAAAACTTTTAAAATCTATGAAAACCTAACAATAATAATAATCCTAAAATAAATAAACCCTAAAATATTGGAAATTTATTAATTAAAACAAAATGTTGAAATCTCAGAAATGTCGACATCTTATCTCTATAGATGTCGAGACCTTCTGTATCAATATTCTTGAGTAACGCCGATAACATATAAATGTCGAAATACCAATGTCGAGAACTATCAATACAAATGTCGAGATCTCACTAATATAAATGTCGATATGCGATAGTTATAGGAAGATGTCGAATTGCATATAAAAGTCGAGACCTCTAAATAATATCGAGACTCATTCTGTGCTAAATGTCGAAACTTATATAATGTCGAGTTCTTCTTAAAAAAAATGTCGAGACCTTATATTAATATACCTCGAGATTCCCTAATTTAGCTATAGATGTCGATACATACAACGATAAATGTCGATACATGCGAAATGTCGATACATAAAAAATGTCGAGACTTTCAAAGCAAATGTCGAAACCTTTATGAACTACATCTCGAGATTTTTCCACTATATCGATATCCTGACTCAATATCTAACCTAATGTCGACATCATCGTAAAATGTCGAGGCCTATATATAAAGTACTATAAAAATGTCGAGTATGGGTTTAAAGCTTAAATGTCGATATCTATTACTCCCAAGATCTAATAGATGTCGAAACTTATTTCTACAAAATGTCGAGACCCTCAAAAATAACTATAAATGTCGAGTTCTTTTATACAACAAATGTCGAGAATCATCACATATCGAGGTTTATGTCTCGACTTTATTTACTAGGCAGCTCGATATCTTCTCAAGAACAAGACTTGGTTCTCCCAGAAAACCCTAAAACCGTACCATAAAAATCATCTTCCAAAACTAAGCTAATCCCAGAAACTAATACACCTTAAAAGGAATTTCTAGTGAACATTTACGTACTCTAAGAATCATTCAATTCCATATGTCATACATAGCTTTCAAGATTTGAACTTCAATGTAAAATACTAAGTTCTTAAGTGTATTAACCTTCGAACAACTTCTAGGCTGTTATTAAATCGTTTAACACTGTAGTTATTGAACCACTTAAGTATAAGAACTTACTTATATGCCTTACTTCGAAGATTGATTCTTTTTTTTTTTCCAAAATTGCTCAGCTCCTCCACGTTTGTTGAATTTCCTTATTCTTACTCAACGCTTTCAGCTCTCCTTTGGCTTTTGTTTACGAGGGTTTTCTCTTGTTAATGTCTTCTTATGGGATATATATGGATAAGTATCAAACTATCGAAATTATCATTGGGGGGATAAATTAATGATTTCGTTTTCCCCATGGCCTAAGTAATTTCTTATGCCTTATCTCGTTAATACCTTTGGGCCTTAGTAAGACTTAATCCCCAAGACAAAATATTATTTAATTTAGGCTAGCCCAATTTAGTTATTTCTAGTGTTATAAATTTCTTACTTAATCTTTTGATATTTTCGAAACTAAATTGAAGCTAGGAATCTATATTTTTATTTCACTACTTAATTTTCTTATCAACATCCTACTTACAACGTCCCATAATTATTTACAGCAAAATCCCGTATTTAAATTTACGGGTATTACATGGAGTCTGGATTCATACGAGGAACGATAGACACAACCCTCTTCATCAAATGGCAAGACAAAGATCTGATGGTCGTTCAAGTGTACGTCGACGACATCATCTTCGGATCAACTAATCCACGGCTTTGCACGAAATTCGGAGATCGAATGAAAAGCAAATTCGAGATGAGTCACATGGGAGAGAGTCAGACAAAATACATCAAAGATATTCTGAAGAAATTCCATCAAGACCAGAGCAAGCCTCTCAGCACTCATATGTCACCAAGCTGCAAGTTGGATGCCGATCCCTCTGTCTTGGTCGACATCACACTGTATCGCAGCATCATTGATTTCTTCTCTATCTCACTTCGAGCCGGCCGGATATCATGTTTCATGCTTATGTGCTCGTTTTCAAGCCGAACGCAAAGAATTCCATATGCTCGCGGTTAAAAGGATTCTGCGTTACCTTAAGGGCACTTCCACCCTTGGTATCCAAAGGGTACGAACTTCAAACTTATCGGCTATACTGACGCTGATTATGCAGGTTGTCGAATGGACAGGAAAAGCACGTCCGGTGGCGCTCAATTTCTAGGCGAAAAGCTGGTCTGCTGGTCATCCAAAATGCAGAACTGTGTGTCAACTTCGACGGCCGAAGCGGAATACGTGGCTGCCGCCAGTTGTTGCTCCCAGATGATGTGGATGAGGACTCAGCTTCGCGACTATGGGTACAATTTAAATAATATACCCATATATAGTGATAGTCAAAGTGCCATCGCTATTACTTGCAATCCTGTTCATCACTCACGCACAAAATACATAGACATTAGATATCATTTATCAAAGATCACGTAGAAAGGCACCATAGATATGTATTTTGTGAACACGAAGTTTCAACTAGCCGACATCTTCACCAAGGCTTTGGATGAGAAACGATTCCAATCCTTGTCGGAAAATTAAGCATGTTGAATCTTCCGTAATATGTGCATTACCTAATCTTCTGTGCTATCACATACTCTATTCTATGTGTTTTCCATGCTTATATGTCTTTATCTTGCGTGATAACAAAATAATAATAATAATAATAATAATAATAATAATAATAATAATAATAATATAATATATACACCCATAGCATAAGGGGGATGACGAAATCCTTTAGGATGCTTTGATCTAAAGTCACTTAGAATTTTACCCCGACATGCGATCGATTTAATTGCTTAATTTTGTCAGTCTAAGTCGCATTCTTGTGTCTAAAGGTCATTAGGTTGCTCTAGACACAAAGCCACTTTACATATGTGAGGATTCAAGCCTTGTTCCTTTTTTTTCTCTATTTGGATCTATTTCTCGAGTGAGTCACATATCAATTACTTGTCTTACCTAGTGATACTTGGCTTCATACTCACCTTGCCTTAGATCGTTAGGATAATGATAAGGGCGCTTAGGATATTCCTCACTCGGCCTTATAAAATTTTTCCCACATATTAGCCCTTGGTCATCCACTTTGAGCCTTCTCCGATGTCCTTTTCTTCCTTTGAATCCCATTCCTAGCCTTCAACCGTATTCTATACTCTTCGGATGGTTGTTCAAACGAGACTATCTCTTAGAAGGTGGCATGGATCCGGCTATAAACTTCTCCAAACGATAATCTCGTACGCTCGCCAGAACGGCTGGAAAGAGGAGCACCACGAAGTGAACTTCTCCAACGATAATCCGGTCTTATATCGGGAAACGAGAAGAGGAGCGCAGCCTTGGGTACGAATTCCACAACCGTGAACTTTTCCAAAAAGATAATCTCTGAAACCTCTCCAGGGATTAAGAGAAGAAGAGCACGGTATCGGCCCGAGAACCAACAAAGAAGAACTTCGCCTACGATATCTCCTATAGCCTCGTGGAGAAGCGGAGCTTCAGCTTGAGCATAGCATTAAAAAAGGGATAGTTCTTAAAAGGAAAAGAGGGAGAAAAAGATTGAAAAGAAGAAAGACGCTGAAACAAAAGGAGACAGACGTAGAAATGGAATATGACGAAGAGATAAGCTCACTTTCCTCTAAATTCCTTCCCGTCTAAGTCCTAGGCAAACTATAACCCTTACACCCCTTTGATTCCAATCGACGGTCTCTTGCTTAGGTGAAATGATTAAAAAATGCCTCGATCACAGGTAAATTGACTTAAAATTGATTGTGCTGACTTGAGTGATATAAATATAAAAATTCCAAGTTAGAATTATTGAGTGCAAGAACGAACCTAGTGAGAGTTGTCAAAATGGACCAGTCTATGAACTTAGGACTTTAGTTTGACGACATGACTTGACGGCATTTTCTTCTTTCAAATGTCTCGTAAAATTTTAGGTGTGACGATTGATCAAAGCAAAATAATCTGACCCCATACAAACACATATTACATACATAAAACAAAAATAAATAAAAATTTTTATATACATATATATAGAAAATAATATTTTTTAATTTCTGAAAAATAAAAACAAATCGTGAAAGGAAAAACTTCGCACATTTTGACATGAAATGTTATGTTTCATATGCGTTGAATTGAATAAATGCGAATTTATTTTGTCATCGCACATTCTAAATGCAATGTTAGATTGCATTGGTACTAAATTGTTTAAAATGCGATAAATTTTTCATTGCTCTGACCCTCACGCAATATCTTCAATACATGTTTTTTGGGGACCATGTATATGTGCTTACTAGGTAAATTGCATATTTTTATATGCTGGTGACTTGAATTGATTTCATATGCTTGCATACTCAGTCAATTCTTGCGCATTATTTGAGGGGGAGCAAATATAAAAATCGTGCATTAGCTCCAAATATTCTTGACGTTTTTCTCTAAGCGTTTCAGATTCCTTCAAACAAAATTAAGGAGCAAGACGTCGACACTGCAAGGAAAGGAGCTAGTCACAGACCAAATATTTCATGCCTAAAATAATTGTTGATTAACTCCATTATTTCTAACGTTTCCTTTCTGAGTGGTACAGACTTTTTATTTCTGTCAGGGAAGTTAGACGTTACTACACGGAAAATACAGGGAGTTAATTGCATTTATTTTAATTTTGAGGGGGAGCTTTACAATGTGATTTTACTCGAAATAGGGGTCAACCTGAAAAGCTTAGAAGTACTTACTATCGAGAAACTGGTTATAAGACTTAATTCACGATCATAAGTTTCTCGTAACAGTGTTGGGAACAATTTTGATTAGCCGCGATAACTTGCGATCGAGAAATTAAATTGAACAGAAATTTTCAAATCAATATTTCGCGAGCGCAAATAGTAATGGGCCTGATCCATTTAAAATGTCCAATCGCAAACCCAACAATGATTTACAGCGAGTTAATAAAAGTTCACTTTTTATCAGTCGAAAAACTTTCTCACTTTTTCAAAGACAGTTCAAATTTCTCATAAATCTTTCGATTTTCCACATCAAATTGTCTGTTTAAGGTAGAAATGAGATCCTTTTGCCTTTTGCGTGCGATTTAACTCCATTAGCATCTGCATTTTGAAGTTTTCGCATGCTCAAGATTAGATTCTCGACTGTTCTCAAAACAGGAAAAACCGTATACTATTTTTTAGTGATTTAAGCTTGATTATGAGTTTTTCTGAGATTTATGTCTGCACTTAAGATATTTGCGATGTCTTTATGAATCTGGTAGTATGAATCTTTGGAAAATCTGCATGTTCGACTCGACTTTGAGTTTAGATGAAATTGGCATTTGAATGTTTGAAGCCATCGAAGAACTTTTGTCGATCGCAAACAGTCTTAATTAAATTCCAATTTAACTGAGATACTGATTGTATCAAATTAGTTTTCGATCGATAAAATTCTGATTTAGTCGCAAAGATAGAAGATTTTGACCGAAAAATTAATTACCATCGAGAAATCTAATTAGGATTTTTTTGAGCGAAAACTTAAGCACTGAACAGACAATTTTGATGCAAATTAGAACAAGCATAAAACTTACTATCGCAAAATAGAATTTTCGATTTAATTTCATTTCGGTAGCAAAAATTTAGCAGCGAAAAATTAATTTTTCAACGCTTAATTTTTTCGATCGTAAATTCGCTGCTTAGGATTTAATTGATCGAAAATTTTTCTTGAAAATTGACTTAGTTTTTCGTTGACTAATTTCTTGATAGAAAAATAACGCAGCGAAAAATAAATAATAAATATATTTTCTTACGATCGAAAATCACGTACCGCTCGACAAATTTCAAATCGAAAAATTTTATTCATTGAGGAAAATTTCTCGATAGTAAATTTACCTGAGGAGTATTTCTCGATCGTAAATTTACGCGGAATTTTTCTCGATCGTAAAATTGACTGGCTACAGCCTCACGATTTCCACTTCAACACTTAGAATATTTTTTTTTCTAAGTCTTTTACCCTGTAGCGAACATTAGCAAATAAAAATTTCTCGATCCCAAAATTAAACGGGTTGATTTCAATTGAAATCAATGCATAGGAAATCAATTTCAAAACCAAATTTCTCGAGCGAAAAATCTCTCGGCATGATCAGTAACATTTCTCTCGATCAAATGCTTAGAAAATTTCGAAGTCTTTTCACGCATTACATGTTTAATTCGAAATTACAATCATGCCATTACATTTTATTAAATCAAGGATCCTATATGCATGCTACACGATTTCAATTCAAAATTTATCAAACATGTCATGACTTGACACAATATTATAGTTTGATGAAATTAAATCAATTTTCGACTAAAATCAAATTTATGAACTAATGAACTATTATATCTCTTATTTTCAGATGGATCGCTACCCTCATTATAATCACATCTACGACCACAACCTTTATCTAAAGGTTCATGATACGAACTTCCAGCTCGATCTGAGCACCTTCCGGTGTCCGGACGAGATCATTGTATCTATCCTGCAAGGGCACCCCATCTGGCATGCATTGACGGTCACCGCATCCGTGCCAATGGTCTATCTCCAGCAATTCTGGGGATGTATACAAGGATTAGTGGCAAATGGGGCATTCTCCTTCTCCACAATAATTGGGACGCGGCACATACATATGGACAAGAACCAGTTCGGGATGATTCTGGACTTGCCATACAGCCAAAAAAAACAACAACCCGCTCCCATCAGACGCAGAAACGGTGCTTGACTTCATGCAGATGGGATATCAACCGCAGCTCACCAAGCTAGCTCAAGTCCAGAGCAGCGGTATCCCTCATCCCTAGAAGACACTGTACGGGATTGTGAACAAGTGTCTATCACCCAAGTATGCTGGCTTCGACAAGGGCAATGGCAACATACTGCGGATCTTTCATGGACTCGCATTCTCCAAAAATTACGATTTCACGCAGTTGATCTGGAATGATCTTGCAGACTAGATACGGCTAAAGGAGAATCGGAGATCGAAGAATGTGCCCTACGCTCGGTGGTTTAATATCATCATTCGCCAATATATGGAGATGCATGAGCAGAACATTCCTTGCCTGCCTCCGGGAGGAAATTATCAACCACCCAAGCTCAAGTTCTTTCACAATCCACGGCTCACGGACTTGGACCAACCGTCGATGCCGATTCCGCTCAACCTTCTTCAGCTCGCCGACCCCGCGGGAGCTGAATATCAGAGATTCTGTCGGGAACATAATCTCACCAAACAAATGATCAGAGGGCGCCTGACAGATTTCCAAGTGAGCCCTACCTAACAACACCAACCAAGCCCTGACGACACGATAGATGTTGTCGCTCAGGAGCTTCAACAGGAGTCTTCATTGGTCGATGTGCAGATGCCCGACATAGATGATACACTAATAGACGTCGTGGCTACTGAGATGGCGCTCGAGGCTCCTGAACATGAATATCAAGTGGAAGTGCCCGTCCATGTTGGCGTGCTCGAAGAATCCATTGAGGAGGTTCTTCAACCAATAGCACAACTTGAGGTTGAAATGGGGCAAAGCTCGCTTCCACGGGTGACGGATCAGGCACTGAAGGACGTCGATCGTGACCCTACTCCTCATACAGCCACCCCGTCTGACACGGAGTCAGATGAGGAAATCAGCCTGATAAAAAGGACTCCCAGGAGACTTAGCATTCAGTTGGAGTCCCTCTTCCCGGCCATCACTACCGCACTAGACACGATGCTGACCACTTCTACGAGTGATGCCGGTACTTCTTCGCTCAATCTTGAGCCGCAACCAAATCTACCAGTGTCTGGTTCGCAGGCGCAACCTGAGCCTGCCATAACACCCATAGAGGCAAATCTTCAAGATTCGACTCTAGGATTGGGTGGAAGTCTCATACAGTCGCAACCTCAAGTGATTGTTAGCCAACCTGAGGAGTCGATGCCTACTCAAGGGTTGATAACAGGTGACATCAGTCGTCCTGAAACAGGAGGCGTCCGCACCGTTTGTGACGAATGACCAATTCCAAGCCGCTCTCTCCGCTGCTGTTCAATCGCTCGAAGACAAGATATTGGAGAGAGTTCTTACTGCCGTAGAGGCATCCCACAGAGACACTGGGAAAGCACCTGCCTTTGAAGGCACGTCGTCACGACCCAATCCCACACCTCCACAACCCACACCCACCGACCCTTTAGCCAATTCATCCATCCTCATCAACCCATACACCATACCCATCACCGAGCTCCACGACATACTACTCGCCCGCTTGATCGGCCTCTCCATTCGATCGCCTCAAGAAGAATCACTTTATAGGCGATTGGTGGATCATCCTGAGCCACCTACTGACACTTGCCGAGGCCAAAGCTCCCACTCAAGGCGCATACATGACGATTCTGACGATCAGGACCATCATGAGGGGGAGAAGAGGCCACAAACATCTACAAGTGGCCAAGGACAAGGCTCGGGCGCGACGCAAACAAGCGTTGGAGCAGGTGAAACCGAAACCCAAACCCAAACACAAACCACCCACATCACGCACCGCACCACCACTCTAACCCATATCGACCCACCAACCTTTAACCTACGGATGCCTCCGCCCACACCACCGATCTACTCAAGCCCCTTGCTTCCGGAAGAAGAAGCAAGTGTTGCGATGCTCGTAGCTCTGGCACAAACCCAAGCTACTCCCTCAACAGCTCCAGAACAATCGGGCCCTTCAGGACACGGCGTCAACCCACATGAATATCTCGACAAATTCATTTTTGAAGAACAATGGGCGACCCATTATATGCCCGAGGAGCATCAAGTACAACGGCTCAAGGAAGTTCGACAAATTTTGCAGCAAGCTTCGGTGGACCTCATGCTGATATAAGACGACGAACTTCAGGAAGACGTAGACCACGAACAAGATCCCACAGGGCTTCAGAGCTGATCACGCAACGAGCGGTTTCCCCCACAAGACAAATGCTAGGGACCGTTCGGATCGATACGCCGTGGGAAAATATCCGAATAGAGATACCCTTCCTCGAAGAAGTCCGTGAATATTTGGAGGTCACCGGGCAGAATCAAAAAGCCGAACGAATTTGAGCTAAGAGGGATCTCTCACCGGGATCAGCAGAAGAGGATGACATACCTCTGGATGCTGACTCAACTAGGACCTGACGTAAGGCTGGGGATGACTGAAGGACAAGTCAAGAGTCATTACAAGAGTCTCTCCCCAATTTGCCAGCTTCTCAGCATCTACTATGCCAAAGGAGGACTTCCAACACCTCACTATGTCATCGAGCGAATAGACAGAACCCGAGAGGATCTGAGCAAGAGCGACCTACCGTACCTCCCTGCCGACGAGGTATACAACCTCTATCAGCTGTACGTGGAGAAGTACAAGGGTCCTCAAGGCTTCATAAAAAGGAAGGCCTCGAAGGGCTCTACCGGTTCATGATGCGCCAAGTCAAATACTTTGCAGCGCATGACCTTCATATGGCTCTGGAGAGCAACATGAAGAAGGTCAATATGGCCGAACCGCTCAACAAAGGACCTGAGATCGAAGTGCTTCCAAGCAATCATGCGCACATCAGCTCAGTCATTGGCATCACCTACAACAATCCAATTGCCAAGAAGACTAGGTTGATGCTGAAGACAGAGATTCATAAGTTTTGCGACGGAAAGCTCAAGGTCATTAGGAGGAATATCGAGCAAAGGTTGGAAGAAATCAACCGAGAGACGATGCTGAGAATCAACAGGTTCGTGAGAGAACAGCCGCTCCTGATGGAATTGCTAGATGATGTCGAGGAGCGTTTGAAGCTGAGGGAAGCAGTTAGACTCTTTGAGTATGCGCTGGGCTTGCGCAGATCGTATTACGCCCGACAAGGACAAACAGCGCGAAACGCAATCAAGCAGAAAGGGGGAGATTGTAGAGTATATATTTTAATTGTGCTTGATTTTATTAGTTGTCTTTATAATTAGGGGCGTTTTGTATAGTAGTCCTTAGATTAGGACTAGTTTGATATTTATACCAAGTTTGTTTGGTATAAATACATGTAAACGAATTGTGCTGAATAGAGAAAGTTTTGGAAATTGATCGGAAAGGCTTGCAATTCAATTTCTAGAGAGAGAGACAATAGTAACTTTCTCACTCTACTCGAATTCTCTCTCTCGATCTTCATTTGAGTTTTTTCGATCGATTCTAAATGTCAATCATTATCATCGAATTACTTAGAATTCATGCCTAGGATCATAGAGTTGTTAATCGTAGGACCTAACATTTACGCTACCTCAAAGGCACCTCTACCCTAGGATTGTGGTATTCTAAGGGCACGAATTTCAAATTAATTGGGTATACTAATGCTGATTAAGCAGGTTGCCGAATGGACAGGGAAAGCACATCCGGTGGCGCTCAATTTCTAGGCAAAAGTTGGTCTGCTGGTCATCCAAGAAATAGAACTGCGTCTCAACATCAACGGCCGAGGCTGAATATGTCGTGGCTGCCAGCTGTTGCTCGCAAATGCTATGGATGCGGACTCAACTTCGCGACTATGGGTACAATTTAAATAATATACCCATTTATAGCGATAGCCAAAGTATCATTGCGATTACGTGCAATCCCGTTCACCACTCACGCACAAAACACATAGATATTAGGTATCATTTTATAAACGATCACGTAGAAAAAAGCACGATTGACATGTACTCGTGAAAATGGATTATCAACTAGCTGACATTTTCACCAAGGCTTTGGATGAAAAACGGTTCCAATTCCTTGTCGGAAAATTAGGCATGTTGAATCTTCCGTAGTCTATGCTTTACGTGCTCCTATATGCTTACGCATGTTCTATGCTGTGTTTTCTATATTTTAAATGCTATATCTTGTGTAATATTTTTCATTATAATAAAAAATAAAAAAAAAACTAATAAAATAATCCAAAAATATTATACATATAAATATAATATTAGGGAATGACGATGTGCTCGATCTAAGTCACGTATGAATTTCCCTGACATGCGACCGATCAATTGCTTAATTTGTCAATCTTAAGTCACATTCTTGTGTCTAAAAGTTCTCTCGTAGACTCCATTCGACACAAAGCCATTTTATATGAGTGAGATTTCTAGCCTTCTTTATTTCTTTCTACGGATCTATCCTTGAGTGAGTCACACAATCATTGCTTGTCTTAACTCGTGATTCTTGGCCTCATACTCACCTTGCAAGAGGACATTAGGAAGATGATTAAGGCATTTGGGAAATTTCTCACTTGGCCAAATATAATTTGAATTCGTTAACATAGCCTTGAGTCGTCCATTTTGAGCCTTATCCGAATTCCTTTTCTTTATTTGAAAACCCTTTGAGCCTTCAACCGACAATATGAAATTTTGGCGGGATGTTCAATCAAGAAAAAGAGGGGGAGAAAAACGGGAAGAAAAAGAAAAAAATGACAAAAGAAGGTGGAAAACGCACACGAGGAATGCTCGACGCACAAAGAAAAACAGATCAAAAGAACCTGCCTCTCAAAGTCTTTAAGACGAGGGCATGGATCTTGCTGTGAACTTCTCCATCGATAATCTCGTACACTCGTCAGAACGGCTGGAAAGAGGAGCACCATGATGTGAACTTCTCCAACGATAATCTAGTCTTATATCGAGACAACGAGAAGAGGAGCACGGCCTTGGGTTCGAATTCCATAAACTTCTTCAAATCAATAATCTCCGAAACCTCTTTAGGGATTAAGAGAAAAGGAGCACGGTATCGGCCCGAGAACCAACAAGAAGAACCTCGTAGAGAAGTGGAGATTTAGCTTGAGCAAGTGCGGAAAATTTACAAAAGATAAAAGGATGAAAAAAGACAAAAGGACGAAAGAGAAAAATGCCGTAGTAAAGGAGAAGGACGAAGGAATGGAAGACGACGATAAGGTCACTTTTCCCAAAACGTTCCGTTCCCTTCTTAGTCATAACCAAGTTAGCTTCAAAGTTCCTTTAATTCCAAAATGACGATCTCTCGCTCGGTGAAGTGATTAAAAGCGCCTTGATCACAGATAAATGGACTTAATATGACTTGTGTTAACTTGAGTGATATAAATAAAAAAACCCCTAGTAAAAAATAAATGTGCGCTAGAGCGAACCTAGTGAGAGTTGTCGAAATGGACCCTACTTGAACCTAAGACTTAAGTTTGCTGACGAGACTTGACGGCATAAAATCGTTCAAATGTCTTGTGAATTTTTAGGCGTGACAATGATCGAAGCAAAATAATCTGACCCCATACTATTAATATTAATAATACATATATAATAAAACAAAAATTTATATATAAAAATATTTTTAAATCGCACATTTTAATATGCAATTTTAATTTGCATCTATGCGGAATTGATAAGATGCGAATTTTTTGCTCATACCCTCACGCAATATCTTGAATAGACGATTATGGGACCATGTATCTAGGATAGTATATGTTTGGTACTCGAAATTGATTCTATATGTGCCTTATTTGAGGGGAGCATTTACAAAAATTTATGCCTAAAGCTCCAAACTATTTCGATGATCTTTCTCTAAGTATTGCAGAAACCATGAGGAAGACTTCACGAATTAATCTCGACTTGGAACACATGGCATTGGTTCGAATTTTAGATGGTAAAATATTTGGATCGTAACGTGTTTTGTGATTTTGAATCTAATCAACTCATCTTGAAAATATTTCACGGGAAGCCTAACATAGAAAAATTGCTTCCAAAATTAACTCTAATATTCTCAACATTCTTGCTCTGAGTATGCAGATTTACAAATTCTGAAGAAGGAGCCAGATGTCACTGTTCGGAAATTACAGGGAGTTAATTACATATTTCGTTCATACATAGGGGGAGCAATTATGTGGTCTTTACTTAAAATTAGAAGTCAATCTGAAAAAATAAAAAAACTTACTATCACAAGAAGTTGGGCAAAATTAGTAATTTTTCAATCGCAGTTTCTCGAGCGAAAATCGATTTGGGACCAAATGTTAATTATCGCTCCAAATTTGTCGTAAAAAGACCATTTGCTTGAACAAACCTTCAGATATTGATTTCTATAATCCTCATAAAGGACTTGGTTTGAAAACCCATGTATGTTAAAGCAAGGCATAACAAATGCACCTTATCTATATGATCTTAAATACATGCAATTAGGTTTGAAAACCTTGCGCGCGATTATGTTAAAGCAAGGTTGAAAACCCGACGAGAACAGACAGAACAGACCATTTGCTTGAACAAACCTTCAGATATTGAAAACAAGGTTTGATCTTATATACAATTATGATCTTAAATACATGCAATTATGTTAAAGCAAGGTTTGAAAACCCGACGAGAACAGACAGAACAGACCATTTGCTTGAACAAACCTTCAGATATTGATACATGCAATTATGTTAAATACCCGACGAGAACAGACACTATATGATCTTAAATACATGCAATTATGTTAAAGCAAGGTTTGAAAACCCGACGAGAACAGACAGAACAGACCATTTGCTTGAACAAACCTTCAGATATTGATTTCTATAATCCTCATAAAGGACTTGGTTTTGAAAACCCATGAATGTTAAAGCAAGGCATAACAAATGCACCTTATCTATATGATCTTAAATACATGCAATTAGGTTTTATGACAAACCTCATGCCTTTTGTGAGGCGAAGATGACACAAACACGCGAAAAAGTAGAAATATCATTTGATTACAGTTAAATGATAGTTATAAAGAAAGAAAATGTTCTGCTATAAGTCTGGATTTACAAATAACAAAAACAGATGATATTATTTCTACAATTTCTGGTATATTAGCAAAATCAGTTGGTGTAATGTCTAATTTCGCATTGTAAAATCATAATGGTGCTATTTATTGGTATAATATCGAAACAGATGGTATACTTTCTTCTTCTGCTATATTTTTCATTTTAGATATAATTACGAGTTTTGTTGGTACAATTCATCGAAAATTAGCTCTTTTGACGTGTGAGACAAGAGTATTATCAACTTTTTAATGTTGAAAAGACTATTTTATGTACTGACAATCTATCACGGAGACTAATTGTTATTGTACGTAATAACATTATAGCAGATTTCATAAGGTGCGGAACAAAATCTATCGCCAACCTAGCAGTAGACAACATCCCTTACCAGAAAAAAGACAGAAAGAAAATGCGAAAACGACAAAAGTTAGCATTACTCAGATTGACTGATAGATTGATCAATGCCTGAAGTGCCTGACATTGTTGAAAAGAAGCAAAGCTCTGTATTTATTACAGCACTCAATCGTATCGCCGTGATAGATTGATCAATGCCTGAAGTGCCTGACATTGTTGAAAAGAAGCGAAACTCCGTATTTATTACAACACTCAATCGTGTGGCCGTCCCTTATACTCCCTCCAGTCTACTATTACATCGATCGCACTCTTCCACCGCATCATTCCACGCTATTATTTTTTCAAAAGTAAATAAAATAAATCGAACTTTGAACTCGATCAATCCAAGTATGCACATATTTAGAATAACATACAAAAATCATATTCTTACCAAATAGAAGAATGCATCACTAGCCAAAGCAGCTCCTTTGACTTCATCCCCAGCTTTCTTCATAGGAATCTCAGACTCTCGACACGGTTAGGTTGTCCAGTTCCCATTCCTAACATACAGTTATTCTACACAAACAAAACAGACAAGTAATGAATAATACATATTGTAATAAGAGAATTATATAACAGAAGAATCTAGCTAGGCTGGGTTGCGCTCTGACTGACCTTAGCAATAACAATACATTGCTCTTTACGTGCTTGATGCAGAGCCATGCAAATTTGGCATCTTTGAGTTCATTTTATATTTGAGGGCTTTTCTCGGAGACAACGTTGAAGGTGATATCATTGGGGGTTAGATCGTCTGAGTCCTGAGCTAACCAGCCCCCGACTACTTGTCTAAGTGAGAGCTTCCCTTTATTGTTTTCAGTTGCTTCGAGGATTCTCAACGTCTTGGACTTCCCACGGAGAACTTCGAGTCCTTTCTCCGTGTACTTGGGTGCAACTACGATCTCGTAAGACTTCGTGTTTCGCCATCTGTTTGGCTGCGAAATTCTCTGATTTCCTTTGGAAGAGCCTATGCAAGTTATTTGATGAGTGATTTTTGTTATTAGAGGATTGTCTCATTTTAAGTATGTAGTAAAAGACCCAATCCCAAACGAATATTACCTCCGACTTCAATTTTGAAAGCTACAATACCACGAATGCACTAACAGGGTCTGCTGTAACAGCGAGCCTATACGCTTCGACGATGTCATTATGTGATGCTACGCCACAGGATTTGTGTGCTTCACAACTACACACGTGGGTTTGGGAAGCTCACATACCCAGTTCCAAGCGGCATCAGCGTCTAAATAGTTATTATAAGACATCTCTTGCATGAAACATTAATAAAGAGCTTGAAATGTCATAACCGAAGCTAACAACTGCATTTATCAAATTACATGATGCGTTTATTAAATGTTCCATACCATTTGACGAAAATAGATGCATAGACAGATCCAGAAAATGCAAGCTAATTCATTGAGCTAATACCAGATGTCACAGTTGAAGAAAATTAAACAACTTATTTATCATGATTGCATAGTTAGCGAATTGTCGAAACAGGATCCATGTGAGAACTTGATCTCAATAGCACTCCAAGTAAATCCATGCATGGAATATAACAGATGTAGATTATAAAATTGTGTGAAACTCGGCGATTTTTTTCACTTGTTTACTCTTTAGTATCTAGAAGTCCAATCAAAACTTTACATACCAATCTTACATCAAGAAAATAAAACAGTCACGTCACTCAAGGTAGTAACGCAAGTCATGATCAATGAATCAAGTTTTATATACCTTCCCGTGGAGCTGAATAGCGGCGGCAATCCCACAAGCATTGACCTCTGCAAGTGACTTATCGACATAAAATGCTGCTGTTTGATGAGGATTTTCACCATAGCGCAGTGAACTCTTGCGCGACAAAGGCACTGACATGGTGGGAGGAAATTTATATCTGCTAAAATGCATATATGCATGAGAATCGATATGATATCACATAGTGTAGAATATCATTTGTAATTGTGCTTGATTTCATTAGTTGTCCTTGCATATAGGGGCTTTATTTGTATTAGTCTTTAGATTAAGGACTAGCTTGATATTTATACCAAGCTTGTTTGGTATAAATACATGTAAATGAATTGAGCTGAATAGAGAAAGTTTGGAGAATTGATCCGAAGGGCTTGCAATTCGATTTCTAGAGAGAGAAACAACAGTAACATTCTCACTCTAATTGAATTCTCTCTCGTGTTCTTAACTTGAGTTTTTTCGATCGAATTCAATTGATTATCTAAACGATCGAATTACTTTGGATTCTAGCCTAGGATCATAGAGTTGTTAATATGAGGACCTAACAATTGGTATCAGAGCAGATTCGTTCTGTTTTGAATCGTAAATTGTTAGAATTGGATCGAAATTTTATTCGAACACTGTTCCATCGAAGAACAGATTTGGCGCGAAAAGTTTTTCGATCCAATAGCTTAAGCTGTGCTTAATTGACTTGAATTTGATGTTTCAGTGCTAGATTAAGTGATAAATGATCATTGCGACTAGATCAGTAGCAGTTTGATCTTCGAATTTTGATTAATTTGATTCTGAAATTTTACTGTTGACGAAGAACATGAAGAACACGTTCTGATTTTGATCAAATTCGATATATTTTGCTTCATAACGTGTTTAATTGCTTGTTCGTGCGTGATTAGTACTTGATTGCGAGCAATTACCTCAAACTTCACTATCTGATTATTTGTTTTTGCTCGAATCTGTGTTAATCGTATTCTGTGAATTTTTCTCGATTGCTCAAATTTTTCTCGCTAGGTTTTGCGACCGATTAGTTTCTCGATCGATAAACTTAGCGCGAGAATTTTTCTCGGTCAGAATACAAAGTCAGCGCTAGAATCGTCATCAGCAGAAACAATTATAGTTAGAAATATTTCTCGAGCATTATCCAGCGAAAAACGTTTTCGAGTGAGACCAATTTGACCTTGCATGCGTAATAACTTCCACTCGAAAAACTTTTTCAGTCAAACCTTTTAACGTTTGACCAGGTGAAAATCATTTATACGCGAGAAACTTTTCTAGTCAACGGATTTATTTTGACTTGTCGAGAAACTTACTAACGTACTGTTTCTTTACGATCGAAATAAATTCACGATCAGGAAAACTTTTCTCAACTGAACAATTCTGGGCAATTTATTTCGCTCGTAGAATATTTCGCTGACAAAATTTCTCGCACGAGAACAGTAAATACATTCTATATCGACGAAATTAATTTCGATCATACTTTAAAGATTGAATCGAAAATAATTCTCGAACTAATCTTCGAATCAACGCTACTAACAAATTTCGTCACTTGTGAAGCACTTTACATCGTCTTCAACTCTCAAAACAATCAACGAAGATCCTTCAACAACTCGACTACTATAATACAAACATGGATGCATACTCACTCGGAAATGACAACCGTCCGCCGATCTTGAAAAGAGGCGAATACACAGTGTGGAGAAGCCGCTTCCTGAATTTCATAGCTCTAAAGGATCAAGCCGAAAATCTACTGCAGTCCCTTGAAGAGGACCGGCACAGTTCTGGGTTCATGTACCCGGGGACGAATCAGCTACACCAGTAATTATAGCTTCTAGGCGACTAAAAGAGCCTAGAGAATACTCTCTGGAGGAAAGAGCTCGAGCTAAGGCTGATCTAGTAGCCATGAATACCCTTATGCAGGGCATCCCCAACGATATATACAGACAAATAGACAGCCTTACATCGGCTAAGGGATGTGGGATGAGCTGCATAGGATGATGCAAAGGACGGAAAGTTGGCATAAAAAGCCAAGAAGGCGAACATTCTCACTGCTTAAGACTCCTTCAAAGCAAAGCCGGAGGAGAGTCTATACGAAATCTACCAACGATACCACTCACTCTTCTCAATGAGATGAGGAAGATAGAAATAACAAAGACAAACATGGAAACAAACATAAGATTTCTATCTTTTCTGCCCACGGAATGGAAGAAAATATCCACACAAATACGACAAAATAAAAGATCTAGAGGAGTTGGATGTCCATGCCGTATTCGATAATCTCGCTCAGCATGAGGATGATATCCGCGAGATTATCAAAGAGCAAAAGGCAAACAAACCGATGACACGGTTGCCTTAGTCTCGGAAAAGAGGAGCACAAGATCAAGAAAGGAAAAGATCGTTAGGCCACCTTCATCATCAGAGTCAGAAGGAGAATCGGACTCGGACATCGAGCCGAACATGAAAGACCGTGGAAAGCAGTTAGCTCTCATTGGACAAATGATGAGCAAGAAGTACTTCAAGAAGAAGTCTTCAAAACCTCAGCCAACAGACTTAGGACTACAAAAAAATCTTTCGATTTTTCACAACAATTTGTCTATTTAAGGTAGAAAGAGATTATTTTGACATTGGCTTGTGATTCAACTTAGTTAGCATCTGCATTTGTAATTTTTCGCATGTTTAGGTTTAGATTCTCGACTATTCTTCAAAACTGAGAAACCGTATACTATTTTATAGTGATTTAGGCTTGATTATGAGTGTTATATGAGATTAATGCCTGCACTTAAGATAATTTCGATGTTCTTTATGAATTTGATAGTGTGAATCTTCGGAAAATCTGCATCTTCGACTGTAATTTGAGTTTAGATGAAACTGGATATTTGAATGTTTAAAGCCATCGAAGAACTTTGTCGATCGCAAAACAGTCTTAATTGAATTCCGATTTAATTAAGATACTATATGTGTCGAATTAGTTTTCGATCGATAAAATTTGACTTTGTCGCCAAGATAGAAGATTTTGACCGAAAAATTGGTTACCATCGAGAAATCTAATTAGGATTTTTGTGAGCGAAAAACTTACGCACTGAATAGACAATTTAGATGCAAATTTTATCGAGCGTAAAACTTACTATCGCAAAATTGAATTTGCGATTTAATTTCATGTCGGACGCAAAAATTTAGCAGCGAAAAAATTAATTTTTCAACGCTTAATTTTTCGATCGCAAAACTCGCCGCTTAAGATTTAATTGATCGAAAAATTTCTCGACGATTGACTTAGTCAAAAATCGTTGACTAATTTCTCGATAGAAATATATCGCAGCGAAAAATTTTACTTACAATCGAAAAATCACATACCGCTCGACAAATTTCAAATCGAAAAATTTTATTCAATCGAAGAAAATTTCTCGACAGTAAATTTACCTGAGAAATAATTTCTCGATCGTAAACTTACGCGGAATTTTTCTCGATCGTAAAATTGATCGACTACAGTCTCACGATTTCAACTTCAACACTTAGAAATTTTTTTTCTCTAAGTCTTTTACACTGTAGCAAACATTAGCGAATAAAATTTTCTCGATCGAAAAATTAAACGGAGTCATTACAATTGAAATCAATGCATAGAAAATCAATTTGAAAACCAAATTTATCGAGCGAAAAAATTCTCGGCATGAACAGTGACATTACCCGCGATTAAACACTTAGAAAATTTCGAACTCTCTTTCACGCGTTAAGTGTTTAACTCGAAATTACAATCATGCCATTACATTTTTTCAAAATCAAGTATTCTATATGCATATAATACGATTTCAATTCAAAATTCATCAAACCTGTCATGATTTGATACAATATTATAGTTTGACGAAATTAAATCCATTTTCGAATAAAATAAAAAATTATGAACTAATGAACTTTTATATCTGTTATTTTTCAGATGGATCGCTATCCCACATATAATCACATATACAAGAAGACATTATACCTCAACGTCCACGACACGAACTACCAATTAGACCTCACCACCTTCAGGTGTCCAGACGATATAATCGTGTCTATCCTGCAAGGCCATCCACTATGGCATGCACTAACTGTGACGGCATCGGTGCCGATGGTCTACCTCCAGCAGTTGTGGGGAATGATCAAAGGCATCATCTCGGACGGGGCATACCATTTCACGACGGTAGGCACGAGGCACATCTGCATGGGCAAGAACGAGTCCAGAGCTCTACTTGACCTCCCTCACAGCCAAAACTACGACCTCCTCCCATCAGATGAAGAACTGGTGGCTGATTTCCTCCAGATGGGGTACGTCCGCCGCTCACAAAGCTCACTCAGGTCCAGAGCAACGGTATCCCTCACCCGTGGAAGACACTGTTCGGGATCGTGAACCAGTGTCTATTCGAAGCACACCGGCTTCGACAAGGGCAACGGCCACATCCTCCGGATATTTCACGGAGTCGTGTTCTCGCGGAATAACGAATTCGCCCAGCTGATCTGGAATGACCTCGCAGAACAGATCAGACAAAAGGAGAACAAACGGTCCAAGAACGTGTCGTACGTGAAATGGTTCTCCGTCATCATCCGCCAACACATGGAGATGTACGAGCAGAATATTCCTCGCCTATCTCCGGGAGGAAGTTATCAACCACCACAAGACTCAAATTCTTCCACAACCCAAGGCTGGTGGACCTAACTCAGCCTTCAATGGCCATTCCTCTCAACCTTCTTCGCCTCGCTGACCCCACATGAGCTGAATATCAAAGACACTGCAAGGAACATCACCTCACCGAGAAGATGATTAGAAGGCCCCCGGCAGATGTACATGTGAGCCCTCCTCAACCGGAACACCAACCAAGCCCTGACGACTTGATGATAGATGTGTCGCTCAGGAGCTTCAACAGGAGTCTCCATTGGTCGAAGAGCCAATGCCCGACGTAGATGATACCCTAATAGACGTCGTGGCTACTGAGATGGCGCTCGAGGCTCCTGAACATGAATATCAAGTGGAAGTGCCCGTACATGTAGGTGTGCTCGAAGAAACCATTGAGGAGGTTCTTCAACCAGTAGCACAGCCGAGGTTGAAATGGGGCAAACTCTCTTCCACTGGTGACGGATCAGGCTCTAGGGGATGTTGAATGTGACCCCACTCCTCCCACAGCTACCCCATCCGACACAGAGTCAGATGAGGAGATACGCCTGATCAGACGGACTCCCAGACGACCTAGTATTTAGTTGGAGTCCCTCTTCCCGACCGTCACAACCGCACCAGACACTATGGTGACCACATCTACAAGTCTCGCTGGCACTTCTTCGCTCAATCTTGAGCCGCAACCAAATCTCGTGGTGTCTGCTTCGCAGGTGCAACCCGAGCCTGCCACAACATCCATAGAGGCGAATCTTCTAGATTCGACTCGAGGATTGGGTGGAAGTCTCATACAGTCACAACCCCAAGTGATTGTGAGCCAACCTGAGGAGTCGCTGTCTACTCAAGGGTTGATAACAGGCAACATCAGTCGTCCTGGTACATCCAAGGAGGCGTCCGCACCATTTGTGACGAACGAGCACTTCCAGGCTGCTCTCTCCGCTGCTGTTCAATCGCTTGAAGATAAAATAATGGAGAGAGTTCTTGCTGCCATAGAGACATCTCGCAGAGACACCGGGAAAGCACCTGTCTTCGAAGGCACCTCGTCACAGCCCAACCTCACACCTCCACAACCCACACCCACCGACCCTCTACATAATTCATCCATCCTCATCAACCCATATACCGTCCCAATCAT
Source organism: Craterostigma plantagineum (assembly GCA_027422505.1). Lineage (NCBI taxonomy): Eukaryota > Viridiplantae > Streptophyta > Magnoliopsida > Lamiales > Linderniaceae > Craterostigma > Craterostigma plantagineum. The sequence continues at coordinate 919,217 of JAPQWV010000176.1, forward strand.
CGAGCTCCACGACTCTTACTCGCTCGCCTGATCGGCCTCTCCATCCGGTCGCCTCACAAAGAATCTCTTTATAAGCGATTGGTGGATCATCCTGAGCCACCGACTGAAACTTGTCGAGGCCAAAGCTCCCACTCACGACGCAGACATGACGATCCTGACGATCAGGACCATCATGAGGGGGAGAAGAGGCCACGGACATCTACAAGTGGCCAAGGACAAGGCTCGGGCGCGATGCAAACAAGCGCTGGAGCAGGTGAACCCAAACCCAAACACAAACCACCCACACCACGCACCGCACCACCACTCTAACACATATCGACCCACCAACCTTTAACCTACGGACGCCTCCGCTCACACCCGCCGATCTACTCAAGCCCCTTGCTTCCGGATGAAGAAGCAAGTGCAGCAATGCTCGTGGCCCTAGTAGCTACCCAAGCTACTCCCTCAGTCGCTCCAGACCAACTGGGCCCCTCAGGACATGGCATCAACCCATACGAGGTCCTAGACAAATACATCTTCTAAGGACAGTGGATGACCCATTCCATGCCCGAGGAGCATCAGAGACAACGGCTTCAGGACGTCCGACACTTCTTGCAACAAGCATTCGTGGACCTCGTAATCATGGAAGACGACGTACTTCAGGAAGGTGAAGACTACCAAAGAGACATCCCAAGGCTACCAGAGACAGATGCCAGGGACCGTTCGGATCGACACGCCGTGGGAGAACATCCGAATAGAGATACACTTCCTCAAATAAGTCCGTGAGAATATCTGAAGGTCACCGGACAGAATCAAGAAGCCGAACGAGTTTGAGCTGAGAGGGATCTCTCACTGGGATCAGCAGAAGAGGATGACATACCTCTGGATGCTGACTCAACTAGGACCTGACGTAAGGCTGGGGATGACTAAAGGACAAGTCAAGAGTCATTATAAGAGTCTCTCCCCAATTTGCCAGCTTCTCAGCATCTACTGTGCCAAAAGAGGACTTCCAACCCCAATATATGTTATTGAGCGAGTGGACAGAACCCGAGAGGAACTAAGAGAGAGTGACCTTCCGTATCTCCCTGCCGATGAGGTATACAACCTCTATCAGCTGTACGTGGCGAAGACAAAGGTCCTCAAGGCTTCGTCAAGAAAGAAGGCCTCGAAGGGCTCTACCGGTTCATGATGCGCCAAGTCAAATACTTTGCAGCGCATGACCTTCAGATGGCTCTGGAGAGCAACATGAAGAAGGTCAACATGGCCGAACCACTCAACAAAAGACCTGAGATCGAAGGGCTTCCAAGCAATCATGTGCACATCAGCTCAGTCCTAGGCATCACCTACCACAATCCGATTGCCAAGAAGACAAGGATGATGCTGAAGACTGAGATACATAAGTTTTGCGATGGGACGGTCAAGGTCATCAGGAGGAATATCGAGCAGAGGTTGGAAGAAATCAATAGAGATACAATGCTGAGGATCCACGGGTTTGTGAGAGAACGGCCGCTCCTGATGGAGTTGTTAGACGACATCGAGGAGTGCCTGAAGCTGAGGGAAACTCTCAGAAACTTCGAGTATGCGCTGGCTTGTACAGATCGTATTACGCCCGACGAGGACAAACAGCGCGGAGATGCAATCAAGCACAAAGGGGGAGATTGTAGAGTATATGTTTTAATTGTGCTTGATTTTATTAGTTGTCCTTGTAATTAGGGGTGTTTTGTATAGTAGTCCTTAGATTATGACTAGTTTGATATTTATACCAAGTTTGTTTGGTATAAATACTCTGTAATCAATCGCAATCAAAAAAAGAAAGTTTTGGAAATTGATCCGAAAGGCTTGCAATTCAAGTTCTAGAGAGAGAAACAATAGTAATTTCTCACTCTACTCGAATACCCTATCTCGTTCTTTAATTGAGTTTTTCGATCGAATCTTAATGATGATCATTATCGTCGAATTACTTTGAATTCTTGCCTAGGATCTTAGAGTTGTTAATCGTAGGACCTAACACAACACAGGCAATTTTTAAGTCAATTTACCTGTGATCGAGGCATATTTAATCATTTCACCTAAGCGAGAGATCGTCGTTTTTTGAATCAAATGGACTTTGAAGGGTTGAATTTGGCTATGACTTAGAAAGGAAGGTATTTAGAGGAAAAGGTGAGCTTATCTTTTTCGTCTTCCATTTCTACGTCCGTCTCCTTCTTTTCTTTCGACAAATTTTTTTTTAACACCCCTTTTGTGCTCAAGCGTAGGAGAAGTTTCAGAGATTATCAATTTGGAGAAGTTCACGGTTATGGAATTTGTATGTACACCTTGTTCGTGCAAGTCCAGGCGGGCGCCTTCAATAGTATCTTCATCTTCACGAGCATCTCCTCGTTCAGGGGTTGCGCCCGTCGACGACCTCCATCTCGGGTGAGTTCACCAGTCAATAATGGAGACCTTGGATGACTTTAGTAACGAATGCCCCCACGGAGATCTTCCCATTCATGATTCTGCCTGACTACTGAAGGCGTGGGCCAAGGCCATCCCCAAATGGACTTCTTCGTGATTCATAGATCACGGAGTGTGATTGCTTCGTGCGAGTCGCCCCTGGGTGTGAGCGAAGTCGTCAGCAGGCTGTGGATATAGCGTAGCCCTGGGCTCCTGAGCGAAGATGCATTCGAGGTCTTTACGCTGAGTTCTGGCTCGCCTGGTCCTGCGATGTTGGCCCAGCAAGAGAGTCTGTCCCTCGGGCGCTCATGATAGTCTTTGTAGTGCTTGTTCGGGAATGGTGCATCCGGCCCGAAATATGGCACTAGCACTCTAAGAGCTCGGCAGAAGTCGTCTACGCCAATCGTGTGATCCACGTTGAACGCCAGGAATTTGACCGTGTTGTAGCCCTATTCCTCGTGGGAGAAGGTCGCTAGGAACTCCAACGTCATCTCCTTGTACGCCGGTTCATCTATGTGAAAGAAGGCGGTCCATCCACTTCGCCAGCGTCTCGTGGTTGATTTGGTCCATGGGGATGAACTCCATCGCCTTCAGCCTGTTGTACCATGCCGTCTGGGCCTCGTCAGTGAATTGCTGCATAGCAGCTAGCAGTGTCGGCGTGGTCCCGTATTGCCTTTGACGAACGGGCGAGCACGAGGCGGGGTCACGCTGGGCGGTGGAGCGGCTTCGAACCATAGTACCTAGAAAATGCGTGTGAGCTCGCGAAATATAACAATTAAATTCAAGCAGCCCGACTCTACCAAAATGGCTACACAATAGATAATTGCATATTCAATAACACATGAAAATTTCAACTTGGCACTTCATCAAACACGTGACGTGCAAGCGAGAACATGCAATCTAATTCCAAAATCGACTTGGTAATCCAACGTACCCACATAATTCATCATATGAACAACGCTAACTAACACAATCAGACGCACCGAAATAAAAAATCCCTAAAAATTCAGAATTTAGAGTTTATCAACCTAAAATAAAATTTAATGGACGGAGTCAGCAAATTAAGCATAGTCGAAGAGGTCCTATCATGTCTCTATCCATAAAAGAGTAACAAACACCCAAATAGGCCCAATTTCGAAAATTCCCAATTTTGAAATTAAGGTTTATCATCAAAATTCATGGATGAAACTCACAAATTAAACAAACCCACAATGTGCATAGCATATATCTACACATGAGAAAGCAAGAAACAACTAGGATTTTGACCCAATCATCGTCCAAATCCATATGTAATTAGAAAAGAGACGAAATTTAATACCTCGTTACGTTAAGATGGAAGGTTAAATGGGTGTTTGGGATTTCGTATGTTCGCCGGATTAGTGATGGTGGAGGCGCACGGTGGTGTTAGGTGGTGGTCGGGGTGGTGAAATAAGGTTGGGTCGTGGTTGTGGTTTGGGTGTTATGGCGTGAAGGAGGTTAAAAAAACAAAAAGAAAGGGGAGAAAAGAGTGAAGACGAGAGAGGGAAAATAGAGAGAGAGAGAGAGAGGGAGGAAAAATTGATTTTTTTTTACGTTTTTCTTTTGTTTTTTTGCTAAATCCATATGTGTCACGGCCGTGAAGCCTAAGCTTCTGGCCGTGACATAAGGCGGCGAGTGCCTCTGGTCGTAGTCACGGCCGTGAAGCATAAGCTTCTGGCCGTAACAAAGCACAGCGATTTAATTCGATGTTTGTTTTTGGCACGTAAGTGTTAAGGTGTACATTTTGGGCCGTGACCAGAGGCAGAAAACGCGAAGGTACGTCGCGTACTGTCACGGTCGTGATGGCTTAAGCCGTTGGCCGTGAAATATGACAGTGTGCAAAAGTAAGCACGTCACGGCCGTGAATCCTTAAGGTCATGGTCGTGAACCATTTTTTTAATACTCTAATGAACAAAAATATATAAGTTGCCTCCCAAGAACCGTTTCCTTTACCGCCTGTAGCTGGACGTATCTATGTTTGCTCGAGATGGCAGAAGTCCAAGTTTAACACCTCTTTTTCGCTCACGTCTCCCTCGCCTCCATGACAGTGCTTCAACCTGTGGCCATTGACCTTGAAAGTACCCTGCTCGATACTTGAAATATTGATAGTACCGTAAGGAAAAACACGAGTAATGGTGAACGGTCCCGACCAACGTGATCTAAGTTTGCCAGGGAAAAGCCTAAGTCGAGAGTTAAATAGGAGGACTTGGTCTCCTTCCCGAAACTCTCTCCTTTGCCTAATCGTCTTGTCATGGGAAATAGTTTCTATAACAACGATTGTGAAAGTGACTCATCTGTTTTTGATATAGAGGAGAGTAAGGAACAGTTGTGTGAACTACTTCAAAATGCAGAGAGGAAGATTAACTCGCTAAATTCCTTGACTAGGAAATTGATAAAACAGCGAGATGATTTAGCTAAAGAAAAACATGAGTCTGACCTAGAGATCTCACGTTTGAAAGAAGAGTTAGTTACTACTGAGAAAAAGGGAATTCCATGTGACTGTGAGATATTAGAAAAGAAAAACAGTGACTTATCTAGAGATATCGTAAAACTCAGGAATTCCTTAGATAGAGAAAAGCAGAAAGTTGATAGACTCCTTGAGGGTAAGTAGAACCTAGATATGCTATTTAGTACTCCTAGGAATATTGGTAGGTTAGGTATAGGTTATTCCATTGAAGTAAGCATGCTAAACATTCTGTGTGCCTAAGCTTAAATGTTTCTGTTGTGGTAGAAATGGTCATTATGCATACAACTGTCCTTTAAAGAAAATTCATAAAGCTAAGTATGTCCGTAGACCTAAGAAGTCACCTGTAAATGCCACTGATGTATCTGGTTGTAACAGGAGATCACCGTCTATGCAGAATGATATCTCTATGATAACAAAAGTTATTTCTCCGCTTACATGTTAGGACCAAACAGAAATTGGCTACCTCAGAAGAGTACTTCTTTCTACAGGTACGAATGAGGAATTCCAGCAAGAAAAACAGGTGGTATCTTGATAGCGGGTGCTCCCGCCACATCACAGGTGATATTGGTACTGTCAGTAACAATTTAAATATAACTATAGATAACGCATGGTTTGTTAGGAACTTAGAGCATAATTTAATTAGCATTAGTCAACTATGTGATGATGGACATACCGTATCCTTCTCTAAAGACAAGTGCTTTGTCAAAAAGGATGATGAGATTGTGTTTAGTGCGTCTAGGCATGGTAATATTTACTGCATCACTCCTGATGATATTGCTAACCAGAACGTCAAGTGTCTAGCAATTACACAGGATATCACATGGGTATGGCACAAACGTTTGGGACATGCCAACATGGAACTGATGTCTCACATATCATGCTGTGAATTGGTGAGAGGTATTCCAGATATGAAAGCCACCAAAGGATAGAATTTGGAAAGAGTGAAAAATGAGGAAACAGACCAAGACGTCTTTCAAACCTAAGAATGTGATATCCACGTCCAGACCACTAGAACTGCAGTATCTTGGCCTTTTTGGTCCGGTACAGGTTATGTCATTGAGAGGTAACCGATATGCCTTTGTTATCGTAGACGACTATACAAGGTACACATGGGTCTTATATCTTGCGTACAAAAGTGAGGCTTTAGATAACTTTGTGCCACTGATTAAGAAGCCATAAAATAAGAATATAGATGAAAGTCCGTTAGATTATGAGTGATAACGATCTAGAATTTGATAGTAAATCCTTTGCATCTTTTGTGATGAAAACGGTTATAGTCATAATGTTTCAGCCCCTATTATGCCTCAACAGAACGGAGTGGTCGGGAAGAAACATATAGTATTACAAGAGATGGCTAGGACTATGCTGAGCGAATATAATATTCCAAAACATTTTTGGGCTGAAGCTGTTAGTACGACTTGTTATGTTTCGAATAGGATTTCCTTAGTCCGATTATTAAGAGAACTCCTTATGAACTATGGAATGATAAAACTCTTAACATAGGATATTTCCATGTATTTGGTCGCAAATGTTTTATTTTAAACGATAGGGATAAAGTGGAAAATTCGATTCCAAAGTAAGGGATATTCCTAGGATACAGCCTTCATTTAAAAGCTTTTAGAGTGTTTATAATAGGAAGAAGACTGTTCAAGAGTCTGTGCATGTTTCATTTGGCGAATTTCCTAACGCAGATGCTATTGCGGAAGGTATAGTTGTGTCCCCTGCAAGTATGCAGGTTACTGAGAAGTGAGTGCAATTCCGTTGGAACTAGATGCTGAGTCAGAGGAACCTGATGCTTCAGACGAACAACATCGAAGGAAATTCAAACATGCCTCCAGTCATCCCACTGAACAGGTCATAGGGAATATACTTCGGGGATCAAAACGAGAGCAACTGCACGAAATGATACTACTGAGGAATCACATAATGCGCTGTTGTCAACCATGGAACCTAAAACAGTAAATGAATCTCTTGATGATGAATCATGGGTGATTGCCATGGTAGAAGAGCTAGCACAATTTGAAAAGAGCCAGGTGCGAACTCTTGTGGAAAGACCTAACGACAAGTCCACAATAGGCACGAAGTGGGTGTTTCGCAACAAGCCAGACGAAAGCGGTAATGTGACACGAAATGTGTCCAGGTTGCCAAAGGTTATTCTCAAGAAGAAGGTATAGATTTTCAAGAAACCTTTGCACACGTAGCTAGGCTTGAGTCAATAGGCATTTTACTTGCATATGTATCTTTTAAAAGATTCTAGCTTTTTCAAATGGACGTGAAAAGTGCATTTTTAAATGGTTTTATAAATGAGAAAGTTATGTTGAGCAACCTCCCGATTTTGAAAAAGAAGAATTTTCAAATCACGTCTTCAAGTTAAACAAAGCTTTATATGGTTTAAAACAGGTCCCTAGGGCATGGTATGAAATATTGAGTAGGTTTTTACTAGACACGGGCTTTACAACAGGAACAATCGATAACACTCTGTTTATAAAATGAAAAGGGAATCACATACTGCTTGAGCAAATATATGTTGATGATATCATATTTGGCAGTACTGACATCAGTCTTCGCGAGATTTTTCTAAGTCTATGCAACATGAATTTGAGATGAGCCTCACGGGAGAACTCATGCACTTCCTTGGATTGCAAATCGAGAAATTGGACACGGGATCATTCATATCTCAAACGAAGTACACGAAGGAACTACTTGAAAAATTCGGAATGGCTGATTGCAAGGTACTTCCCACTCCTATGCATCAGGCCGCCAAAATTGACAGTTATGAACAAGGTACACCCTGTGGCGCCCCGCCATCTACTAACCTTTCTAACGTTATCTTACGTGACTAAATATAATATAAAGTAAACAATACGCGAAAATGCGTATTAAATTTTTCCTTTTATATAAAGGAATTTATTATGTACATGCTCAAAATATCGCTCCAACCCTATTTACAAGGGAAGTGTATAAGTGCGAAGCAAAAGAAACCCTAACGCCCGGCCACACAGGTCGCATCTATGTACACACCACCCCAAAAGTCGCTGGAAGCTTCAAAAGGTAAGCCTTGCCATCAAAAGCGATCACGTACCGTGGTCGCGTGCACCTACAACACATAAAGTAAGGCGTGAGCTATAAAGCTCAGTAAGTAGGAATATGCAATGTCGTGAACGTGAAAACCCCGCAAAGGCATCCGCGCCAATTCATCCCACACCTCGTAAATCAAACTCAATCTCATATCTCTCAGGGCCCTCGGCTAACTTGCTATGCACCATAAAGAGCTCTAATCCAACACGGATAAACGTGGCAGCGACCTACGCTGGGTAGCCTACGCTAGGTTTCCCTAGGTCGCACCCTCCCAGGTCGTCCCCTCTGCCGTGCGGTAGCCCACGCTGGTAGCCTACGCTGGTTAGCCTACGCTAGGGTTCACCCCTAGGTCGCTCCTTCCCAGGTCGCACCCTCCAGGTCGCATCCCTCCGCTATCAGGGCATCAACCCAAATAAAATAAACAGGGCAGAAGCCCAAATAAATATTCTAATATAACCGACGACGCAGCACGCCGTCATGGTGCCATAGAAGTAGCCCTGACTCAACTGCGAGTCGACATCAAATGCCTATATCGGCAAATATCATTCGCCCTCAGACGATAAAACCCCAAGTGCCTCGTGCATGCATATGAATATGCAACGTGAATTAATACCGTAAATATTTTATCATGCAAAAGCATGTCAAATAATTCACGTAATAATATAAACCCAAGCACATAGTCACGTAATTCAAGTACATACAAATAATTATGTGTTGTAGTTGAAATTCCCACTTACCTGGTAATCCTTAGCTATTTAATTTATCGTACGGTAAGTCGCTAACCTTCAAACCCTAAATATAGAAACACATAAAATTAGGGTTTGTTAGTCTAATTTTAATTTCACGAAATTGGCTTAATTTGAAAATCCTAGTTTCGACTCCCAAAATTTCGAAACCCTAAAATTTAGAATCTTAACTTAAACAGAGAAATACTATTAATATAAATCTCGATATATGACCTTTATAGATTTCGATATGAATTATAATTCGATACTGAAATTACGTAAAACTTTAAGATGAATATTCAACATTGTAACTAAAATGTCGAGTTGTGTGTTAGCCTTTTACACAGAAAAGTCGAGATGTATTATATCTAAGATTTCGATATTTAAACTACACAAAATTTCGATATTCGACTTTTGTGTCATTATCTATCAAGATGTCGATATTAAGAAGATAAATGTCGATATCTTCCTTGTGGACACAAAGCCATATGACATGATTTCGATATCTTCCTTATGGACAATCTCGACGTTTTCAAAACAGACTTCGATATTATATATATATATATATATCTCGACAACTAAACTATGTAATAAAATCTCGATATAACTTGCACTACACTTGAGTTTAGTTAGACATAAATATCGACATGTTTCAATGATACATCTCGACATTTAATTCAACCATGACTTCGACATTTCAGTTTTCATGCTTCGATATATATATATATACTTGTCTCGATATTACACTAGGGATTTCGATATTTATAGTACATAAAGATGTCGAGACTTGCACATATGAAATAACATATCGAGATTATAATGATATGATATAGGTAAATCTCGATATCAATGTCTACTAGGTCTCGACATTTTCTTATTCTTCTAACCATATTTCGATACAAAGATTTCGATATAAACATATACCAAATAGATATCGACATAACAAGTAAAATATCGACATGTTGGGACATAAGCCTCGACATTTAATAAATAACGAACCAACATCTCGACTTCTCACCCTCAAACAATTCGACATTAAACACTAATTTCGATATCATCTTTGAAGACCACTTTCGACATTCCTAGATCCTAATAAAGATCTTGAATTCTTTCCTATCAAACTCAGCTAAGCCTCGAGTTTCATAAGCTGAAAATCACTTTATAAAATCATCTAACTATCGATCAAAACCCTAAAATTTATGTTTCATGATTATTATAACATACATATAAGATCATTAGCACAAGGGTTCCTCCCACTAATTCGTGTTCTAAAACACATAATATCAGTACTTATACTAAATCATAAATTTAGATATACAAATTATGATAGAAACTCATACCTCTCCTAGCTTATTTCGTTCGTTTCTTCGTGCCTTCTTGTTCTGAATTATCGAGTTGCTATCAATAGAGTTTCCTTGTTTCTACTATACTATATTATCAAGGGTCTCAACAAGTATTCTCAAGTAACGAAATTTCCCTCTAATTCTAAATAGTTTTTCTAGTACTTATCTCCTATAATACTAATTGCTTTGTTGTCTCTTTGTCCTACACTTAGCGTGACCTAGTGTACAATTGACATGGATGTTTAATATAATACTTATCATAAGTTGATGTATGTTTCGACATATAATAGCTCGAGATTTGATTTGTTCAGTATTTATTCATTTCGATATCCTTGTATCCTAACATCCTATAATTTCGAGATTCATGTTATTAAGCTAGCTTAAAAGTCGACCTTCTCTTGCAAATTTATCGATCTCAAGATGTGTCTTGAAATTATTCCTATCAATTCGTATTTCCCAAACGTGGTATTAGCACTTAATTATATTAAATTAAATTTTCTAGGTTAGTATGCCATGTACAAGAAACCCTAAAATCAATAGCTAACCTAAATTAAATTAATTCCTCTAATTTCTAATTCATATATGTCATGTTGGCATCTAACATAAAATCATTTAAGCACATATAAGTCACAAAGCATGTCTCATGCAGTTACGTAAATCATATAATATGTATGCATATTTATTGGCCGACTTACTTACGGGACTCGGGCATTACACACCCTTTGACCAAACTAAGTATAGAGGTATGATCGGAAGTTTGCTCTACCTTACGGCAAGCAAACCCGATATTATGTTTGCTACTGGTCTATGTTCTGGATATCAATCGAGTCCTAGGGAATCACACTTGACAGCAGTCAAACGGAGACATACATATTTGAAAGGAATAGTCAATTTTGTAACGTGGTATCCAAATCGCAAGGAACTCCCATTAATGGGATACTCGGACGCTGATTATGGCAGTTCTAGAGAAGATAGGAAAAGCACTAGTGGTACTTGCCATTACTAGGGAATCTCCTTGTAACTTGGTCCAGTTAGAAACAAAATGCCGTCGCCCTGTCCACAATCGAAGCAGAATATATGGCCTTAGGAAGTTGTTCTCAGCAAATCCTTTGGATGAAATAGACCTTGAGTGATGACGGTTAAGGTATGACAAAAATCCTAAATTCTGTGATAGTACTAGTGCCATTAGTATCACTAAGAATCCCGTACACCACTCTTGAACTAAGCACATAGAGGTGAAACATTATTTTATTCCAGATCATGTTCAGAAAGGGAATATCAGCGTGAACTTCGTAGGTACTAATTATCAGCTGACTGATATCTTCACGAAACCCCTTATTGAAAGTAGATTTTGTGACATTCGCGACCGATTATGAATTATTGAGCTCAAATAGGAAATATGACTAGGTAAGTTAGTCCTTAGTATTTCTTTGATCTTATCTTTTGGGATCTCTCGATTCCCCCCTTGATTCTATTAATATTTTTCTTGATTCTATCTTCCTTATTTGTCCAAATCCTTTCCATTCATGGGGAGATAATTTTTTTCTCTTAATAGATATTCTTCGAGGTACATGTCAAAATCTATTTTAAGCCGAAATTCATTCTTATTTTTGAATTCTGATCTTAGTCCTTATTACTCTTCTTGATCTCCACGAGATATCCTCTTACCTTCAGCAAAATCCATCTAAAGGGCAGTTTCCTTTTCCACAAATGATTTTTGAAATTTAAATTTGAAATCTTTTCCTTAAGCTGCCACACGTCTTGTCAATATCATATTTCTCTATAACTTCCTTCCATTCTTATCTAATCATTCGGCCTTTATAACCTCTTAGCTTCTACATTCTTCAATTCATTCAAACCCTAAATTCTTCACTTCACAATTTCACTCTTCAATCCTTTGATCTCAACCATGGTGAAGACTAAAGGAGCAGAATTTGCGTCTGACAAAAAGTGTAAGGCTGTTCTAACCAAGTTCCCACTCTCTCCAAAAGCCACCCACTCCAAATCAGGGAGTAGCCCTAAACCTAAGAAATCTCCAGTGAATCCGAAGAAGAAAGCAAAGATCATCAAGACTCCTACTCCATCTCCCACTTCTTCTCAAGATCAGCTTGCATCTCAAGAGAAATCTGCTTCTCTCGAGAAATCTGACTCTCCAGAAAAATCTACTTCTGCTCAAGTCGAGTCCCCTCCTCGAGACACCAGCTGTGATACTGAAAAGCATGTGCTGTTCAACCCTGATAATCTGGAGGAGATCACCGATGAAGTTAGATTCCTGACTGAGAGCGCCAAGGAACTTCATGGAAAGCTTCAGAAGCGACGAGTTGCACGAGGTAGGTGCGTTAAGTTTGACGAGTTGGCTGACAACCAAGTGGTGACATGGCTGACTGACTATGGCTGGGAAAATTTTCAGAGGATTGACAAGTCTGTGTATGTGGAGGCGGTGAAGCTCTTCTATGCCAATCTCACTTTCGTTGAAGACGGAACTGAGATCACAGTGAAGTCGTATATGCTTGGGACGAACCTTGAATGGAATAGCACCAAGATGAATGAGATGCTGCGAGTTGAGAACGAAGGGCTCTGTTGCTTACTTTGTCCGCTGGTGCACTTCTGCGGTAACCATGCGAGATTGTGTGAAAGGTTTCTGGAATTCCCCCTATAGGCCAAAGTTCTCTGAAAGAGAAGCTTTGAACCAACTTCACGTAGATCTGTTCTTTCTCCACAAGGTTCTGCATTTTACGCTATGGAGCGCATGAGTTGGAAGTGGAGGCCGTTCCACTACGATGAACAACATGAGCATGCTGACTCTCTATATTGTGACCCAAATAGGCCGCTCAACTTAGGTACTTCGTCCTTAAGTACATGATCTATGCCATTAAGAGCTCAGACAAGGAACTTCCCTATGGTATGTTGCTTACACATATGTTTGAATTCGAGGGAACTCTCTTCCCAAGGCTTGGGAAGATAGCTCAAAGCATGCTGTAGATATGATCACACTGAAGCATGTTGGTATACGCTATGATGAGGGGCGAGGATGGTTCAAGACAAAGGATCTGAATGCCCCTTCGGAAAGTCCGACCAAGAAGAAAATGGATGATGAAAGCGACAAGCAGTGAACGATAGCCGATCTGAAAAGAGGCATCAAGGGTCTTAAGGATGAGAACCGGAAGAATTTCAAAGAGATCTCACGGAACTTCAAAAAAAAGTGTCTGAAGGAGATCTCAACAGCTCTGAATATCGCTGACTCTTGATCTGCCTCATCTAATAGCGGTTCCAGCCTTAGAAATTCAGTCCCTAGTGATCTCCTAGCTCTAATATGATTAACTCTAGTATGCTATGTTCTCTTCTTTTGGTTGGTGTATGGGTTAGTTGGTTGCAGGTTAGTTAAGGTTGTGGTGTTTGTGTCCCTCCTTTTTTATGCTGAAGGGGGAGAAGTTTGGGCAATTAATGCCTTATGTTCGAATGGTGTCGGGTCATTCACTTGTGGCCCTTTTGTTATTTTGGCTTGATATAATGTAATCGGCTTGCTTTTATATGCTGTGTCTTAATCTCTTTGTGTTTGAGTTTGTGATCTGTTAAGGATTAAGGCATTCCGCACATAGGCAGGGGGAGCAAATTGATATGATGTGATAACTTGAGACATTCCATGGTAACTTGCGACATTTCATATGATATGTGATCTAGTAAATTGCTAAGTCTTTGCTACTAGGCTTTACATAGGAATATTAGCAATTAAACAGGGGAGCATGCTTCAAAATTTGATAAATTTATATGCTCTAATCATATGTCACATGCTTTGATACTTAAACATGTTACGTGCGTAAATGGCTTCATATCGAGTGTACTCATATGCTTAAGATAGGCATTAATTACTTGTCATCATAAAAAAGGGGGAGGTTGTAGACCTTTTTGGTCCAATTGATTATGAGAGTTTTGATTATTCCAAGTATTATGTATTATGGGGGGTACAACTTAGAAAACTCGATATCTATGATTTGTGATGTTTAAGTATGTGAAAATATTCGATTAAGTGCTTCAATGTCATTTAAATCGTTAAGAAAATCAAATATATGTGGTATTTATGGTAAGTGATCATATGACCATTGTGCTTTATAGGCTTATTCTTGGCATGATTCTTTGAGTTAATGCACGCGATTATTGAGCTTTGTCTTGCATATTCTGTGCTTAACTTTCCGTGTGAAGTGTAAAAGCTATCTTTGGGTCTATGTAGAAGAAAAACACTTCACGTTGAAGGGTACGAAACGAACACACAAGCCATCGAATTCCTTAGATTGTTTTGCCTTTGCGAAATATTCGTAATTTGGGTTGAGCTTACATTTACGAATCTGTACCCGTGAGCGATCTTAGCAACACCCTACCCTATAACCCTTGTCTTCGGACGTGGTTTGTCTCCGGACATGTTGAGCGCACAAAGGAGCACGATTGGAGTCTTTCGCACGTGGAGGGACGAATTTGTTGGATTCGATGGCCCTTCGGTAGCAAGCTGTGTCTAATCTGGGAATTGGTTTCCCGGGTAAACGACGTGGAACGAAACTTGGCGTGCGACAGCCTAGAACGAGGTCTAGTATCCATAGTGCTTCGGTTGTGTAAGAGTCGATCATTTTGTAACAATAACCGGTAATACTTAGTGACTGGTTGGAACTCTTGGGGAGATCACAAAGGACACGATTGAACCCCAGTCGGGGATATAACCTGTCTAAACATCTTGTCTCACTTTACTTCCAGTTGTTAATTTTTCTGTGAGACAAACCTGGAACGTCTCCACGTAACTAGGTAATATCATTGAAACGCTTTCTGAAAATAACGTGATATTTTGTGAAACAGGGTTAGGGAGATAAAGTTGATACTCTTACTGCTTTCTAGGGTAACATAGTCTGCAATATCTTCTTAAAGAAAAGTATTCCTCAAAGAAGAACAAGCCAAAATTTTTTATAGCCTAATTCACCCCCTCCCCCTCCCCCTCCCCCCTCCCCCCTCTTAGGCATATTTATATTTCAGATAAGAATCATAGGGAGTTAACTGCCTTTCTTTTCATATTTAAGAGGAGCAATTATGTGGTTTTTAGCTTCAATAGGGGTCAATCTAAAAAAAAACAATCGAGAAACTGGTGGAGAAAAGTTAATTTTCGATGGAAAGTTTCTCGAACGAAAACTGTTTTGGGCCTGATCTGACTTAACTTTCGAAAACGTCCAATCAGCCCAAATTAGAAAACATTACTGTTTGGAGTCGAAAACCACTAAATACACGCAAAAACCCTTAATCGCAAAATTCAACAGTCGGATATTTTTCTCTCGCGAAAACTCATCAGAAAGACGAACGTCTAAATCAAACTATTTCTTTGTTTTTCAACCGATTATTGTTTTTCTGATGTATATTTGACATCTGTGAGGTGTTTGTTTTGTGATTTTGTGATACTCATCTGAAAGACGAACATCTAAATCTTCATTTGCGTTTTGTGATTTTCTGCTGGATTTGTCGTTAAATTTCTCGTCTATAAACTGTTTGAAAACCCTATACGATTTTCAGAACTCTAAGACCTTTGATGTGTTAATCTGGTTCGATTTACGTGTTTTATCATAGTTTAAATGTTTGCGATCATTCTGAGAGTAGCAATTTTCATAATCTGCGCTAAGAATTGAAATCTAAGGTTCGACTAAAACTGGGTTTGAATATTTGAAGCAGTCGAAGAACTTTCTTGATCGCAAATAGTGTCAATCGAATTTCAATTGATTGAGATACTGTCTGCATCGTAAAAGATTTTCGATCGCAAAAGTTTTGACTTAGTAGTTAAGATAGATGACGCAGATCGAAAAACTACTTACCATCGAGAAACATAATTAGGAATTTATGCTAGCGAGAAATTAACAAGCGGAGTAGATAAAATAGATGCAAAACAATTACTAGTGCAAAACTTACTCTCGCAAATAGAATTTTCGATTTCATTTTACTTCGATCGCAGATTTTAGCGGTGACAAAATTCAATTTTTCGACGCTAACTCTCTGGATCGTAGAATATGTAGCGATGATTTTGCTAGATCGTTAATTTTCTAGGCAATTGACTTAGTCTTTCATTGACTAACTTCTCAATCGACAACTTCGCAGCGAGAAACCTCACCTAGGATCGAAAATCATTCATCGCTCGACAAATTTCAAAACGAAAAATTTTATTCACTCGAGAAAAATTTTTCGATAGTAAGTTTACCTGAGGAAATTTTTCTGGGTCGTAAATTTACGCGGAAATGTTTCTCGATCATAAAATTGATCGACTGCAGTACCACACTTAAGTCTCTATCACTGTAGCGAATCTAGCGAATAAAATTCTTAAATCGAAAATTTAAACAGAAACTTTCTTTAGAATCGGCACTTAGGAAGATCAAATTGAAAATTCAATTTATTGAGCGAAAACTTTCTCGGAGTGAATAGTGGTGTTCAACACTTGGAATATTTTCGACAGATACTTTATATGCCTTATGTGTGAATGTCGAAATTTCATCATGTCTTTAATATTCACTTCGTATATCCTATGTGCAACCTACATATTTCAAATTCCAAAATTTTATCAAACTTGCTATGAATCGATAGACTATTATGGTTCGATAAAATCAAATTTCGACTCAATTGAAGTTTTTGAACTAATGTTTGTTTCTCTAATCCTATTTCGGATGGCTTACTATCCAGCATATGACCACATCTACGACCATAATCTGTATCTCAGCGTACATGACACAAACTTTCAACATGATATGACGACATTTCGATGTCCATACGAGATGATGGTTTTGATACTTCATTCCCATTCCCTTTGGCACGCACTCACCGTGACGGCATCAGTGCCAATGGTCTACCTCCAACAGTTCTGTGGGCGCATCAAGGGTCATGTAATTGACGAGGCGCATCAGCCTCAGCAGGGATGATTTTGGCCTCGTCTTGGACCTACCTTTCAGCCATAACTACGACCCTCTGCCTACGGATGCAGAGATGGTGCGTGACTTTCCTCCAAATGTGATACCGCCCATTGCTCACCAAGATCGCACAAGTACAGAGCTACGGCATCCCGCATCCATGGAAGACAATTTTGGAATTATCAACAAGTGTCCGTCACCAAAACACGCCGGTTTCGACTAAGGCAATGGCAACATTCTCCGCATCTTCCACGAAATTGAGTTCTCCCGAAACTACAACTTTGCCTAAGTGATCTAGAATGACATTGCAGAACAGATCAGACAAAAGAAGAACAAGTGCTCGAGAATGTCCCATATGCTCGGTGGTTCAACGTGATCATTGCCCAACTCATGGAGCTTCACGAGAACATTCCTCCGCGCTCTCCAAGAGGTAATTATCAACCACCACGGCTCAAGTTCTTCCACAACCCAGATTGACAGATCAGGATCGGCCTTCAATGGCGATTCCTTTTGAGTTACTCTGTCTCCCGACCCCGCGGGAGACGCCTACAGACTCTATTGTCGGGAGAATCATCTTACAGAAGAGATGATTTGAGGGCCCTCGACAGACTTTGTAGTGAGCCCTTAATTACAACACCATAGCCCTGAGGCCGAGTTGATAGATCAAGTGGCCCATGAGCTTGAACAGGAGCCTCCAACTCAAGAAGCTCAACTACCTGATCCAGATGCCATGTTGATTGATACAGTGGCACAAGGGTTGGAACTCGAGGCTCCACAAAGCACTCGAAGAAGAAGGCACAGTTATTGTGGAAGTGCTTTTGGAACCAATTGAGGAGGTTCCTACTCGTCGACATCGGACCTCGAAGCACTGCGCCAGAAGATGATGCGCATGAACGCCGACTCGCTGCAATGCGATGCAGAAGTCTGGAGCTATAACGAAAAGACTCGGCACCGACAGGAAGAGTACGAAAGCAGGAACGAGGAAGTCCATCGCTGATACCGCGAGGAGCAAGCGTGCTATAACCAGGCCCTTCAAGCAATGTACACCGCGGTTAAGCTCACACAACAGTCGTTGGCCTTCCTTCGCCTGAGGACACCCTCACCGGCACCACCACCCCCTTAGTGACACTTCCCTTTCTTTTCTCTACTTTTCTTTTATTTTCGTTCGACATTCCGTTTGCCTAAGTAGTCGTTGTGTTTATTTTCATTTCGTTGATGCTTAGGATGTTTATAATTATGGTTATAAGCTTAATTTATAACTACTTTATTTTTACGTCTACTTCTCTCTTCAGTAAGGCCAGGATACATAGAACGAGTCACGACACAACGACCGTCACGCATTTAGACACGACCACATCAATCGTTTATCAGGGGAGTTTCGTTCTCTTAAACCTTCGTTTCCCTCTCGTTTATTCAATTTTGTACGTTGAGACAACGTACGTCTTAAGTATTTATGAAAAAAAAAATTTATGACGTGGCCGTGAGCTATTAATTTCGTTAGAAAGGCATGAATTATTGAACACAAGCATGATTCTTTGCGATTGTCTCAAGTTGGTCTGCATTTTGATGAAATCTTGTGTGCAATTAGGATATGCATGATTGATTGAATCATGTCTGCCTGAATAGATATGGCACTGTTCTGAGAGATTCGTACACATGACCCTTTTGCGTTGTGAGAGTTTGAGCCTGACGAGCTTATGCTCATTTTTCTTGGTTGTGTGACGTGCCTAGTCTATATCTCTCTAGAACTTGCCTGTCTGATACGTGTTGAAACTGTTTCTGGTACGTTAGTGTGAAAATGATGAGGGCATTAAGAATTAAGTCAAGAACCAAAATTTTTCCTACCATGACTAAGCTCATTAGTTATCCACTTTGAGCCTGAGCCTACTCGTTTGCTTACCTCGTAAATCGTAAAAGCCACTGACCCGTGTTGACCTTTTGGTCCATGTGTGTTAGAGAGTTTTGATGGACAATGTCATTGTAATAACGTTAGGTCTATAAATTAAGCAATTCGATCTATGATCAGTATAATGTCTAAGTATATGAAAATATTCACACATGCATTAATTATAAGCTATAGATTTATTAAAGTGTTGATATTTGATTCGCATATGATTTGGTGATAGTTGTTGAGACTAGGTGATCGCATGTTATAGACAGCCCATGTGATTGGATATATCGTTCTGTGCTATATATGGAAATAATGCATGAGATATCCTACTGAGTTATAAAAGGAAAATATGCTATTTATATATGGAAAGTGATATATCTGTTCAAAATCTGTTATTCCTGACGAAAATCACATATACGATTCTTTGCATGATTTCCACTGAATTTAATGTGCAATATTGAATTAATATCTTTCCTTATGCTGATTGGAATATTATATTTGGGAAGATTTGATTGATTGACTTTGTGGATAAGATGCTATTATATGGTATGTGCTATAAATGGATGTGATATCTGAAATAAGGAAAGTTCTGCCATGATTGATAAATCGAATGAAGTATGCTCGATCTGATTTGTGTGCTGAACATGGTAAATATATTGATCTAATACTATGCTCTACATATGGAAAACGTGATGATATGATGCTATCTCGTGTGCTATAATTGGAAAGTTAATCTGGATTGATTTATACTAGAAACAGATAGCAGGGAATCACTTATGGAAAGTCCTGACATGGTAAATATATGCGAAGTGATTGAATATGCATGAGAACGAAATTGAGTCTTTGTGTGGAATATATTCATGCTTAAATGAGCTCTTATATGGAAAATAATCATGCTTTAATATGATATATGACCGTTGTGATGATTTGTTAAGAGCATGATTTATATGGTATGATTGACTCGAAAATTGCATGGAAACTATGCTTATATTAAATAATATGATTTTCCATGTGAAGTGTTGATTGAAGAGGATTATATATAAGCCACACTTCAGATTTTTGAACAACTATGAATTTGCGAAATAAGCCTACAAGAGATATTTGAGCATAAAGTTACTAAGAGATTCCTGAGCCTTCCATTTGCGGTAGCTTTCTGCCTTACTGAGCGTTAACTTGCGATTCTATCACTGAGCGAGTGATTCATCTTATATTCCATCATCCCCTCCATATATTCTGTCTTCGGACGTGTTGCCTTCGGACGTGAGCAATACCAAGGAGGCAAGGTCGACGTTTACGCACACGTGAAGGGAATGACGAGTTTCGGGGGCCCTTCGGTAGCGAGCTGTGTCTATCTGGATCAAGGAGATTCCGAGGAACGAAACTCGGCGTGTGGTAACCTAGTAGTGGCTAGTGTACGACTTGTTTCGATGGTGTATTGGGCTAACCAATCAGTTTTGTAACCAGCTACGGTGCATTATATTGATTGGTTAAACTCTTGGAAGCAAATCCCAAGGAGAAGAGTAAACCCCAGTTGGGGATATAACCTCTATAAAAATCCTGTCTCGCATTTACTTTTCAGTTATTCCTTTATCGCTGTGAGACAGACCCGACACACATCCAACGGTACTAGGATATATCAGGCATACTCATCACAAATATTAGTAGGCATATCTAAGTTACTACACTTAGGATTTGTGAAAAGAAGCATAAAATTTGATAAGCCTAATTCACCCCCCTCTTATCGAGCTAAATAAGGTTAGTAAATCTGCCTAATTCTATCATTTAGTTTAGGTTATCTTATTTTAGGTAGAAATTCATAGTTACCCTATCTTAAGACATCTATTCAGCCCTTGAAATATATCCGTGGATCTTATGGAATTTTTCCTTAAGTGTAGTCTTCGTATTTTAAGAAAAAATTCGTAGTTATCCCATTCCGAGACATTCCTTCAGCTATCTAGATTATTTTAGGAATATCCGATCTTCTGGATCTGTCTTTGAATGTGATCAGGTTATTTTAGGAAGGAACTTGTAGATATCTTTTCAGCCGTTCAGTTATTTTAGGGAACTCATTTATTTAAAATATATTCCTACTCAGCCCAGTCAAATCCCTTCCTTAATTATGAGATCCTGTCAAATCAGCTCGATAGTTCTGACAGTTTTCCACTTTCCAACTTCGAAATTTCAAATTTCAAAATTCATCCTTATCTCTTTCTAAAATAAACCGACCCTATTCCTTAAAAATATAGAATTCCTCATCTTCATCAACTCATTCATCTTCTCCATTCTATCAAACCCTCACTTCAGAAAATGGCTAAAACATCCACACCCAAGGCAGCCACCAAAGAATCCTCAAGCTGAAAACGCAAGGAACCCACGTCTGATGAGTCCCCACTTGAATCTCCTCCTAAATCATCAGAACAAGCCTCAGCCCCATCACCTTCTGCTCGCAAAACCCGTTCCAATGTGAAATCCACTGAAAAGATTTCCTCCCCAGCCAAACCTGTCAAGAAGAAGAAGAAAAAGACAAATAGATCCAGCCTCACCCCTACCGGTACCCCCACAAAGTCACCCGAACCAGAAAAGCCTGCCTCAAGTTCCGAGATCCCTGAAGAAGTTCCCGCGGAAACTCAGAAATCGCCTCCACGATCCCCAACTCCCGAAAAACCTCCATCACCACTTGAAAGAGCCTCTCCTTCTCCACATTCGACCCCAAAACACTCTGAAATCCCGCCTATTGATCTGTCAAAACCCAACGAAATCCCTGTTGAAGCCCTCTTTTTGGAGGAACGCAATCAAACCATCTACAAAAGTTTCAACAACCGGGATATTGCCAGAGGACGGGGAGTTGCTTTCGACAACTTGCCTGAAGGAACGTGTTATCACTTGGTTGAAAGATTTTGATGGGAACAGTTTCTCAGCATCAACACGCCCTACTATCCTGAGGTCGTCAAGCTCTTCTATGCAAACTTCGACTACGAAGAGTTCGAAGGGCATATCAACATCCGCTCCTATATTCTCGCCCGCAAAATCGAATGGACCACTAGGACTATGAATGCCATGCTTGGGGTTGCTGATGAGGAGTTCTGTCATTACGACATGAGCGTCTGGTGCCATGCTGATGAGTTTGAACTCAGTAATGTCCTTCGTACACTCTGGAATACCCGCACCAAACCCCAATTTTCTGATGGAGAAGCCCTGAACCAGCTCCATATCGACTTTTTCTTCCTGCACAAACTGCTCAACATGACCCTCTAGAGTGCGAAAATAGGCAGTGGCGGCCACTCGACGACCATGAACTTCATGAGCACCTTCGCGGTCTACATGATATCCCAGAACCGCAGATTTAACATAGGATATATCGTCATGAAGCACATGATTCAGGCCATCGAGAGCAAGGACAAGGCGCTGCCGTATGGAATGCTGCTCACTCACCTGTTCGAGTGTGAGGGTATATTCTGTCGCCGGCTTGGGAAGATAAGGTTGTTCATGTAGTGGACCTTGTGACCCTAAAGCGCATGGGAATTCATCACTCCAAGAACCAAGGTTGGTTCGAGGCAAAGGAGAACAGGCAGTCGATAGTGCCCAGAAATGGTCTGCTGCGAAGGGAAAAGCAAAGGTCAAAAGCGACGAGGACGACGATTACGAGGATGAGCTCAGCATAGGGAAGGAAGGAATCTCCATGTTGCGCCGCGATATCTCTGATATCAAGACTGATAATCAGAAGCGCTTCCGCAAGCTCAAAGAACAATATACCGAGCTGTCGCTGAAACTGTCCAAGCTCTTCAAGCTGGTCAAGAAGTCCCTTCCTAAACCCGCCGATTCTAAAACATCTTCAAGCCAGTAGGCTGCCCCACATGTTCCATGCTCTTAGTTGCTCTTAGGATATTCCACTCTGCTAGTATCGTTTTTAGCTCTTAAGTGTCCCCCCCACCTTTTTGATGATGAAGGGGGAGTAGTAAGGTACGTGCTAGGCGATTAAGCGTCTAAGTATTTTGGTATTTTGTCTGGTAGTTGGTGTTTAGGGAAGTTCGTTGAACCCTAATCTCGATGTTTTACTCTAATCTCCGAATATATCTGTGCTGATCTTACACTGCGTTATCTAAATCTTATACTCAGATACTTAACTGTGAAAATTGACTTGAATGAGATTTCTTGGCTGCAGTGATTATATGATTGCGTGAATCAAGCTTGGAACATGCGCACTTAGGCAGGGGGAGCACAATCACGGGTAGTTTCGAAATTTTGTGCTCAGGATATAACACATGACATGATATATCTGCACTTAGACAGGGGGAGCAAATTCATTCACGATATATCTTTGCATGTCATATAGATAAATGCACTTAGGCAGGGGGAGCAAATATGTATCATATGTGATTAGGAAATATCGTATGCTCTGCTTAGTGATTATGTAACACTTAGACATATGCACTAGGACTTGTGAAATCGAATATGCTTACATGCTTATGTGCTGCATCATTACATGTAGTCATCAAAAGGGGGAGAATGTTGATTTTTTTGTGGTCCATGTGTGTTAGAGAGTTTTGATGGACAATGTAATTGTAATAACGTTAGGTCTACAAATTAAGCAATTCGATCTATGATCAGTATAATGTCTATGCATTAATTATAAGCTATAGATCTATTAAAGTGTTGAATATTTGATTCGCATATGATTTGGTGATTAGTTGTTGAGACTAGGTGACCGCATGTTATAGACAGCCCATGTGATAGGATATATCGTCCTGTGCTATATATGGAAATAATGCATGAGATATCCTATTGAGTTATAAAAGGAAAATATACTGTTTATATATGGAAATTGATATATATGTTCAAAATATGTTATTCCTGACGAAAATCACATATACGATTCTTTGCATGATTTCCACTGAATTTAATGTGCAATATTGAATTAATTTTCCTTATGCTGATTGGAATATTATATTTAGGGAAGATTTTGATTGACTTTGTGGGTAAGATGCTATTATATGGTATGTGCTATAAACGGGTGTGATCACTGATATAAGGAAAGTTCTGCCATGATTGATAAATCAAATGAAGTATGCTCTGATCTGATTTGTGTGCTAAACATGGTAAATATATTGATCTAATACTATGATCTACATATAGCAGGGAAAGTTAATCTGGATTGATTTATACTAGAAACAGATAGCAGGGAATCACTTATGGAAAGTCCTGACATGGTAAATATATGCAAAGTGATTGAATATGCATGAGAACGAAATTGAGTCTTTGTGCGGAATATATTCATGCTTAAATGAGCTCTTATATGGAAAATAATCATGCTTTAATATGCTATATGACCGTTGTGATGATTTGTTAAGAGCATAATTTATATGGTATGATTGACTCGAAAATTGCATGGAAACTATGCTTGATTTGGTGATTATTAAATAATATGATTTTCCATGTGAAGTGTTGATTGAAAAGGATTATATATGAGCCACACTTCAGATTTTCGAACAACTAAGAATTTGCGAAATAAGCCTACAAGAGATATTTGAGCAGAAAGTTACTAAGAGATTCCTGAGCCTTCCATTTGCGGTAGCTTTCTGCCTTACTGAGCGTTAACTTGCGATTCCATCACTGAGCGAGTGATTCATCTGATATTCCATCATCCCCTCCATATGTTCTGTCTTCGGACGTGTTGTCTTCGAACTTGAGCAATACCAAGGAGGCAAGGTCGACGTTTACGCAACATGTGAAGGGAAGGACGAGTTCCGGGGGCCCTTCGGTAGCGAGCTGTGTCTCTCGGGATCAAGGAGATTCCGAGGAACGAAACTCGGCGTGTGGTAACCTAGTAGTGGGTAGTGTACGACTTGTTTCGGTTGTGTATTGGGCTAACCAATCAGTTTTGTAACCAGCTACGGTGCATTATAGTGATTGGTTAAACTCTTGGGAAGCAAATCCCAATGAGAGTAGTAAACCCAGTTGGGAATATAACCTCTATAAAAATCATGTCTCGCATTTACTTTTCAGTTATTCCTTTATCGCTGTGAGACAGACCCGACACACATCCATCGGTACTAGGATATATCAGGCATACTCATCACAAACATTAGTAGGCATATCTAAGTTACTACACTTAGGATTTGTGAAAAGAAGCATTAAATTTATAAGCCTAATTCACTCCCCCTCTTAGGCACATTTACATCTTCAACCCGAACAAGCCTCCTGAGATTATCTGAACCTGAGTTGACTAGAATAGAGCAGAAGTCAAACTCGAGGGTTACTGATTCAATGTCTGATTTAATGTTCTACTCTGCCATTCGTGAAATGACTCTACCCTACTTGACTTATTTTTTGAAATGACCCGATCCATTGCATAAGCCTGCCCATTATTCTTTCGCAAGATATAAGTTTTGGTAATAAGTATCCCTATATACACGGCATTCGCTGTGACGATGTATTCTTTGCGACAAAAGCCAAACCTTGACGTTAAGGAAATAAGGGCAGTGCACAAAATAAGAGCGTAACTAAGGTGAAAGGCCAGAAAATGAAAGGGAACTGAGTTGTGAGGGTCGGGCAGAAATGTCTAGGATTTCCGAGCGAGAATGTTGAGTCTTATGTTGAGGCATGTGACTGTCAGTTTGATCATGCTATTTATTTGAGTATTCGCTTATGTGTCTTAGCTTTAGGATTACGTTTGTCAGTGTCTATGCTTGTCATCTCATTATTATTTGACCCCGTTTCGACCCAAAAGACCCTCGGATTTACGCTTGCCACCTTAAGTAGAAGATATGCGATTAGCTTGCAAGCTTATGGTAGGGGTTGGGCTAGTGCACGATTTGAGCGATTCACTATATACTAGCCTATACATTGAGTGACTTGAGCGAATCCTTGTGAGGTATGATTCTTGATTAACAGTGCTAAGAAAGTTCAGGTTGATAGGTGCCGATCACTGGTGTACTGTTCATGATTGTTTGCTTGATTCTATTCTTGTGCTCTCTAGCTATGATGATAAGTTGCAAACAATTGTGCCGTCATCTTGATTTGATGCCTTCCCTGACTTCTAAATTACTTGAGGATAAGCAAATGCTTAAGTGTGGGGAGGTTTGATAAACGTATTTTAATACGTTTATAGCAATATTTATTTGGGTCATAATAGAGTTTTTACAGTCATCCTATGCATTTATTCGCCCTATTTACACTTATTTTAATATTGAAGGAGCTTAGGACGACTTTCGAGCGAAAATGAGCGAAAACGAAACAAAACTGAGCGAGTAGGACAAAAACTGGTGAGTGTCACGGCCGTGTCACCCAGTGCGCGAGGCCGTGACAAGGGGCAGAGGCCAAACAATGAGACAGTCACGGCCGTGACTCCTATTGCACGTGGCGGTGACGTCGAGCAGTGAGGGAGGAGTTCCAATACAAGATCGTCCTATGGAACAGTCACATTATATTCACAACCAGACATGGTAGGTGTAATCCCGAGTCTCGCCACATATTTAGTGGATGCAAATGAATGCGTGGCTCCTGAATCTACTAAAATATGTCGGAAGTTTGTGAATAAGTATAATACCTGCTACCACGGATGGATTAGCTTTTGCTTCATCTGCAGTCAAAGTATACACGCGTGCTGGCACAGTTGGTGGTTTCGCTTGAACCATAGCTTGATTTCCTGGTGTCTTCTCTGAACATGATCTTGCGTAATGCCCCGTCTTCCCGCATTTGAAACAGATAGCATTCTGTGAAAAACAGATACCCAAATGATGTCGTCCACATCTTGGGCAAGCTGGCATTGGGACTGGGGATCTCCATTGATTAGAGTTTTGTTGCTGAGGTGGTCCAGGCCTATTCTGAAAATTTGGCTTCCCACCTTTTGGAAAGAATTGTCGTTTCTGGTTACCCCCACTCCACTTTGCTCCTTACACAAACTTTCGCTTTGCCTCCTGAGCACGAATAATTCGTGTCTCAGCTTGTTCTGCCACCATCGCCCGCTCAGCTACTTGAGCATATGAAGCTCCTTGTAGTCCGGCCATATTAACGTCACGATACAACTCCGGCTTTAGACCCTCAAGGAATCGTTCGACCTTCAGAGTATCCGTACTCACCATATGTGTCGCGAACCTTGATAGTTGTTCAAATTTTCTGATGTACTCCGCCACAGTCATTGCTCCTTGTTTGAGATTGATAAACTCATTCATGCGTTGGGCTCGCACAGGTGCAGTGAAATATTTATTTCGAAATAATTCCTTGAAACGTTCCCAACTCATGTTGATTGGATCCTCGATCGCCAAAATAATGTCCCACCAATGCCCTGCACTTCCTCGCAGTAGAAATGCAGCACACAGAACTTTCTCATTCTCAGGAATTCTGCTATATTGGAACATACTCTCTAATGTTCTGAGCCAATCTTCAGCAGATGTTGGATCAATAGCATCCTCAAAAGTCGGTGGGTTCAGTTTGCGAAATCTTTCACCCACTGCTTCAACCCTATCCGCCTGAGAAATTCCGTTATTTATTGTCCCCTCAGAGTTTTGCTGCTGAATCAATTCCCGAATCTGTTGAGACTGCTGACGTACTAATTCAGTAAGCTGAAGGATAGCCGAGTCACGATTGTCAATCGGGTTTACATTTTCGCCTTCATGATTGTTTCCTCCACTGCCTTCTCCTCTAGTTCTAACCATGTTGTTACTCTTACCCTAACAGTCCCTTAGGCCAATAAATCATGCTATGAAAAAAAAATTCATAATATCTTATAACTTACAATTAAGGCTGACTTCCGCGCTTTTGAGTATGTGTACATGGACAGTCTACAGAAACTGCAACCGAAGCTCTGATACCAACCTGCGATGCCCCGCTATCTACTACTATTTTTTTACGCTAACTTACGTGACTAAATAGAATATAAAATATATTACATATGAAACACCGATAGAATTTTTCGATTTTACAAAGCACACCACACACAACATGACGCCCGTCTCACAGGTCGCATCCATGTACACACCACCCTCAAAAGTCACCGGAAGTTCCAGAAGGACCAGCCTCGTCATCTAAACATTTACGTACCGGATTCGCTACGTCTACAACACATAAAAACATGGGATGAGCTATAAAGCTCAGTAAGTGGAAATATGCATGTATGCACGTGCCAAAATAGCAAAGGCATCCGCGCCAATGCTTTTTAATACTATCCTCACATCATACTCATTCGTTTCTCATTTTCATCAGGGCCCATAGCTACTTACTAACCGCACCATCAAATCATGAGCTCAAATCCTATACGGATAAAAATACGATAGTGGCCCACTCTGGCTAGGATAAAATTAGGGTTTATCTCCAATCATATCATTCACCAGATCGCCCCTCTATCAAATTACTTTCCTGGCACTATAGTTATACTACGTGCCTTCCCAATACCTAAATAATTTAGGTAAATATACTCGACGGTTTTACCCCCGTCATGGTGCTTTTGTAGAAGTAGCTATATTCTCATCTATCTACATTACATATAACTCGCTTTCCACTCGAGTAATACAATGCACGCTCATTCCTCAAAATACTCCATATGATTCGTGCGTGCACATGATCATGATACATAAATAATGCGAAAATAAATATTCCAAACAATCGCATATATCAGCTAATTCACATACCACGTATTCATCGAAGCAATTAGCCACGTAGCAATACACATATCAATCAATTTATGTGTTGTAGGTGAATTCCCACTTACCTGATATCCTTAGCTTATTGCACGGTTAAATTGCTAACCTTCGAATCCTAATTATAAAAACATATAAAATTATAATTCATTAATTTAGTTACAATTTCATGAAATTAGTTAAATTTGAAAACTCTATTTTCGACTTATGATTTCAAAACCCTAAAATTCCAAATTTGACTTAAATTGAAAATACCACTTTGAAATTTATAAAAATCTCGAATTGCATAATAATTTAAATCTCGACATAGTATATTATAAAGCTTCAGGTTTTGAATAAAACGAAATCTCGAAATAAAATTCGGTATAGATCTCGACATGTATGTACAAATAAATCTCGAAATAATGAAATGATCTCGACATTTCGTAATAATCTCGACACCACATCATGTAAATACTTCGACATCCTACTCGATATTTTCTTTCAACATACATAAAAATCTCGAAATCACTTCTCACAAACCTCTCGACATTTTCTTCGAGATTTTCCTTCAACATTCAAAAACCTCAAAACTATACACAAAATACATATCGACATCTTGTCTCAAAATCCCACACAACAAATCTCGAGATCCCATCACACAAAAACTTCAACATTCACTTCGAGATTATTTTTATAAAACTCGAAACAATATATTGCGAAACAAGACCACACAACCATCTCGACATTTATATAAATCTCAACACTATCTCATCTAACACTTCAACATTAAACAAACCCTAATCTTCCCGAATCATAAACACTCTTTACTTCTAACCCATATAAACTTTCGATCAAAAACCATATTTTCCAAGAACAGTTTAAATACCGTATGAACTTCAACATATGCGATTTGAGTACCATATCTGATCTTTAACTAAGGAATTATTTTTACTAGTCCCTGATTTTTAAAACCTAATTCCAATAGTTAGTATGCTAAATATGAATTAAAATGTATAGATTAGGATAGAAATTTCATACCTCCTCCTAACTTATGGAAAACCGCTTTTCGTTTCTTATTCATAAAGTTCTAATTATTATTATTACTTAAATCCTAAATAGCTTTAGGTTTTGTCTTTAACTGTTGAAATTTGGATTCATCCTCTCATCATTATCGTGTATTGATTTCTAAGGAATTATAATCCTTACCTAATCCATCCCAAACCAAATATTAGTATTGTATTCCCTAAATTATTCATTCTTTATACTAAAATCTCGAGATAACCTAAAAATCGCGACATCAATTTCAACTAAATGTCGAGCTTCTTAATATTTCGACATCTCACATCCCTATTCATACTTCTCATTCGACTTTTTCAACTCCAAAATAAACCATGTCGACATCTTAATTTAATTCGACATTATGCATTCGACTTTTTCAACTCCACAATAATTCATGTCGACATCTTACTCAAGATCCCACTTCACATAAGATCTCGACATTTAATAAAAATTTCGACACAATCAAACAACTTAAGATCTCGAAACCAACCAAACCCTAATCTTTCGAAGATTATAACACTATTCATTTCTAAACTCATAAAAATTTTCGATCAAAATCTTATCTTCTCAAGAACACAATTAACATCATGAAAATCTAAAAAAAAATACTTAAACCTTAAAACTCTAAATCCATGTAAAACGTGATTTTATGCAACCTTCAAACTAACAAAACCTAAAACATACTTAATCATAATTAAAAACATAAAGATTAAAGTAAGAAGTTTATACCTACTCCAAGCTAAATTTCGACTTGTTCAAGCTTTCCTTTCTCCCTCAATTCCTAGTTCACGTTAATTACAAAATGAAGTGCTTATTTTATTCTTCCCTTTTCTCTATCTCATCCACTTAAGATTAGTGATAGGTAAATAACAAAATACTTAACCTACTCCTCAACTTTACTCACATATTGGGTTCTATTACATTTCTAAAGTGTTCGACACCTCACTTATAAAAATATAAGGCTTAAATATTCAACCATTTTATTACCATATTATACGATTTTTCTCATTCTCAATCGTGTACTAAGTTCAATGATTAGGATACTTACCAAATATTAATATTTTATTCTTTATATATTAGTTATTCTTAATAATAAAGTCTCGAGATTTATCCTAAAATGTCAAAATCAATTGCAAACCATATATTCCTTACTCCTAAATCTCTAAACCTAAATATCGAAATTATCCAAAAAGAAACCCTAAGTTTCCAAAATTATAATACCTAATTTCCAAATAATGTTAAATATCATATAGTCACAAAATTAAATAAATACTAACTATAAAATCATATAGACACATAATATGCATGCAAATTTATTGGCCATCTTACTCACGGGACTCTGGTATTACAGCCTCAGGACCCGACTCCTTCAGCTACGGCCCTGGAAGTGGCACCAAGGCCTCATAATAGCGGACATCACACAATTGAAGCTTGTTTTACATCGCAATTCGAGCGGCACTTAAGGGCAGTTCTCGGACTTCCACTGGGTGATCCATATATGAAAGCGCAAGCTGCTATAATGTGTAATATACTTGGAGAAGATGAGGTAAACTTGTTGAGGATTTGAGATTAGAACCTCCTTTCGATGATATATGTGTGTGGCCATAACTTCTACATGCTTAAAACTGCTACACAACCTCAAATTTAATGATATATAATTGTTTATATAGGGTGAAGCTGTTGTTTGTATATGCTGTGAAAGATCGAGAACGGTACTGGGATATTTAGCTTGGCAAGTGTTTTGGTCGTGGAGTGCGTGATATGTTTTTAAACAAGAGGAACAAAACCTTTTTCTTCTACTGACGATACATGCATACTACAAACAACGAGGCTTTTTTCTTTTCTTACTATCACCAACACTCATTCACACACATATATATAATATATAGAAAGTAGATGAGATAAGGACTAGCACACCTTTTTTGAGATTCTCTTGTATGCGATCTTGACTGTTGAAATAAGGAATGCAATTCATTTTCTTCTTTTGAGTGCTGCGTAAATCTTGCTTCTTGGCTCCTTCATTTATTTTTATTATTATTTTTCCATATCTTATCTATTAGATATGGTATTGGACTTATGCAACAAATTCCCCCCTTAAGTTCAATACTTCTCGATCTTTCATCCCGAGCATATGCTTCAAATTCTCAAACGTAGTTGTTGGTAACAACTTCGTGAAAAATATCCGCGACTTGATCCGAACTCGCGACGTGTACCATCTTCACTGCTCCATTTTTTACGTGTTCCCTAATAAAATGAAAACGAGCGTCAATATGTTTGCTCCTCTCGTGATGGACCGGATTTTTCGCCAACTCGATCGCTGACTTATTGTCGACTCGAATTTCGGTTGGCTCATCTTGTCGAAGATTCAACTCGAGCAGTAAGTTTCTCAACCAGATTGCGTGACAGACACACCACGATGCTGCCACATATTCCGCTTCGCAGGTTGATAGAGTCACGATCGGTTGTTTTTTCGATAACCAGGTGAATGCCGTATTCCCGAGATAAAATACGTAGCCGCCAGTGCTTCTTTGATCATCGATATCTCCACACCAATCGCTGTCAGAATATCCGACTAATCTGCAGTCGCTCACCTTTGTTAAAATAGTCCGAGCGAATGTGTTCCTCGGATGTATCATAAAATCCTCTTGATCGCCTTGAGATGTGACTGTCTCGGTTCTTTCATATAGCGGCTAACAACTCCATGCTGTATGAGATATCCGGTCTCGTGCAGGTCAAGTATTGCAGACTACCCATAAGACTTCGATAATCAGTCGCATTCACTCCTTGTCCTCCCTCAAACTTCGACAGTTTCCAAGTTCCATCGGTGTCGCTACCGGGTTGCTCTCCTCCATTTTATTTTTCTACAATATAGCCTTCGCATACGCTTCTTGCGACACGAAGATTCCCGTGCTTCTTTGCTCGACTTCGAGACCGAGAAAATATTTCATCAGTCCCAAGTCCGTCATCTCGAATTCCTTCGTCATCGCCTTCTTGAAGTCGTTGACAATTTCCTCACTGCTTCCCATAAAAATAAGATCATTGACATAGAGAGGGACGATGATCATTTCCTCTCCTTCTCGTTTGACGTAGAGGGCGTGCTTGAACGGACATTGCTCGAACTTGTTCTTTTTGAAATATCCGTCGATGCGGGTGTTCCGTGCTCGCGGCGCTTGCTTTAGCCCGTAAAGCGCCTGTTTAATTTCAACACTCTGCCTTCTTTTCCTGGTTTCGTATATCCCGGGGGCTGCTCCATGTAGACTTCTTCCTCGAGTTCCCCGTTCAGAAAAGCGGACTCACGTCCATCTGGTAGATTGGCCGGTTGAGTTGTGCAGCTTGAGCTGGGAGCAAACGAATAGTCTCCATTCTTGCAACGAGAGCAAAAACTTCGTCATAATCTATTCCCGCTTGTTGTCGGTAGCCCTTCGCCACCAATCTCGCCTTGTAACGTTCAATTTTTCCTTGAGCATTCATCTTCTTCTTATGAACCCATTTGACTCCAATGGATTTATACCCGTTTGGCAACTCCACAAGTGTCGTTCTTTTTTATCGCCTTTATTTCCTCGTCCATCGCCGTTTTCCATCTCTTGTCTCTTATGGCTTCTTCGAAAATTTGTTCCGAGTCGGCCAGTAAGCAGACTAGGTGAACCTGTTCGGTTGATCTGTACAGGTCGTGCATGGTTCGCATCCTCGGCTGTCTTGGTTCGTCCTCTTCATTATCTTCTTGAGGTGAAATTGAGACGGGTATTGGTGCGACGCTCAATGGTTCTCCAGGCGTTGTGGTTTCTTCAACGTTCCAGCGCCACAAACTTTCTTTGTCTACCCGAACATCGCGACTTACTATCACCTTTTTATTTTCAGGGTCATAGAGTCGGTATGCCTTCGTCTTCTCATCGTACCCAATAAATACGAGCTTTTTGCTTTTGTCGTCGAGCTTGGTCCTCTTCTGATCCGGCACATGTGCATACGCCACACTTCCAAATAGTTTGAAGTGTGCTACCGTCGGTTTTCGACCAGTCCATGCTTCTTTGTGATGTGGATATCGGTTCTGAATATATATATTACATCGTACCGCTTCGGCCCAAAATTCCTTTGGCATGTCCTTACTTTTTAACATTGATCTAACCATGTCGAGAATGCTTCGGTTCTTCCTTTCAGCTTCGCCATTCTGTTGTGGTGAATAAGGTGCGGTGAGGAACCTCCTGACGCCTTGCTCTTCGCAAAAAGTTACAAACGCGCCTGAATTATATTCTTCACCTTTGTCTGAGCGGATCGCCTTGATGTTTGAACCTGTCGCCTTCTCGACAATAGTTTTGAACTTTTTAAATGTCTCGAGCGCTTCTGAATTTTCCTTTAGAAAATACACTCACGTCTTTCTTGAGTAGTCATCGATGAAAGTGATAAAGTATCTCCTTCCACCGAATGATTCTGGTGTGATCCGCCCGCATATGTGTGTATGTATGAGCTCGAGCGGTTTGCGCGCTTGATATTCTGCCTGCTTCTGGAACATCGTCCTCGTATGTTTCCCAATTACGCAGTCGCAAAGCTTCTTTCCGCCTTCTATCACCAGTATTCCGCGGACCATGCCTCTTTTGGAGAGCTCCTTTAGGCCACCGTAGTGCAAATGACCAAATCGCATACGCGACAAATGGTCTTTGTCCTCCACGTTAACATGCAAACATTTTTCTTGAATCGCCTTCAGGTTGAGTCTGAACATTCGGTTCCTTTCCATCTCGACCCGTGTGATCATTCTTCCGTCTTTGTTTCTTAGTTGTATGAGCAGTCCTTCATAAACACTGAGCATCTTTTTTCAAGCAACTGCCCATACTTAAGATGTTCTTCTTCAGGTCGGGTACTAGATAAACGTCCTCGACCGATCCCTGTTTGCCATTATTTTGAGAGAAACAAATTTTCCCTCGGTCTTTGACTTCTATCTTTGATGCGTCTCCAAAAGACATGTGGCCATCATCGATCTTCTTCAATTCTGTGAAGAGATGTTTATGCCCGCTCATATGATTGCTGGGACCGGTGTCAAGGTACCACACCAGATGTTGCCTGGACTTGTATCCTCGAGCGCCATCAAAAGAACGCCTTCGTCTTTTGGCTCTTCTTGTGTGATTAGATTCACATTTTCATCTACCTTTTTTCGGACCAACAGTCTTTTGCGAAATGTCCGAACATCCCACAGTTGTAGCATTCAACGCTTTGTCGATTCGAGCAACCACCTCGTCCTTGAGCTCGCCCTCGTCCTCTCCAATTTTGATGCTCGTTTGTCGTTGTTCCGGATTGTATCCTCATCCTCGGCCTGAATTTTGGCCGCCTCGTCCTCATTGACCTCGTCCTCGTCCTCAACCGTGATGCGTATATAGCGTCTTGTCCTCTTTAAGTGATAATTTCGTCTGTAGAGCCTCGGCCAACGATTCCTGCTTCTTCTTTTTCTTTCGTTGCTCGTGAGCTTCGTGCGAACCGGAGAGTTCGCCGACCGTCATTTCTTCGAGATTTTTGGATTCTTCAATTGCACATACCACGTTCTCGTCCTCGTCCAGGGAGCGGAGAATTTTCTCAATGACTCGGGCTTCCGTTAGAGCCTCACCGTTTCTCTTTAACTGATTCGAGATAGTTTGTACTCTCGTTATATAATCGGATGCGCCTTCACCGTTCTTCATTCTCGTCATTTCAAATTCGCCACGAAGAGTTTGCAACTGTACTTGTTTTACTCGGTCGGCGCCTTTGTACGCTGTCTCCAATTTTTCTCATGCTTCCTTCGAATTTTTTGCATCTGCTATCTTTTCGAGGCCGGGAACGTCTAACGCTTGGTGGATGAAGTTGAGCGCGGACTAGTCTAGTCAGCGAGACTCGGTCAATGCCTTATGCTGGGCCATTGTGTAATCGTCCGTTATTTTCGGTTCGGTGTACCCTTTCTCAACAGTATCCCATACGCCTTGCGACCTGAGCAGTACTTTCATTCGAATAACCCAACTATCATAGTTGAGTTTTGTGAGGCCCGGGACGGGCATGCTACCGAGTGACATGGCTCTGATACCACTTAGTTGTTTATATATGCTGTGAAGATCGAGAACGGGCACTGGGATATGTAGCTTGGCATGTGCTTTGGTCGTGGAGTGCGTGATATGTTTTTAAACAAGAGGAACAAAACCTTTTTCTTCTAGTGACCATACATGCATACTACAACAACGAGGCTTTTTTCTTTTCTTACTATCACCAACACTCAAGCACACACATATATATAATATAGAGAAAGTAGATGAGATAAGGACTAGCAGACCATTTTTGAGATTCTCTTGATATGCGATCTTGACTGTTGAAATAGGGAATGCAATTCATTTTCTTCTTTTGAGTGTTGCGTAAATCTTGCTTCTTGGCTCCTTCTTCATTTTATTTTTATTATTATTTTTCCATATCTTATCTATTAGATATGGTATTGGACTTATGCAACAGAAGCTGGTTTCTGGCAAGCTAATCAACTTATTGGAAGGGCACTAAGAATCCCAGGAGCATCGATACATTGGTATGACAATCAAGGTTTGTAACTGCTGGATTTTTTTCTTTTATATGATGTACTTCGTTTCAGAAGCTTATTTTTTTTATCCCGACTCTTTAGAGATAACAAAGCAAAGGAAGATGGGTCACATAACATTTGTTGGCCTTCCATGGGCATTGTTGAAGCAAGGTTGAAATCCTTGCTAGGAGGAACAGGCAATGGCAAGCCTCAAGGTTTCTGTTGCTTAATGCTTTTAGTTAGTAGTTGGGATGTGCTCGGTTTTATATTTTGATTTCAATTAGCTTTTACATGTCGTGTTCAGGGAAAAGGCAGGCTTTGATTTCATTTGATCGTTAAAATTGAAAACATTTGGCCACAGTTATCACTATTTCCTTTTATTTTCTATTATCAAGATTCTCAATTGTCTCCACGGGAGGAACTGCATCTGCTCTTGAAAGTGCCGGTGTGCCTGTTATCAAGGTTGAAGAACTTGCACACTTTCCTGAAATGGTTGGTCTTTATCTTCATCATTGCATGCAAAAAAGCATTTCTTTTTCCATTTGTGTAGAAACGAAGTGGCAAAATGCAGATCGATTATTGAATCTAGCTATTATTTGGAGCTGAATTAACTGCATGAGAAGAAAATAAACCAGAAGGATATGCACAGATCTTTTAGCTAAGGATTTCATAAGCTAGTTATATCATAGACATTTACAAAATATGTGTTCACTTGCATAAATTAATAGACAACAACTAGTTAGGTCAGCTTATCGATCTACCATTTTTCTTTGGCGTAGTTCAATGGCGACTCAATTGTCTTCTCCCTAAAATGTCACATCGCAATTTTCCTTCAATTGTTGCCTAAAGTTCACAATTTTTATTATTGTCCTTATCTAACTGGGCTTGCATATGTTTGGAATTTGTTAAGTAGGTTTTGATGTTGATAGGATGTATAGAGTTGCCCTCATATATTATCGTTTGATAATCCTATTGTAGCTAGATGGCCGAGTAAAAACCTTACATCCTAACATCCATGGAGGTATTCTTGCAAGAAGAGATCGAAAACGTCATCACATGGAATCCCTTGACAATCATAGTATTGGTGAGTTGACGTTAGATAAATGGCTGCTCTTCGATTTGCAATATCTATCTCAACTCATGGTTTTCATTTTAGATTTTAAGAATTGGATGTACTGTTGTACCTAGTTACACATTGAGGCATAATGTTTTTTCATCAACTTACTTTTGCGCAGGTACTTTTGATGTGGTAGTGGTGAATTTGTATCCCTTCTATGATAAGGTTTCCTCTTTTAGCGAGATTTCTTTTGATGATGGAGTTGAGAACATTGATATAGGCGGACCCGCCATGATCAGGGCTGCAGCAAAGGTTTAGTTGGTCTTACTATTACCTTTATTCTTAATGTTAATGTGAGAATTGGAAAGACTCAAATCTTCATTGAGTGGAAAAAAGACAAGGAACAATCATGTGTATTAAGCATTATATCTTAGCTTTTTCATTCACCTAAATCCCACCTGTGTTTTGCATGCTTGTTATGTCTCCTCCATCCCCTATATGCCGTTTTTATGAAACATAAAAGAGCAATAACTGTCCGTACGCATCCAAAAGCAAAAGGATTTCTTTGAAGCGTACACTGTTTTAAAGTAGACATTTCTGATTTAGTCCTGATATATATATATATATATGTATGTATATGGATTGCTAACTAATTGTTGTTTTCAATGATCGTTCTATTCTTTCTAGATCAATTTCTGGATCAACTTTCATTCCTATGATCCTCAAGATTATCCAACACTTGCATCTCAGCAAAAACCAGGATGACCATGTGTTCCGAAGGATGCTGGCGTGGAAGGCATTTGCGCATTGTGCTTTGTATGATTCTGCAGTTTCAGAATGGTTGTGGAAACAAACGGGAGAAGGTGGTGTTTTATAAAATTATATGGGATATCCGCTGCTTATTATGTAATTTGTAAGTAAACCATGTGTTAGGTCCTCAGATTAACAACTCTACGATCCTAGGCTATAATCCATAGTAATTCGATCGTTTAGATAATCAATTGAATTTGATCGAAAAACTCAAGTTAAGAACACGAGAGAGAATTCAATTAGAGTGAGAAAGTTACTGTTGTTTCTCTCTCTAGAAATCGAATTGCAAGCCATTCGGATCAATTCTCTAAACTTTCTCTATTCAGCTCAATTCATTTACAAGTATTTATACCAAACAAGCTTGGTATAAATATCAAGCTAGTCCTTAATCTAAAGACTAATACAAATAAAACCCCTAATTGCAAGAACAACTAATGAAATCAAGCACAATTACAAATGATATTCTACAATCTCCCCCTTTGTGCTTGATTGCGTCTCCGCGCTGTTCGTCCTTGTCGGGCATAGTACGATCTGCGCAAGCCCAGTGCATGCTCGTAGTCCCTAACGGTTTCCCTGAGCTTCAGGCGCTCCTCGATGTCATCCAACAATTCCATCAGGAGCGGCTGTTCTCTCACAAACCGGTGGATCCTCAGCATCGTGTCTCTATTTATCTCTTCCAACCTCTGTTCGATATTTCTCCTGACGATCTTGAGGGTTCCGTCGCAAAACTTGTGAATTTCTGTCTTCAGCATCAACCTATTCTTCTTGGCAATTGGGTTGTTGTAGGTGATGACGATGACAGAGCTGATATGCACGTGATTGCTTGGAAGCCTCTTGATCTCAGGTCCTTTGAAGAGTGGTTCGGCCATGTTGACCTTCTTCATATTGCTCTCAAGCGCCATTTGAAGGTCGTGAGCGGCGAAGTACTTGACTTGTCGCATCATGAACCAGTAGAGCCCTTCGAGGCCTTCTTTCTTGATGAAGCCCTGAGAACCTTTGTACTTCTCCACGTATGGCTGATAAAGATGGTATACTTCATCGGCGGGGAGGTACGGCAGGTCGCTCTCGCTCAGTTCCTCTCGGGTCCTGTCCACTCGTTCGATGATATAGTGAGGTGTTGGAAGTCCTCCTTTGGCACAATAGACACTGAGGAGCTGGCAAATAGGGGAGAGTTCCCTGAAGTGACTCTTCAGTCGATTCTTCGGGATCCCCAGCCTCACGTCCGGTCCTAGTTGGGTCAGCATCCATAGATATGTCATTCTCTTCTGCTGATCCCAGTGAGAGATCCCTCTCAGCTCGAACTCATCCGGCTTCTTAATTCGAACCGGTGACCTCCAAATGTTTTCCCTGACTTCTTCAAGGAAAGGTATCTCTATGTGAATGTTCTCCCACGGTGTGTCGATCCGAACGGTCCCTGGCATCTGTCTTGTAGGGGAGGCCGCTCGTTGTGGATCAACTCCGGTAGCCTTGGGATTTCACTTTGGTAGTCTATATCTTCTTGAAGTTCGTCGTCTTCTATGATCACGAGGTCCACGGATGCTTGTTGTAAGAAGTGGCGTACGTCTTGAAGCCGTTGTCTCTGATGCTCCTCGGGCATGGAATGGGTCATCCACTGGCCTTAAAAAATGTACTTGTCTAATACTTCGTGTGGATTGACGCCATGTCCAGAGGGTCTCGGT
Source organism: Craterostigma plantagineum (assembly GCA_027422505.1). Lineage (NCBI taxonomy): Eukaryota > Viridiplantae > Streptophyta > Magnoliopsida > Lamiales > Linderniaceae > Craterostigma > Craterostigma plantagineum. The sequence goes on from JAPQWV010000176.1 coordinate 958,810, forward strand.
TGGTCTGGAGTGACGGAGGGAGTAGCTTGGGTAGCTGCCAGAGCTACAAGCATTGCAGCACTTGCTTCTTCTTCCGGAAGCAAGGGGCTTGAGTAGATCGGCGGTGTGGGCGGAGGCGTCCGTAGGGTAAAGGTTGGTTGGTCGATATTTGGTAGAGTGGCGGTGCGGTGCGTGGTGTGGGTGGTTTGTGTTTGGATTTGTGTTTGGGTTTCACCAGCTCCAGCGCTTGTCTGCGTAGCGCCCGAGCCTTGTCCTTGGCCGGATGTAGATGTCCTCGGCCTCTTCTCCCCCTCATGAGGGTCCTGATCGTCAGGATCGTCATGTCTGCGCCCTGAGTGGGAGCTTTAGCCTCGGCAGGTGTCAGTCGGTGGCTCATGATGATCCACCAATCGCCGATAGAGGGATTCCTCTTGAGGCGAATGAATGGACAGGCCGATCAAGCGGGCGAGTAATATGTCATGGAGCTCGGTTATGGGTATGGTGTGTGGGTTGATGAGGATGGAGGAAGTGGCTAAAGGGTCGGTGGGTGTGGGTTGTGGAGGTGTGGGATTGGTTTGTGACGAAGGGCCTTTAGAGACAGGTGCTTTCCCGGTATCTGTTCAGGATGTCTCGATTGCTTGAAGTACTCTCTCCGTGATTTTGTCTTCCATAGACTGTACAGCGGCAGAGAGAGCGGCTTGAAACTGCTCGTTCGTCACAAAGGGTGCGGACGCCTCCTTTGATGCACCAGGACGACTGATGTCGCCTGTTATCAACCCTTGAGTAGACACCGACTCGTCAGGTTGGCTCACAGTCACTTGAGGTTGTGACTGTATGAGACCGCCACACAATCCTCGAGTCTAATCCAGAGGATTCGTCTCTATGGGTGTTAAGGCAGGCTCTGGTTGCGCCTACAAACCAGACACCACGTGAGATGGTTGCGGCTCAAGATCGAGCGATGAAGTGCCGGCAACACTTGTCGTTGTGGTCAGCGTAGTATCTGGTGCGGTGGTGACTGTTGGAAAGAGCGACTCAAACTGAATACTGAGTCTTCTGGGAGTCCTCCTGATCAGACTGATTTCCACGTCAGACTCTGTGTCAGACGGGGTGGCGGTGTGAGGAGTAAGGTCTCGATCGACGTTCTCCAATGTCTGATCTGTCACCAGTGGAAGTGAAGTGTGCCCCATTTCCGTTTCGGGTTGTGCTTCTTGTTGAAGGACTTCCTCAAAAGTTTCTTCGAGCACGCCAACACTTACGAGCACTTCCATTTGTAATTCGAGTGCAGGAGCCTCGACCCCATCTCTGTAGCCACGACGTCGATTAGGGTATCTTCCACGTCGGGCATTGGCTCTTCGATCAAAGAGGACTCCTGTTGAAGCTCTTGAGCGACGACGTCTATCATCACGTCGTCAGGGCTTGGTTGGTGTTGGGGAGGGCTCACATGGTGATCTGCCGGGGGGCCTCTATCATTTCTTCCGTTAAGCTGTGTTCCCGGCAGAATCTGTGATACTCAGCTCCCGCGGGGTCGGCGAGCCTGAGTAAGCTGAGTGGAATTGGCATCGACGGTTGGTCCAGGTCCGTGAGTCGTGGATTGTGGAAAAACTTTAGCCTTGGCGGCTGGTAGTTTCCACCAGGAGGTAGCTGCTGGATGTTCTCCGCATGTAACTCCATGAACTCCCTGATGATCACGTTGAACCATCGAGCATATGGCACGTTCTTTGATCGCCGGTTCTCCTTCTGCCGAATCTGGTCCGCGAGGTTGTTCCAGATCAGCTGTGCGTAGTCATAATTTCTTGAGAAGGCGATGCCGTGGAAGATCCTCAAAATATTGCTGTTGCCCTTATCGAATCCTGCGTGCTTGGGAGACAGACACTTATTCACTATTCGGAATAGTGTCTTCCACGGGTGTGGGATTCCGCTGCTCTAGACCTGAGCTAATCTTGTAAGCGGCGGTTGTATCCCATGTGCAAGAAGTCCTGAATCATCTCTGCGTCCGTCGGGAGCGGGTCGTAGTTGTCGTTGTGGGGCAAGTCCAGCATCATCCCGAACTGGCTCTTGCTCATAAGAATATGCCGCGTCCCGAGTTTTGTTGCGAAGGAGAATGCCCCATTTGCTACAACTCCTTGTATATACCCCCAGAATTGCTGGAGATAGACCATCGGCACTGATGCGGTGACCGTTAATGCATGCCAGATGGGGTGGCCTCTAAGGATGGATACGATGATCTCGTCCGGGCACCAAAATGTGCTCAGATCGAGTTGAAAGTGTGTATTCTGAACCTTCAAGTACAGATTGTGATCATATATATGGTTGTATCTTGGGTAGCGATCCATCTGAAAAATAAGATATATAAAAGTTTATTAGATCAATTTTATTTTCAGTCGAAATATGAATAAATTTCATCGAACTATAGTAATATTGCAAATGATAGCATGTTCGATGAATTTTGAATTGAAATCATATCAAATGCATAGTGTATGTTCAATTTCAAAAATCGTGATGGCATGAATGTAATTTCGAATGAAATATATATCGCGTGAAAAATAGTTCGAAATTTCGCTAAGTGTTAAATCAGTAAGTCACTGTTCATGACGAGAAAATTTCCGGTCGATAAAATTGAATTGCGATTTGATTTCCTATATATTGATTTCAATTGAAAGAATTCCGTCTAATTTTGCGATCGAAGAATTTTATCCGCTATTGTTAGCTACACTGTAAAAGACTTAGAGAAAAATTTTCTAAGTGTTGAAGTTGAAATCTAGACTGTAGTCGATCAATTTTACGATCGAGAAAAATTCCGTGTAAATTTACGATCGAGAAATTATTTCTCAGGTAAATTTACTGTCGAGAAATTTTCTTCGATTGAATAAAATTTTTCGATTTGAAATTTGTCGAGCGGTATGTGATTTTCGATATTAAGTAAAATTTTCGCTACTGTACTTATTTATCGAGAAATTGGTCAACGACAAAACTAAGCCAATCGTCGAGAAATTTTTCGATCAATTTAATCTAAGTGGTGAATTTTACGATCGAAACACTAAGCATTGAAAAATTAATTTTTCGCTGCTAAATTTTGGCGACAGAAATAAAATGAAATCGAAATTTTAATTTTGCGATGGTAAGTTTAACGCTCGATTTGAATTGCATCTATCTTTTCAGTGCATAACTTTTTCGCTCGCAGAAAATTATAATTGAATTTTTTGATGGTAAGTTTAACGGTCAAAATCTTTTATCGTGATGACTAAGTCAAAATTTTGCGATCGAAAACTAAATCGACACAAATAGTATCTCGATTGAATTGAAATCCAATTAAGATAATTTGCGATCGACAAAGTTCTTCGACAGCTTCAAAACTTCAAAATACCCAATTTCATCGAAACTCATTTTATCATCACAGATGGAAATTTTCCAACGATTTACGCTATCTGTTTCATCAAAAACATCGAATCTATCTAAACAACAGGCATTTAACTCAGAAATCCAAGAAGCATGCCTAAATTTAGTGAAACATTATACATTTAAATGGTTTTTGAAGAACAGTCGAAAAATCTTGACTAAACATGCGAAAAACTACAGAATGTAAATGCAAGTCAAGTTATAACATTCGCAATCATTAACCGAATCGAATTTCTACCTTAATCAGACGATTTGAAGTGAGAAAATCGAAAGATTTTGAAGGTTTTTGAATCATCTGAGAAAGTTTTGCGAGAGAGTTTTTTTTTCTAGGTTTTGCGTGAGAAAAAGTTTTTCGACTGAAAAAAGTTAAACTTTAGCAATAATTCGTTGTTGGGCTTGTGATTTGACATTTTGCGATTTAATGGATTAGGCCCATTACTATTTGCACACGAAAAATTCAATTTTTTTTTTTCGATCGCAAATTATCGTGGTTAATCAAAATCGATCCCGACACTGTTTACGATCGAGAAACTTTAGATTGCGAATTAATTCTAATATCCAGTTTCTCGATAGTAAGTTCTTCTAAAGAATTTCAGATTGACCCCTATTTCAAAATAAAAACCCATTGTAAGGCTCCCCCATAGTAATTAAAATAAATGCAATTAACTCCCTATATTTTCTGTGTAGTAACGTCTAGCTCCCCTGGCAGAAATTTAAGAAATCTGTACCACTTAGAGATAAACTTTAGTAATAATGGAGTTAATCAACAATTATTTTTGGCAATTTATCTTTGAAATATTTTGTCTTGTGTCTAGCTCCTCTCTTTGTAGTGTCGACGTCTCACTCCGTAATTTTGTTTGAAGGAATCTGAAACACTTAGAGAAAAACGTCGAGAATATTTGGAGCTAATCCACCATTTTTATATTTGATCCCCCTCAAATAATGCGCAAGAATTGACTAATTATGCAAGCATATGAAATCAATTCAAGTCACGAGCATATAACACACAAATTTACTAAGTAAGCACGGATACATGGTCCCCGAAAACATGTACTTAAAATATTGTGTGAGGGTAAGAGCAGTGAAAAATTTATCGCATTTAAACAATTCCGTGCCAATGCAATATCACATTGCATTTAGAATGTGCGATTTTTTTTAAAAAAAAATATTCGCATTTATTCAATTCAACGCATATGAAACATAACATTTCATGTCAAAATGTGCGAAATTTTATGAGTATAAAATTTTTATTTTCATTATTATTTTTTTATTATTTACCTATATATATTAGGGGATTCAACACTTAAATACCTAGAATGAATTAAGAAAAACGAATCAGTCCCTTGTCAGACATTTTTATAATCTAGGTACCCACTTGAATTTTATTTTACTGATAGGTACCTAACTGACGGATTTACCCCTGCTAAAATTGGTTTATTACAACCTTACCTGGGGTTTCATTTCAGCGTAGGTTCACTCAAAAAAAAAATTCATACACCATCCCAAATCTAAATCGCGCAACCTTCTTCCCGAATTCGACCCATGGTTGTTTTGCTTCAGATTCATCGTCGTGGGCTCTTGCTTCCTCATGGTATCACCCTTCTGAAATCGATAGGTAAGTCCTTCGCATCATGTTCGTAACATAGCTGCGTGTTTTTCGAATGACATCGATTTTTTGTTCGATTATGGTCGTTTTGGAATGGTTCAATTTATTGAGGTAGCTTTGTGCGTATATTTTGGATTGGGTGGGTTGATTGTTGTCGATTTGGGGCTTTTGGAATGGGTCGATTTGGGGTTTTTCGAGTGGGGTCAATTTATTTTGGTACTACATTATCACTCTATATGGTACCATCTGTTTGGGCAAATTGGTACGCCGTGTCTAAATAAAATGGTACTGCTTGTTACCAGTGGATTTTTTGCAGAAATGCCTCCGCGAGACAGATCTGAGCTGTCTTCCATGTGCCATCTTGCACTCTTTCGATCTACCATTAGCAATTTGCAGGGTAGCATGACCCCTGATAAAAGAAGCTATAAGAAAGTCCCCGAATCATTGGTAGAATTTGTTTGTTTCTAACTGTTGCATGAATTATGTGTGGTTAAGGTTGATTTGATGGAGGAGTTTGTGGATCTCATTTATAGTGGAGTGCTCGTGTGGAGAGGTCGGAAGCCGAGTTGAGATTGAACGAGGTTATAAGAGATCTAAGGTCAAATGTTCGGACGTGGAAGGATGATGTGTCCAAGGAGGATGCGATGGAAGAGGAAGAGGCTAAGGCTAATGAAGTCAACATGGATGTGTATCGTGCTTCTATAACTGCTCGCATTTTACGTGACGAGAACAGTTGTATGCAAGATCTGTTTTGTTAAGTTATTTGACTTGGGGATGAGACTATTTGGAAACTTTGTTGTTTATGTTCATTAAGTTGTTCTTTGACTTGGGGATGTGACTGTTTGGAGACTCAGTGATGTCGTTTGTTGTGTAGTTCTATGAGACTGTCCGTATTTTATGCAGTACTATATGTTTTTATACTAAGGTACCTTATCTTTTACAGACAGAGTAACATAATATGCAGGTTAACCGTACCATTATGTATATATATAGCGTACCATAACCAGAATATATGAAGTACCTATCTTTTACATTAACGTACCTTATCTTTTACATACAGAGTACCATAATCTGGAAGCTTACCGTACCGTTATGTATAAGTATAGCGTACCATAACCATCATATATGAAGTACATTATCTATTACATATATCTTGTATAGTAACGTACCTTTTCTTTTACATATATAGTACCATAATATGCAGGTTTACCGTACCATTATATAAATACACAGCGTACTATAAACAGAAGATATGAAGTACCTTGCTTTTACATTAGCGTACCTTATCTTTTACATAAAGAGCAACATAATGTGCAGGTTAACCGTATCATATATATATATGGCGTACCAAACCAGAATATATGAAGTACCTAATCTTTTACATTAAGGTACCTTATCTTTTACATACAGAATACCATAATCTGGAAGCTTACCGTACCGTTATGATAAGTATAGCGTACCATAACCATCATATATGAAGTACCTTATCTTTTACATATATCTTGTATAGTAACGTACATTTTCTTTTACATATATAGTACCATAATCTGCAGGTTTACCGTATCATTACCTATACATATACAGTACCCTAATCTGCAAGTATACCTGCGAGGCTGTTTGGAGACTTTGTTTATGTAGGTTAACTTCTTTTGAGTTTGGGATAAGACTGTTTTGAGACTGTTTGGAGTTTGTTCATGACTCAGTGATGTTCGTTTTTTGTGTAGTTCTGTAAATCATACCATAATATGCAAGTTAACAGTACCAATGGGTGTATAAATATCGTACCATAAACATAATATATGAAGTACCTTGTCTGTTGTACAATAATGTACCTTATCTTGTACTTTAAGGTACCTTATCATTTACATATACCGTATCATAATCTGCAGCTTCGCCGTATCACTATGTATACATATAAAGTACCCTAATATGCATGTATACCGTACCATGTGTTGCACAATCGAAAATAAATCGATTCCTAAGCGAGTCGCGTTGTTCTGCGTGATTTTGACAATACCTAACAATAATAAAATGACTAAAAAATAAATAAAATTTGCACATGTAGGACTCACCCAATTTAAGATCAAATAGATCAAGTTAAGTTGTAAGATGTTCTTGCTTCTATCATTATATTCTAATGAATGTTGGAGTTGGAAGGTTTAATTCATGCTTGTAAGGTCTAATGCACCTAATTTGATCTGAAACGTAGCTAATACTCTATTTTAGGGTTTTAGGGTGGTTCCAGATGAAAAACTAATTCGTACGAACTCGAAAAATACTAACCCTAGTATACCATACCACATATTTAAGGGACGTCGTACCTTACATTGTTTTGTTGGAGTATCTATATTTTTGTTTTAGGCGTACCATTTCGGACACGGTGGTAGTACCCAAAATTACGTAAGACATCAAACATAATACTAAAGCCAACAACATGTCAGATGAGCTGTCTTATTTGATGTAATACCTCGTACGTCAGAAAAGCTGTCCACTCATTACAGAAAAACATCATAATTCTGTCCATTCATGACAGAAAACGTCAGAAATTGTCCCTTTCTTTTTGCACATCAACATCTTTTGAAATGCTTCATTTCTGACGAAATTACCCAAGTCTTAAATGGAACTTACTTTAATTTATACGGTACCTATTTCTGGAACGATACAGTACCCTCCGTGGCATGTTTAGTGTACCTTGTTTGCCTACATTACAGTACCATTTGTGCATATATTACGGTACCAAACTGAATATATTACAGTACCATGTAGGCATATATACGGACCATGTGTGCATATATTACGGTACCAAACGGGGCATATGTTACAGTACCATGTTGGCATATATTACGATATCAAACTAGCATATGTTACAGTACCAAATGAGCATATATTGCAGTAGTAAATTTGCTTACATTACAATCCCATGTTCGCATATATTACGGTACCAAACTGCCATATATTACATTACTAAATTTGCATACATTACGGTACCATGTTCGCATATATTACGATACCAAATTTACATATATTACAGTACCAAATTGGCTTATATTAGGGTATCATGTTCGCATATATTACGAAATTTGCATATATTACAGTAGCAAATTGGCATATATTACGGCACCATGTTCGCATATATGACGGTACCAAACTGGCATATATTACAGTACCATCTGTGCATATATTTGGTACCATGTTCGCATATGTTACGGTACCAACTTTGCATATGTTACAGTACCAAATTTACATATATTACAGTACCATGTTGGCATATATTACAGTAACAAATTGACATATATTACGGTACCAAATTTGCATATGTTACAGTACCAAATTTGCATATATTACAGTACTAAATTGGCATATATTAGGGTACCATGTTGGCATATATTAGGGTACCATGTTCGCATACATTACAGTACCAAACTGGCATGCCGGGAATCGATATTCGAGCACATTCTTTGGAGGGATACGTATATATCGATAAGCGTCATTGCTTCATGATTAATAGTAAGGAAGACTCCCTTTTATACTCAGACATTGCAAATAACGTCCCACCACTAACCGAATTTGTCGATGCCGTATTTTCAGATAATATGGCAACTTTCGTAAATGGTACGCTGTATAGTTTAGATTGGTACTGCATAACAGGACATTTTGGTACCATATAGACATGTTACTTGGTACGTCACATAGATACTGCATAACATAAATGTCCAACTGGGCTGTATCGCATAATATATTTAGGTACGGTAAAACAACAAACAATGGTACGTAATATACATAACAAATGGTACGTCGTAACATAGCTAAAAAAGAAAACCGAAATCTCGATGGATTAGCCTCAACAACTACCAAATCCTAACATTTCACCCTTATATGGAGCTCTTGGAGCGCATTGAGCTCCCGGATTTGGGATAAACCTTGAACAAAATGCGTGAAATCGATTAACCAAACCTTTCAAAAGAAAAGCTTACATGACAAAATCAAGACCAAAAATCGAGAACCCAACTTTCAAGAGGCTCGTCGGTCGTTGTCCGGCGTCGGAACGAGTGGAAGGAGGTGGTCGGCAAGACAAAAATTCGTCGACGGGGATGGAGCGAATTTTGCAGACAAAAAGAAAAACTGAAAAGATAAAAGAAATAAGGGTATTTTGGTAATCTTAGGTGATTAGGTACCTAAGTGTAAATTTTTTATCCAAATGGGTATCTAGCTATAAAATATGTCTGACAAGGTACCTAAGTGGCTTTTTGTTTTCTATTGGGTATTTATGTGTAGATTCCCGTATATATTATATATATATTTATTATTATTTTTTCTCGTATTTTACTATTATTATAGTATGGGGTCAGATTATTTTGCTTCGATCAATCGTCACGCCTAAAATTTTACGAGACATTTGAAAGAGAAAAATGCAGTCAAGTCATGTCGTCAAACTATAGTCCTAAGTTCATAGACTGGTCCATTTCGACAACTCTTACTAGGTTCGCTCTTGCTCTCAATAATTTCTAACTTGGGATTTTTATATTTTTATCACTCAAGTCAACACAAGCAGTTTCAAGTCAATTTACCTGTGATCGAGGCGTGTTTAATCATTTCACCCAAGCGAGAGACCGTCGATTGGAATCAAAGGGGTGTAAAGGTTTTAGTTTGGCTAGGACTTAGAAGGGAAGGAATTTAGAGGAAAGTGAGCTTATCTCTTCGTCATCTTCCATTTCTACGTCCGTCTCCTTTTTTTTACAGCGTCTTTCTTCTTTTCAATCTTTTCTCCCTCTTTTTCTTTTAAGAACTATCGCTTTTTATGTTATGCTCAAGCTGAAGCTCCGCTTCTCCAAGAGGCTATAGGAGATTATCGTAGGTGAAGTTCTTTTCGTTGGTTCTCGGGCCGATACCGTGCTCCTCTTCTCTTAATCCCTAGAGAGGTTTCAGAGATTATCTTTTGGAAAAGTTCACGGTTATGGAATTCGTACCCAAGGCTGCGCTCCTCTTCTCGTTTCCCGATATAAGACCGGATTATCGTTGGAGAAGTTCACTTCTTGGTGCTCCTCTTCCAGCCGTTCTGACGAGCGTACAAGATTATCGTTGGAGAAGTTCGCAGCAGGAACCATGCCACTTTCTACAAGGTAGTCGGAAGGCCGGTTCCTTTGGTCCTTGCGCGTTGAGCAATGCCTTCTTTTGTCATCATCCTACTTTTCTTTTGTTATCTCCCCCTCCTTTTCTCGTTTGAACAACCATTCGAAGAGTATAGAATTCGGTTGAAGGCTGGGAATGGGTTTCAAATGAAGAAAAGGACGTCGGAGAAGGCTCAAAGTGGATGACTAAGGGCAAACGTGGGGTAATTTATATAAGGCCGAACGAGGAATATCCTAAACTCCCTTATCATTTTCCTAACGATCTAACGCAAGATGAGTACGACAACAAGAATCACTAGGTAAGACAAGTAATTTATGTGTGACTCACTCGAGAAGTAGATCCAAAGAAAGGAAAAAGGAACAAGGCTTGAATCCTCACGCATGTAGAGTGACTTTGTGTCTAGTGGAACAATCAAATGACCTTTTAGACACAAGAATGCGACTTAGACTGACAAAATTTAAGTATTTAAATCGATCGCATGTCAGGGTAAAATTCTTGGTGACTTTAGATCAAAGCATCCTAAAGGATTTCATCATACCCCATTATATTATATATATACATATTTTATTATTTTTTATTATTATTATTTTTATCACGCAAGATACGGACAACCAAGCATAGAAAACACATAGAATAGAGCATGTGATAGCACAGAAGATCAGGTAATGCACATATTACGGAAGATTCAGCATGCCTAATTTTCCGACAAGGAATTGGAATCGTTTCTCATCCAAGGCCTTGGTGAAAATGTCGGCTAGTTGAAACTCCGTGTTCACAAAGTACATCTCTGTCGTGCCTTTTTCTACGTGATCTTTGATAAAATGATATCTAATGTCTATGTGTTTTGTGCGTGAATGATGAACAGGATTGCAAGTAATAGCGATGGCACTTTGACTATCACTATATATGGGTATATTATTTAGATTGTACCCATAGTCGCGAAGCTGTGTCCACATCCACAGCATCTGTGAGCAACAACTGGCGGCAGCTACGTATTCTGCTTCGGCCGTTGAAGTGGACACACAGTTCTGCTTTTTGGATGACCAGCAGACCAGCTTTTCTCCTAGAAATTGAGTGCCGCCGGACGTGCTTTTCTTGTCCATTCGGCAACCTGCATAGTCAGCGTCAGTGTAGCCGATAACTTTGAAATTCGTACCCTTTGGATACCATAGGCCAAGGGTAGAGGTGCCCTTAAGGTAGCGTAGAATTCTTTTGACCGCGAGCATATGGGATTCTTTGGGATCGGCTTGAAAACGGGCACACAAGCAGGTGGCAAACATGATATCCGGCCGGCTCGAAGTGAGGTAGAGAAGAGATCCAATAATACTGCGATACAGTGTGATGTCGACCGATTTACCAGAGGGATCGGCATCCAACTTGCAGCTTGGTGACATAGGAGTGCTGAGAGGCTTGCTCTGGTCTTGATGAAACTTCTTCAGAATATCCTTGATGTATTTTGTCTGACTGATGAAAATTCCATCATTGAGCTGCCTGACTTGAAGGCCTAAGAAAAATTGCATCTCTCCCATGTGACTCATCTCGAATTTGCTCTTCATGAGATCTCCAAACTTCTTGCAGAGCCGAGGATTTGTTGATACGAAGATGATGTCGTCGACGTATACTTGGACGACCATCAGATCCTTTTCATGCCATTTAATGAAGAGGGTTGTGTATATCGTACCTCGTATGAATCCAGACTTCACGAGAAAATCACTCAGGACATCGTACCAAGCACGTGGGGCTTGTTTTAGTCCATAGAGAGCTTTGTCCAAGCGATAGACGTGATCGGGATGTTCTTGATCAACGAAACCTTCCAGCTGAGCGACGTAGACTTCTTCTTTTAACAAGCCATTGAGAAAGGCAGTTTTAACATCCATCTGATAGACTTTGAAGTCTTTGTGAGCTGCGTAAGCCAGCAGGAGGCGGATAGCTTCGATACGGGCAACAGGAGCATAAGTCTCGTCGTAGTCGATGCCTTCCTGTTGATTGTATCCCTTAGCAACTAGCCTTGCTTTGTTCCGGATCACTTCACCATCTTCATTTTTCTTATTCTTGAAAACCCATTTAGTTCCGACCACTATTTTCCCATGTGGACGGGGTACCAAGGTCCACACTTGAAGACGTTCGAATTGATTGATTTCCTCTTGCATTGCAATTGTCCAATCAGGGTCTCGAAGTGCGTCTACTACTTTGGTAGGCTCGTTCTGGCTCAGGAAGCAAGTGAAAAGACTGTGTTGACGACGTGTCCTCACACCAACCGAAGGATCGCCAATTATCTGAACAACCGGGTGGCCTCTCGTCCACTTGCGCTCATGAGGCAAGGCTGAAGTCGATGCGTCAGCCATCTGTGGATCTAGATTGCCTATTGTCTCCGATTGATCATTTGTCTGAGGAAGTTCCAATACTGCACTTGGATTGATCGTGTCTGATGATACATCCTCGATGACCACTGTAGGTTCTTCGGTATTCTGTGGCAATTCTGAATCGGGTGGGGTAGAGGTGTGAGATGAACTTGGTACGTCGGTCTCGTTCGGTGGAGAATCCATTGTAGGTGTAGTCGTGTATGACCGATATACCGGTTCGAAGAGAGAATCCAAGTCATCTATTGCAAGTCTCGTTGCTTCGTCTGACACTGATCCTGAAGTTGTTGCCATCTTCTGTTGGTTTTGTTCCAACACACTAGTGATTACGGGTTCTGAAATGTTGTCTTCAGAAGCCATCGGGTTGATCACGGGTCCTGAACTGAATTGAGCAGGAACCAACGGGTTAGGCACGGGTCCTGGACTGAGTTGACCAGAAGCCATTTCTGCCACTTCGTGGAAAGTGACATTATAGCTTTCCTTAATAGTTCGGTTGGACTTGATATATACTCGGTACGCTTTTGATGTTGAAGAATACCCAACAAATGTAGCTTCGAATGCTTTAGGGTCGAACTTTGCACGTTGCTCTCGGTCGTTCGCCACAAAGCACTCGCACCCGAAGACTTTAAGGAAAGAGATGTTGGGCACTCTATTATTCACAATCTCGTACGGAGTCTTGTTGAACCGTTTGTCAACCACCATCCTGTTTTGAGTGAAACAAGCGGTATTGACTGCTTCAGCCCATAGAAAGTGTGGAAGTCTCGATTGGATCAGCATTGTACGAGCGGCTTCCACTAGTGTTCGATTTTTCCTTTCAACGACCCCATTTTGTTGAGGTGTTTTGGCGGCTGAAAATTGTTGACTTATTCCAAGTTTCTGATAAAACTCACTGAGGTGATTGTTCTTGAACTCAGTGCCGTTGTCTGTTCTAACAACTTGAATAGTCTGTTGCAGCAGATTTTGAGTTGTGTTCACAAAATTGATAATCAAATCACCGGTCTCATCTTTCGTTCGGAGGAACTTTGTCCACGTGTAGCGAGAATAGTCATCTACAATCACTAGGACATACTTTCTTCCATTGATACTCTGAGTCTGCATCAGACCACAGAGATCCATGTGAATTAGTTCCAATGGTCGAGAAACGCATTTTTCTTGACGTGATGAGATGCTCGCTTCATTTTTCCTAGGTGACATGCCGAACAATGATACTCCCTTTGTAGTTGTATAGTTGGAAGACCGTGAACCAACTTTTTCGTAGAAAAACGTTGGAGAGCTTTCATGTTTAGATGAGACAGTCGTTGATGCCATAGGCTGTTCCTCTGTAAATCAATATGAGAGATGAGGCATACAGCTGTCGAGGGCCGCACGGACGTCAGGTTGATCGTGTAAAGATTGGATCTCCGAAGTCCTTGAAGGAGTTCTGTGTCCTGACTATCCAAAATTCTGCACCGGTCAGCATGGAAGACCACCTGGAAGCTTTTGTCACAGAATTGGCCTATGCTGAACAAGTTATGGCGGAGGCCTTCGACGTATGAGACATCTTTGATGGTCAGATTCTTCAGAATGATATACCCAAGTCCTAGAATCGGGGCTGAATCGTTGTTCCCAAATCTGACTTCGCCGTTTGGTCGGTCTTTGTAGTTGCTCAGCAGCTCTTGTTTACCAGTCATGTGTGTGGAGCAACCAGAGTCGAGGTACCACACATGATGGATCTGCAAAAACAATTTAGAGAGCTTTAGGTACCCACTTAAGCATGGGTCCTCTCGTATTAGCAGATTTAACTTTGGGTTCAGATATGACTCCTAAATCTATTTTTGGAAGAGTCTTAATAACCCACTGCACTTTTGGAGAAGTGGGGGTTTTGCCTCTATAGGAGACTTGCCCCTTTTGGCTTTTGTCGTCCAAGGCGGAGATTTAGGAACCCATTTGGGTTGAACCTTACAGGGAAGGTTAATTTCAGCTCGTACAAATGCCTTGGAAGGTTTGACTGAGGAAAAGATCTTTTCTTGTGATAGTCTCCTAAGGTGCTTGGGGGATTTATTTTCTACGGGATACCTTAGGTGAGTACAGTCATGTACGGCGCCATAAGCTTTCTTTATGGCTGGATCTTGTTTCGAGTCTGCCTTATGGAATTTGTTTCAGAATGATTAGTAGTAATTTTCGAGGTAGAGCCTATTTCGAGATTTTTACTTCTATCGGTGATAGGCTGAAGTGAGCACGTAGAAGCAATTATTTTGAACGTAGAAATGACTCTTTTATTACTACGAGTGTCTTTTATTTTGACAGAAGGAATAACATGTTCAGAAACATTTAAATCTACTAGCTCCTTCTTTATTTTAGGACTAGACACTCTCGCCTTCGTAGTCGGTGCTGGCTCTACGCTCCCTTTGGACGTAGGTGAGGTAGAATTAGTCTTAGCACTTGTAATAGAATTATTAATGCTCTTATGATCTTTTGAAGGCGATTTTTCTATTTTCACGCTTTTTTATGATAGCGTGTGAGGAAGTTTGGGAGGACAGGGAAGCCTTGAGATTTTCCATCTCTTTAAAGAATTTTTTGTTTTCAGCTTCGAAATTCTCTCTTTCTTTGTCTAGTTTCGCCTGTGACTCCTCTATCTGTTTTATGATAGGGGGTTTGTAGAGAGAATTTTAATAATTAACGTTTTTGACTTCCTCGTAGTGTTCTTTAGAGTCAGGAGGTAAGACTTGAGCTAAATCACTGACAGATGTTAAGGATGGTTTCCTATTTTTGTCCTTTTCAATTAGTTCATTGTAGTCAAAGGGGATCTCAGACCCATGTGAGGCTTGTTTGATGGATGAATCAAACGCATTTTCATACGTCGATTCCGTAAAGTTCCTAAGAGAGGTTGCAGCTAAACCCATGTTCTTAATGTCATGCATTTCTTTCTTCCGTAAAATACGTGGGTTAGTGTAACATATGCCTTCTATTGGATTATAAAACGCTATGTCCTTGGGCTTGTTTTAAGAATATCGTCTGCTCAGAGTGTCCCCTACGCGTAAGAAGATCATCTAATTTTTTAATTTTTGCATACAACTTCCTGCGTTCCTCACTTAGGAGAGCATAATTATTTTCTACCGTCAGTTTGGCGGCTTGACAGGTGTCTAGATCCTTACTAAGCTCACTAACCTTAGCGTTGGATGTTTCTAATTGAGCTTCTAAGTCAGTGATCTTAAAGGTAGCTTCGGTTATCCTACAATTTAATGTAGCTTTCTCGTTGAGATGCCTAACCAAACAATTATAGTTATTTGCTAGCCTATCTTCTAATTCTTTAATCTTTTCACTATGCTGTCCTAAAGGAGGTTGACTAGTCTCTCTAGAATGTAGACTCTTAGTAAGTTCTTCTATTTTGGCGCTAGAGCTTCTAAGTTCTGATTCGAGACTATATATCTTCTCCTGAGCTCTCTCAAGTTTGTTCTCTACTTCCTTTATACATTTCTGCTCACGTTTCATGTTAGCATATTGCGTTTGATATGATTCTAACATGGTCAATAATTTGGAAGGAGTGGCTACCTCATTCGAAGACGTGGATGCGTTATCGTCGTCCGTATGAGTGGATGTTTCGACGTTCAATTCGTTGTCGAGACGGGCCATGAGGGCTAAGTTCTCTTCTTTGGAGCTCGATGTGTCCTCGAGCCATTGGTCCTGTTCGGCCATGAGAGCTACTCCAGCTTCTTTCTGTTTTGTCAACTGAAGCTTCCTGGAGTAGTAGTTTGCATCTCTCTTCTTCGGGAGAGTGCACTCTCTGGCGAAGTGACCTGCATTGCCACAGTTAAAGCATTTGTAGTCTCTTTGAGATTCTTGACCTCGGAACTCTCCGGAGCACGTTCTTTGTTCTTGGAGCTTGTAGTCCTAAGTCTGTTGGCTGAGGTTGAAGACTTCTTCTTGAAGTACTTCTTGCTCATCATTTGTCCAATGAGAGCTAACTGCTTTCCAAGGTCTTTCATGTTCGGCTCGATGTCCGAGTCCGATTCTCCTTCTGACTCTGATGATGAAGGTGGCCTAACGATCTTTTCCTTTCTTGATCTTGTGCTCCTCTTTTCCGAGACTAAGGCAACCGTGTCATCGGTTTGTTTGCCTTTCTGCTCTTTGATAATCTCGCGGATATCATCCTCATGCTGAGCGAGATTATCGAATACGGCATGGACATCCAACTCCTCTAGATCTTTATTTTGTCGTATTTGTGTGGATATTTTCTTCCATTCCGTGGGCAGAAAAGATAGAAATCTTATGTTTGTTTCCATGTTTGTCTTTGTTATTTCTATCTTCCTCATCTCATTGAGAAGAGTGAGGTATCGTTGGTAGATTTCGTATAGACTCTCCTCCGGCTTTGCTTTGAAGGAGTCTTAAGCAGTAAGAATGTTCGCCTTCTTGGCTTTTTATGCCAACTTCCGTCCTTTGCATCATCCTATGCAGCTCATCCCACATCCCCTTAGCCGATGTAAGGCTGTCTATTTGTCTGTATATATCGTTGGGGATGCCCTGCATAAGGGTATTCATGGCTACTAGATCAGCCTTAGCTCGAGCTCTTTCCTTCAGAGAGTATTCTCTAGGCTCTTTTAGTCGCCTAGAAGCTATAATTACTGGTGTAGCTGATTCGTCCCCGGGTACATGAACCCAGAACTGTGCCGGTCCCTCTTCAAGGGACTGCAGTAGATTTTCGGCTTGATCCTTTAGAGCTATGAAATTCAGGAAGCGGCTTCTCCACACTGTGTATTCGCCTCTTTTCAAGATCGGCGGACGGTTGTCATTTCCGAGTGAGTATGCATCCATGTTTGTATTATAGTAGTCGAGTTGTTGAAGGATCTTCGTTGATTGTTTTGAGAGTTGAAGACGATGTAAAGTGCTTCACAAGTGACGAAATTTGTTAGTAGCGTTTGATTCGAAGATTAGTTCGAGAATTATTTTCGATTCAATCTTTAAAGTATGATCGAAATTAATTTCGTCGATATAGAATGTATTTACTGTTCTCGTGCGAGAAATTTTGTCAGCGAAATATTCTACGAGCGAAATAAATTGCCCAGAATTGTTCAGTTGAGAAAAGTTTCCTGATCGTGAATTTATTTCGATCGTAAAGAAACAGTACGTTAGTAAGTTTCTCGACAAGTCAAAATAAATCCGTTGACTAGAAAAGTTTCTCGCGTATAAATGATTTTCACCTGGTCAAACGTTAAAAGGTTTGACTGAAAAAGTTTTTCGAGTGGAAGTTATTACGCATGCAAGGTCAAATTGGTCTCACTCGAAAACGTTTTTCGCTGGATAATGCTCGAGAAATATTTCTAACTATAATTGTTTCTGCTGATGACGATTCTAGCGCTGACTTTGTATTCTGACCGAGAAAAATTCTCGCGCTAAGTTTATCGATCGAGAAACTAATCCGGTCGCAAAACCTAGCGAGAAAAATTTGAGCAATCGAGAAAAATTCACAGAATACGATTAACACAGATTCGAGCAAAAACAAATAATCAGATAGTGAAGTTTGAGGTAATTGCTCGCAATCAAGTACTAATCACGCACGAACAAGCAATTAAACACGTTATGAAGCAAAATATATCGAATTTGATCAAAATCAGAACGTGTTCTTCATGTTCTTCGTCAACAGTAAAATTTCAGAATCAAATTAATCAAAATTCGAAGATCAAACTGCTACTGATCTAGTCGCAATGATCATTTATCACTTAATCTAGCACTGAAACATCAAATTCAAGTCAATTAAGCACAGAATTAAGCTATTGGATCGAAAAACTTTTCGCGCCAAATCTGTTCTTCGATGGAACAGTGTTCCAAATAAAATTTCGATCCAATTCTAACAATTTACGATTCAAAACAGAACGAATCTGCTCTGATACCAATTGTTAGGTCCTCATATTAACAACTCTATGATCCTAGGCTAGAATCCAAAGTAATTCGATCGTTTAGATAATCAATTGAATTCGATCGAAAAACTCAAGTTAAGAACACGAGAGAGAATTCAATTAGAGTGAGAATGTTACTGTTGTTTCTCTCTCTAGAAATCGAATTGCAAGCCCTTCGGATCAATTCTCCAAACTTTCTCTATTCAGCTCAATTCATTTACATGTATTTATACCAAACAAGCTTGGTATAAATATCAAGCTAATCCTTAATCTAAAGACTAATACAAATAAAGCCCCTATATGCAAGGACAACTAATGAAATCAAGCACAATTACAAATGATATTCTACACTATGTGATATCATATCGATTCTCATGCATATATGCATTTTAGAAGATAAATTTCCTCCCACCACGTCAGTGCCTTTGTCGCGCAAGAGTTCAATGCGCTATGGTGAAAATCCTCATCAAACAGCAGCATTTTATGTCGATAAGTCACTTGCAGAGGTCAATGCTTGTGGGATTGCCGCCGCTATTCAGCTCCACGGGAAGGTATATAAAACTTGATTCATTGATCATGACTTGCGTTACTACCTTGAGTGACGTGACTGTTTTATTTTCTTGATGTAAGATTGGTATGTAAAATTTTGATTGGACTTCTAGATACTAAAGAGTAAACAAGTGAAAAAATCGCCGAGTTTCACACAATTTTATAATCTACATCTGTTATATTCCATGCATGGATTTACTTGGAGTGCTATTGAGATCAAGTTCTCACATGGATCCTGTTTCGACAATTCGCTAACTATGCAATCATGATAATAAGTTGTTTAATTTTCTTCAACTGTGACATCTGGTATTAGCTCAATGAATTAGCTTGCATTTTCTGGATCTGTCTATGCATCTATTTTCGTCAAATGGTATGGAACATTTAATAAACGCATCATGTAATTTGATAAATGCAGTTGTTAGCTTCGGTTATGACATTTCAAGCTCTTTATTAATGTTTCATGCAAGAGATGTCTTATAATAACTATTTAGACGCTGATGCCGCTTGGAACTGGGTATGTGAGCTTCCCAAACCCACGTGTGTAGTTGTGAAGCACACAAATCCTTGTGGCGTAGCATCACATAATGACATCGTCGAAGCGTATAGGCTCGCTGTTACAGCAGACCCTGTTAGTGCATTCGGTGGTATTGTAGCTTTCAAAATTGATGTCGGAGGTAATATTCGTTTGGGATTGGGTCTTTTACTACATACTTAAGATGAGACAATCCTCTAATAACAAAAATCACTCATCAAATAACTTGCATAGGCTCTTCCAAAGGAAATCAGAGAATTTCGCAGCCAAACAGATGGCGAAACACGAAGTCTTACGAGATCGTAGTTGCACCCAAGTACACGGAGAAAGGACTCGAAGTTCTCCATGGGAAGTCCAAGACGTTGAGAATCCTCGAAGCAACTGAAAACAATAAAGGGAAGCTCTCACTTAGACAAGTAGTCGGGGGCTGGTTAGCTCAGGACTCAGACGATCTAACCCCCAATGATATCACCTTCAACGTTGTCTCCGAGAAAAGCCCTCAAATATAAAATGAACTCAAAGATGCCAAATTTGCATGGCTCTGCATCAAGCACGTAAAGAGCAATGTATTGTTATTGCTAAGGTCAGTCAGAGCGCAACCCAGCCTAGCTAGATTCTTCTGTTATATAATTCTCTTATTACAATATGTATTATTCATTACTTGTCTGTTTTGTTTGTGTAGAATAACTGTATGTTAGGAATGGGAACTGGACAACCTAACCGTGTCGAGAGTCTGAGATTCCTATGAAGAAAGCTGGGGATGAAGTCAAAGGAGCTGCTTTGGCTAGTGATGCATTCTTTCTATTTGGTAAGAATATGATTTTTGTATGTTATTCTAAATATGTGCATACTTGGATTGATCGAGTTCAAAGTTCGATTTATTTTATTTACTTTTGAAAAAATAATAGCGTGGAATGATGCGGTGGAAGAGTGCGATCGATGTAATAGTAGACTGGAGGGAGTATAAGGGACGGCCACACGATTGAGTGTTGTAATAAATACGGAGTTTCGCTTCTTTTCAACAATGTCAGGCACTTCAGGCATTGATCAATCTATCACGGCGATACGATTGAGTGCTGTAATAAATACAGAGCTTTGCTTCTTTTCAACAATGTCAGGCACTTCAGGCATTGATCAATCTATCAGTCAATCTGAGTAATGCTAACTTTTGTCGTTTTCGCATTTTCTTTCTCTCTTTTTCTGGTAGGGGATGTTGTCTACTGCTAGGTTGGCGATAGATTTTGTTCCGCACCTTATGAAATCTGCTATAATGTTATTACGTACAATAACAATTAGTCTCCGTGATAGATTGTCAGTACATAAAATAGTCTTTTCAACATTAAAAAGTTGATAATACTCTTGTCTCACACGTCAAAAGAGCTAATTTTCGATGAATTGTACCAACAAAACTCGTAATTATATCTAAAATGAAAAATATAGCAGAAGAAAGTATACCATCTGTTTCGATATTATACCAATAAATAGCACCATTATGATTTTACAATGCGAAATTAGACATTACACCAACTGATTTTGCTAATATACCAGAAATTGTAGAAATAATATCATCTGTTTTTGTTATTTGTAAATCCAGACTTATAGCAGAACATTTTCTTTCTTTATAACTATCATTTAACTGTAATCAAATGATATTTCTACTTTTTCGCGTGTTTGTGTCCATCTTCGCCTCACAAAAGGCATGAGGTTTGTCATAAAACCTAATTGCATGTATTTAAGATCATATAGATAAGGTGCATTTGTTATGCCTTGCTTTAACATTCATGGGTTTTCAAAACCAAGTCCTTTATGAGGATTATAGAAATCAATATCTGAAGGTTTGTTCAAGCAAATGGTCTGTTCTGTCTGTTCTCGTCGGGTTTTCAAACCTTGCTTTAACATAATTGCATGTATTTAAGATCATATAGTGTCTGTTCTCGTCGGGTATTTAACATAATTGCATGTATCAATATCTGAAGGTTTGTTCAAGCAAATGGTCTGTTCTGTCTGTTCTCGTCGGGTTTTCAAACCTTGCTTTAACATAATCGCGCGCAAGGTTTTCAAACCTAATTGCATGTATTTAAGATCATATAGATAAGGTGCATTTGTTATGCCTTGCTTTAACATACATGGGTTTTCAAAACCAAGTCCTTTATGAGGATTATAGAAATCAATATCTGAAGGTTTGTTCAAGCAAATGGTCTTTTTACGACAAATTTGGAGCGATAATTAACATTTGGTCCCAAATCGAATTTCTCTCGAGAAACTGCGATTGAAAAATTACTAATTTTGCCCAACTTCTTGTGATAGTAAGTTTTTTTAATTTTTCAGATTGACTTCTAATTTTAAGTAAAGACCACATAAGTGCTCCCCCTATGTATGAACGAAATATGTAATTAACTCCCTGTAATTTCCGAACAGTGACATCTGGCTCCTTCTTCAGAATTTGTAAATCTGCATACTCAGAGCAAGAATGTTGAGAATATTAGAGTTAATTTTGGAAGCAATTTTTCTATGTTAGGCTTCCCGTGAAATATTTTCAAGATGAGTTGATTAGATTCAAAATCACAAAACACGTTACGATCCAAATATTTTACCATCTAAAATTCGAACCAATGCCATGTGTTCCAAGTCGAGATTAATTCGTGAAGTCTTCCTCATGGTTTCTGCAATACTTAGAGAAAGATCATCGAAATAGTTTGGAGCTTTAGGCATAAATTTTTGTAAATGCTCCCCCTCAAATAGGGCACATATAGAATCAATTTCGAGTACCAAACATATACTATCCTAGATACATGGTCCCATAATCATCTATTCAAGATATTGCGTGAGGGTATGAGCAAAAAATTCGCATCTTATCAATTCCGCATAGATGCAAATTAAAATTGCATATTAAAATGTGCGATTTAAAAATATTTTTATATATATAATTTTTGTTTTATTATATATGTATTATTAATATTAATAGTATGGGGTCAGATTATTTTGCTTCGATCATTGTCACGCCTAAAAATTCACAAGACATTTGAACGATTTTATGCCGTCAAGTCTCGTCAGCAAACTTAAGTCTTAGGTTCGAGTAGGGTCCATTTCGACAACTCTCACTAGGTTCGCTCTAGCGCACATTTATTTTTTACTAGGGGTTTTTTATTTATATCACTCAAGTTAACACAAGTCATATTAAGTCCATTTATCTGTGATCAAGGCGCTTTTAATCACTTCACCGAGCGAGAGATCGTCATTTTGGAATTAAAGGAACTTTGAAGCTAACTTGGTTATGACTAAGAAGGGAACGGAACGTTTTGGGAAAAGTGACCTTATCGTCGTCTTCCATTCCTTCGTCCTTCTCCTTTACTACGGCATTTTTCTCTTTCGTCCTTTTGTCTTTTTTCATCCTTTTATCTTTTGTAAATTTTCCGCACTTGCTCAAGCTAAATCTCCACTTCTCTACGAGGTTCTTCTTGTTGGTTCTCGGGCCGATACCGTGCTCCTTTTCTCTTAATCCCTAAAGAGGTTTCGGAGATTATTGATTTGAAGAAGTTTATGGAATTCGAACCCAAGGCCGTGCTCCTCTTCTCGTTGTCTCGATATAAGACTAGATTATCGTTGGAGAAGTTCACATCATGGTGCTCCTCTTTCCAGCCGTTCTGACGAGTGTACGAGATTATCGATGGAGAAGTTCACAGCAAGATCCATGCCCTCGTCTTAAAGACTTTGAGAGGCAGGTTCTTTTGATCTGTTTTTCTTTGTGCGTCGAGCATTCCTCGTGTGCGTTTTCCACCTTCTTTTGTCATTTTTTTCTTTTTCTTCCCGTTTTTCTCCCCCTCTTTTTCTTGATTGAACATCCCGCCAAAATTTCATATTGTCGGTTGAAGGCTCAAAGGGTTTTCAAATAAAGAAAAGGAATTCGGATAAGGCTCAAAATGGACGACTCAAGGCTATGTTAACGAATTCAAATTATATTTGGCCAAGTGAGAAATTTCCCAAATGCCTTAATCATCTTCCTAATGTCCTCTTGCGAGGTGAGTATGAGGCCAAGAATCACGAGTTAAGACAAGCAATGATTGTGTGACTCACTCAAGGATAGATCCGTAGAAAGAAAATAAAGAAGGCTAGAAATCTCACTCATATAAAATTGAGACGCAGTTCTATTTCTTGGATGACCAGCAGACCAACTTTTGCCTAGAAATTGAGCGCCACCGGATGTGCTTTCCCTGTCCATTCGGCAACCTGCTTAATCAGCATTAGTATACCCAATTAATTTGAAATTCGTGCCCTTAGAATACCACAATCCTAGGGTAGAGGTGCCTTTGAGGTAGCGTAAATGTTAGGTCCTACGATTAACAACTCTATGATCCTAGGCATGAATTCTAAGTAATTCGATGATAATGATTGACATTTAGAATCGATCGAAAAACTCAAATGAAGATCGAGAGAGAGAATTCGAGTAGAGTGAGAAAGTTACTATTGTCTCTCTCTCTAGAAATTGAATTGCAAGCCTTTCCGATCAATTTCCAAAACTTTCTCTATTCAGCACAATTCGTTTACATGTATTTATACCAAACAAACTTGGTATAAATATCAAACTAGTCCTAATCTAAGGACTACTATACAAAACGCCCCTAATTACAAAGACAACTAATAAAATCAAGCACAATTAAAATATATACTCTACAATCTCCCCCTTTCTGCTTGATTGCGTTTCCGCGCTGTTTGTCCTTGTCGGGCGTAATACGATCTGCGCAAGCCCAGCGCATACTCAAAGAGTCTAACTGCTTCCCTCAGCTTCAAACGCTCCTCGACATCATCTAGCAATTCCATCAGGAGCGGCTGTTCTCTCACGAACCTGTTGATTCTCAGCATCGTCTCTCGGTTGATTTCTTCCAACCTTTGCTCGATATTCCTCCTAATGACCTTGAGCGTTCCGTCGCAAAACTTATGAATCTCTGTCTTCAGCATCAACCTAGTCTTCTTGGCAATTGGATTGTTGTAGGTGATGCCAATGACTGAGCTGATGTGCGCATGATTGCTTGGAAGCACTTCGATCTCAGGTCCTTTGTTGAGCGGTTCGGCCATATTGACCTTCTTCATGTTGCTCTCCAGAGCCATATGAAGGTCATGCGCTGCAAAGTATTTGACTTGGCGCATCATGAACCGGTAGAGCCCTTCGAGGCCTTCCTTTTTTATGAAGCCTTGAGGACCCTTGTACTTCTCCACGTACAGCTGATAGAGGTTGTATACCTCGTCGGCAGGGAGGTACGGTAGGTCGCTCTCGCTCAGATCCTCTCGGGTTCTGTCTATTCGCTCGATGACATAGTGAGGTGTTGGAAGTCCTCCTTTGGCATAGTAGATGCTGAGAAGCTGGCAAATTGGGGAGATACTCTTGTAATGACTCTTGACTTGTCCTTCAGTCATCCCCAGCCTTACGTCAGGTCCTAGTTGAGTCAGCATCCAGAGGTATGTCATCCTCTTCTGCTGATCCCGGTGAGAGATCCCTCTTAGCTCAAATTCGTTCGGCTTTTTGATTCTGCCCGGTGACCTCCAAATATTCACGGACTTCTTCGAGGAAGGGTATCTCTATTCGGATATTTTCCCACGGCGTATCGATCCGAACGGTCCCTAGCATTTGTCTTGTGGGGGAAACCGCTCGTTGCGTGATCAGCTCTGAAAGCCCTGTGGGATCTTGTTCGTGGTCTACGTCTTCCTGAAGTTCGTCGTCTTATATCAGCATGAGGTCCACCGAAGCTTGCTGCAAAATTTGTCGAACTTCCTTGAGCCGTTGTACTTGATGCTCCTCGGGCATATAATGGGTCGCCCATTGTTCTTCAAAAATGAATTTGTCGAGATATTCATGTGGGTTGACGCCGTGTCCTGAAGGGCCCGATTGTTCTGGAGCTGTTGAGGGAGTAGCTTGGGTTTGTGCCAGAGCTACGAGCATCGCAACACTTGCTTCTTCTTCCGGAAGCAAGGGGCTTGAGTAGATCGGTGGTGTGGGCGGAGGCATCCGTAGGTTAAAGGTTGGTGGGTCGATATGGGTTAGAGTGGTGGTGCGGTGCGTGATGTGGGTGGTTTGTGTTTGGGTTTGGGTTTCGGTTTCACCTGCTCCAACGCTTGTTTGCGTCGCGCCCGAGCCTTGTCCTTGGCCACTTGTAGATGTTTGTGGCCTCTTCTCCCCCTCATGATGGTCCTGATCGTCAGGATCGTCATGTATGCGCCTTGAGTGGGAGCTTTGGCCTCGGCAAGTGTCAGTAGGTGGCTCAGGATGATCCACCAATCGCCTATAAAGTGATTCTTCTTGAGGCGATCGAATGGAGAGGCCGATCAAGCGGGCGAGTAGTATGTCGTGGAGCTCGGTGATGGGTATGGTGTATGGGTTGATGAGGATGGATGAATTGGCTAAAGGGTCGGTGGGTGTGGGTTGTGGAGGTGTGGGATTGGGTCGTGACGACGTGCCTTCAAAGGCAGGTGCTTTCCCAGTGTCTCTGTGGGATGCCTCTACGGCAGTAAGAACTCTCTCCAATATCTTGTCTTCGAGCGATTGAACAGCAGCGGAGAGAGCGGCTTGGAATTGGTCATTCGTCACAAACGGTGCGGACGCCTCCTGTTTCAGGACGACTGATGTCACCTGTTATCAACCCTTGAGTAGGCATCGACTCCTCAGGTTGGCTCACAATCACTTGAGGTTGTGACTGTATGAGACTTCCACCCAATCCTAGAGTCGAATCTTGAAGATTTGCCTCTATGGGTGTTATGGCAGGCTCAGGTTGCGCCTGCGAACCAGACACTGGTAGATTTGGTTGCGGCTCAAGATTGAGCGAAGAAGTACCGGCATCACTCGTAGAAGTGGTCAGCATCGTGTCTAGTGCGGTAGTGATGGCCGGGAAGAGGGACTCCAACTGAATGCTAAGTCTCCTGGGAGTCCTTTTTATCAGGCTGATTTCCTCATCTGACTCCGTGTCAGACGGGGTGGCTGTATGAGGAGTAGGGTCACGATCGACGTCCTTCAGTGCCTGATCCGTCACCCGTGGAAGCGAGCTTTGCCCCATTTCAACCTCAAGTTGTGCTATTGGTTGAAGAACCTCCTCAATGGATTCTTCGAGCACGCCAACATGGACGGGCACTTCCACTTGATATTCATGTTCAGGAGCCTCGAGCGCCATCTCAGTAGCCACGACGTCTATTAGTGTATCATCTATGTCGGGCATTTGCACATCGACCAATGAAGACTCCTGTTGAAGCACCTGAGCGACAACATCTATCGTGTCGTCAGGGCTTGGTTGGTGTTGTTAGGGAGGGCTCACTTGGAAATCTGTCAGGCGCCCTCTGATCATTTGTTTGGTGAGATTATGTTCCCGACAGAATCTCTGATATTCAGCTCCCGCGGGGTCGGCGAGCTGAAGAAGGTTGAGCGGAATCAGCATCGACGGTTGGTCCAAGTCCGTGAGCCGTGGATTGTGAAAGAACTTGAGCTTGGGTGGTTGATAATTTCCTCCCGGAGGCAGGCAAGGAATGTTCTGCTCATGCATCTCCATATATTGGCGAATGATGATATTAAACCACCGAGCGTAGGGCACATTCTTCGATCTCCGATTCTCCTTTAGCCGTATCTAGTCTGCAAGATCATTCCAGATCAGCTGCGTGAAATCGTAATTTTTGGAGAATGCGAGTCCATGAAAGATCCGCAGTATGTTGCCATTGCCCTTGTCGAAGCCAGCATACTTGGGTGATAGACACTTGTTCACAATCCCGAACAGTGTCTTCTAGGGATGAGGGATACCGCTGCTCTGGACTTGAGCTAGCTTGGTGAGCTGCGGTTGATATCCCATCTGCATGAAGTCAAGCACCATTTCTGCGTCTGATGGGAGCGGGTTGTTGTTTTCGCTGTATGGCAAGTCCAGAATCATCCCGAACTGGTTCTTGTCCATATGTATGTGCCGCGTCCCAATTATTGTGGAGAAGAGAAGAATGCCCCATTTGCCACTAATCCTTGTATACATCCCCAGAATTGCTGGAGATAGACCATTGGCACGGATGCGGTGACCGTCAATGCATGCCAGATGGGGTGCCCTTGCAGGATAGATACAATGATCTCGTCCGGACACCGGAAGGTGCTCAGATCGAGCTGGAAGTTCGTATCATGAACCTTTAGATAAAGGTTGTGGTCGTAGATGTGATTATAATGAGGGTAGCGATCCATCTGAAAATAAGAGATATAATAGTTCATTAGTTCATAAATTTGATTTTAGTCGAAAATTGATTTAATTTCATCAAACTATAATATTGTGTCAAGTCATGACATGTTTGATGAATTTTGAATTGAAATCGTGTAGCATGCATATAGGATCCTTGATTTAATAAAATGTAATGGGATGATTGTAATTTCGAATTAAACATGTAATGCGTGAAAAGAATTCGAAATTTTCTAAGCATTTGATCGAGAGAAATGTTACTGTTCATGCCGAGAGATTTTTCGCTCGAGAAATTTGGTTTTGAAATTGATTTCCTATGCATTGATTTCAATTGAAATCAACCCCTTTAATTTTGGGATCGAGAAATTTTTATTTGCTAATGTTCGCTACAGGGTAAAAGACAAAAAATATTCTAAGTGTTGAAGTGGAAATCGTGAGGCTGTAGCCAGTCAATTTTACGATCGAGAAAAATTCCGCGTAAATTTACGATCGAGAAATTACTCCTCAGGTAAATTTACTATCGAGAAATTTTCCTCAATTGAATAAAATTTTTCGATTTGAAATTTGTCGAGCGGTACGTGATTTTCGATCGTAAGAAAATATATTTATTATTTATTTTTCGCTGCTTTATTTTTCTATCAAGAAATTAGTCAACGAAAAACTAAGTCAATTTTCAAGAAAAATTTTCGATCAATTAAATCCTAAGCAGCGAATTTACGATCGAAAAATTAAGCGTTGAAAAATTAATTTTTCGCTGCTAAATTTTTGCGACCGAAATGAAATTAAATCGAAAATTCTATTTTGCGATAGTAAGTTTTATGCTTGTTCTAATTTGCATCAAAATTGTCTGTTCAGTGCTTAAGTTTTTCGCTCAAAAAAATCCTAATTAGATTTCTCGATGGTAATTAATTTTTCGGTCAAAATCTTCTATCTTTGCGACTAAATCAGAATTTTATCGATCGAAAACTAATTTGATACAATCCGTATCTCAATTAAATTGGAATTTAATTAAGACTGTTTGCGATCGACAAAAGTTCTTCGATGGCTTCAAACATTCAAATGCCCAATTTCATCTAAACTCAAAGTCGAGTCGAACATGCAGATTTTCCAAAGATTCATACTACCAGATTCATAAAGAACATCGCAAATATCTTAAGTGCAGGCATAAATCTCAGAAAAACTCATAATCAAGCCTAAATCACTAAAAAATAGTATACGGTTTTTCCTGTTTTGAGAACAGTCGAGAATCTAATCTTGAGCATGCGAAAAACTTCAAAATGCAGATGCTAATGGAGTTAAATCGCACGCAAAAGGCAAAAGGATCTCATTTCTACCTTAAACAGACAATTTGATGTGGAAAATCAAAAGATTTATGAGAAATTTGAACTGTCTTTGAAAAAGTGAGAAAGTTTTTCGACTGATAAAAAGTGAACTTTTATTAACTCGCTGTAAATCATTGTTGGGTTTGCGATTGGACATTTTAAATGGATCAGGCCCATTACTATTTGCGCTCGCGAAATATTGATTTGAAAATTTCTGTTCAATTTAATTTCTCGATCGCAAATTATCGCGGCTAATCAAAATTGTTCCCAACACTGTTACGAGAAACTTATGATCGTGAATTAAGTCTTATAACCAGTTTCTCGATAGTAAGTACTTCTAAGCTTTTCAGGTTGACCCCTATTTCGAGTAAAATCACATTGTAAAGCTCCCCCTCAGAATTAAAATAAATGCAATTAACTCCCTGTATTTTCCGTGTAGTAACGTCTAACTTCCCTGACAGAAATTAAAAAGTCTGTACCACTCAGAAAGGAAACGTTAGAAATAATGGAGTTAATCAACAATTATTTTAGGCATGAAATATTTGGTCTCTGACTAGCTCCTTTCCTTGCAGTGTCGACGTCTTGCTCCTTAATTTTGTTTGAAGGAATCTGAAACGCTTAGAGAAAAACGTCAAGAATATTTGGAGCAAATGCACGATTTTTATATTTGCTCCCCCTCAAATAATGCGCAAGAATTGACTGAGTATGCAAGCATATGAAATCAATTCAAGTCACCAGCATATAAAAATATGCAATTTACCTAGTAAGCACATATACATGGTCCCCAAAAAACATGTATTGAAGATATTGCGTGAGGGTCAGAGCAATGAAAAATTTATCGCATTTTAAACAATTTAGTACCAATGCAATCTAACATTGCATTTAGAATGTGCGATGACAAAATAAATTCACATTTATTCAATTCAACGCATATGAAACATAACATTTCATGTCAAAATGTGCGAAGTTTTTCCTTTCACGATTTGTTTTTATTTTTCAGAAATTAAAAAATATTATTTTTCTATATATATGTATATAAAAATTTTTATTTATTTTTGTTTTATGTATGTAATATGTGTTTGTATGGGGTCAGATTATTTTGCTTTGATCAATCGTCACACCTAAAATTTTACGAGACATTTGAAAGAAGAAAATGCCGTCAAGTCATGTCGTCAAACTAAAGTCCTAAGTTCATAGACTGGTCCATTTTGACAACTCTCACTAGGTTCGTTCTTGCACTCAATAATTTCTAACTTGGAATTTTTATATTTATATCACTCAAGTCAGCACAATCAATTTTAAGTCAATTTACCTGTGATCGAGGCATTTTTTAATCATTTCACCTAAGCAAGAGACCGTCGATTGGAATCAAAGGGGTGTAAGGGTTATAGTTTGGCTAGGACTTAGACGGGAAGGAATTTAGAGGAAAGTGAGCTTATCTCTTCGTCATATTCCATTTCTACGTCTGTCTCCTTTTGTTTCAGCGTCTTTCTTCTTTTCAATCTTTTCTCCCTCTTTTCCTTTTAAGAACTATCCCTTTTTTAATGCTATGCTCAAGCTGAAGCTCCGCTTCTCCACGAGGCTATAGGAGATTATCGTAGGCGAAGTTCTTCTTTGTTGGTTCTCGGGCCGATACCGTGCTCTTCTTCTCTTAATCCCTGGAGAGGTTTCAGAGATTATCTTTTTGGAAAAGTTCACGGTTGTGGAATTCGTACCCAAGGCTGCGCTCCTCTTCTCGTTTCCCGATATAAGACCGGATTATCGTTGGAGAAGTTCACTTCGTGGTGCTCCTCTTTCCAGCCGTTCTGGCGAGCGTACGAGATTATCGTTGGAGAAGTTTATAGCAGGATCCATGCCACCTTCTAAGAGATAGTCTCGTTTGAACAACCATCCGAAGAGTATAGAATACGGTTGAAGGCTAGGAATGGGATTCAAAGGAAGAAAAGGACATCGGAGAAGGCTCAAAGTGGATGACCAAGGGCTAATATGTGGGAAAAATTTTATAAGGCCGAGTGAGGAATATCCTAAGCGCCCTTATCATTATCCTAACGATCTAAGGCAAGGTGAGTATGAAGCCAAGTATCACTAGGTAAGACAAGTAATTGATATGTGACTCACTCGAGAAATAGATCCAAATAGAGAAAAAAAAAGGAACAAGGCTTGAATCCTCACATATGTAAAGTGGCTTTGTGTCTAGAGCAACCTAATGACCTTTAGACACAAGAATGCGACTTAGACTGACAAAATTAAGCAATTAAATCGATCGCATGTCGGGGTAAAATTCTAAGTGACTTTAGATCAAAGCATCCTAAAGGATTTCGTCATCCCCCCTTATGCTATGGGTGTATATATATATATTATTATTATTATTATTATTATTATTATTATTATTATTATTTTGTTATCACGCAAGATAAAGACATATAAGCATGGAAAACACATAGAATAGAGTATGTGATAGCACAGAAGATTAGGTAATGCACATATTACGGAAGATTCAACATGCTTAATTTTCCGACAAGGAATTGGAATCGTTTCTCATCCAAAGCCTTGGTGAAGATGTCGGCTAGTTGAAACTTCGTGTTCACAAAATACATATCTATGGTGCCTTTCTACGTGATCTTTGATAAATGATATCTAATGTCTATGTATTTTGTGCGTGAGTGATGAACAGGATTGCAAGTAATAGCGATGGCACTTTGACTATCACTATATATGGGTATATTATTTAAATTGTACCCATAGTCGCGAAGCTGAGTCCTCATCCACAGCATCTGGGAGCAACAACTGGCGGCAGCCACGTATTCCGCTTCGGCCGTCGAAGTTGACACACAGTTCTGCATTTTGGATGACCAGCAGACCAGCTTTTCGCCTAGAAATTGAGCGCCACCGGACGTGCTTTTCCTGTCCATTCGGCAACCTGCATAATCAGCGTCAGTATAGCCGATAAGTTTGAAGTTCGTACCCTTTGGATACCATAGTCCAAGGGTGGAAGTGCCCTTAAGGTAACGCAGAATCCTTTTAACCGCGAGCATATGGAATTCTTTGCGTTCGGCTTGAAAACGAGCACATAAGCATGAAACATGATATCCGGCCGGCTCGAAGTGAGATAGAGAAGAGAATCAATGATGCTGCGATACAGTGTGATGTCGACCAAGACAGAGGGATCGGCATCCAACTTGCAGCTTGGTGACATATGAGTGCTGAGAGGCTTGCTCTGGTCTTGATGGAATTTCTTCAGAATATCTTTGATGTATTTTGTCTGACTCTCTCCCATGTGACTCATCTCGAATTTGCTTTTCATTCGATCTCCGAATTTCGTGCAAAGCCGTGGATTAGTTGATCCGAAGATGATGTCGTCGACGTACACTTGAACGACCATCAGATCTTTGTCTTGCCATTTGATGAAGAGGGTTGTGTCTATCGTTCCTCGTATGAATCCAGACTCCATGAGGAATTCACTCAGGACATCGTACCAAGCACGTGGGGCTTGTTTTAGTCCGTAGAGAGCTTTGTCCAGTCGATAGACGTGACCGGGATGTTCTTGATCAACGAAGCCTTCCGGCTGAGCGACGTAGACTTCTTCTTTTAAAACATCGTTGCGAAAGGCGGTCTTAACATCCATCTGATAGACTTTGAAGTCTTTGTGAGCCGCATAAGCCAGGAGAAGGCGGATAGCTTCGATTCGGGCAACAGGAGCATATGTCTCATCGTAGTCGATGCCTTCCTGTTGATTGTGTCCCTTTGCAACTAGCCTTGCTTTGTTCCGGATCACTTCACCATCTTCATTCTTCTTGTTTTTTGAATATCCATTTAGTTCCGACTACTGTTTTTCCATGCGGATGGGGAACTAAGGTCCACACTTGAAGACGTTCGAATTGATGAATTTCATCATGCATCGCTATTACCCAATCCGGGTCTTGAAGTGCGTCTGCTACCTTGGTAGGCTCATTTTTACTTAAGAAGCAGCTGAATAGACTGTCTTGACGACGTGTCCTCACTCCATCCGAGGATCGCCAATTATTTGATCAACCGGGTGACCTCTAGTCCACTTGCGCTCCCGAGGCAAGGCTAAAGTCGATGCATCAGTCATCTGTGGGTCTAGATTTCCTATAGGCTCCGATTGATATTTTGTTTGAGGAAGTTCTAATTCTGCACTTGGATCGATCGTCTCTGATGATTCTTCCTCAATAACCACTGTAGGTTCTTCGTTATGCTGTGGCAATTCTGAATCGGGTGGGATAGGGACGTGAGAAGAACTTGGTACGTCGGTCTCGTCGGGTGAAGAATCCACTGTAGGTGTAGCAGTGTGTGACCGATATACCGGCTCGAAGAGAGAGTCCAAATCGTCTAATACAAGTCTCGTTGCTTCTTCTGACGTAAATTCGGAGCCTGTTGGTTTTGTGCCAAGACACCAGTGATTACGAGTTCTGAGATGTTGTCTTCAGAAGCCAACGGTTGAGCACGGTCCTGAATCGAGTTGTGCAGGAGCCATCGGGTTAGGCATGAGTCCTGGACTGAAGTGACCAGAAGCCATCTCTGCCACATCGTGGGAAGTGACATTATAGCTTTCCTTAATTGTTCGGTTGGACTTGATGTATACTCGGTACGCTTTTAATGTTGAAGAATACCCGATGAAAGTTGCTTCGAATGCTTTAGGGTCGAACTTTGCACGTATGGTGTCACCGTATCAACACGGTCAACCTCTCCTCACACTGATGTATCGTGCATGTGTTATGCAGTGCAAATAAAAATGCAACAGTACATACATAAATAAATATTTTGCTCGAAAATATTCCAACTCTGCCCAATAGTTCGCTAACGGTAACTCCCTCGTCAAATTATTGTAAGAATATTTCCCAAAATTCATCAATAATAATTCTCCGTAAATTCTAACTCTTTGCAAATAAGCCTATCTACCCGTAAATTTATTTATCTGCCCGACCATATACTTTTCCGACAATTATTAAATCTCGAACACCCTGAAATGTCGAAAACATTAAAAATGCCAAAAACTCCTTAACGGCGAAAACCTATGAAATACCGAAAACTTATTAATTAATGAAAACCTTGCCCAAAAGGTAGCATATCGAAAAGTTCTCCTTGCCGAAATATTTCAAGACTCTCAAGTTCTTACATCTAAATTAATTCACGTGTCTAAAACATATGCACATCAAAATACACGAAAACTCTAGGCTCTTACCAAAACTTGGTGATTGTAATAAGTATTAAGGTTCGAAAACCTTACATTGGTCAAACATCTAAATACCAAAACTTTGGAATTGTGCCATAAACTTAAATACGCATGCCGAAATCTTTATGATACACCGAACACTATAATGCCTTGTCGAAAATTTATTAAACATGACACACCCTCACATGCCGAAAACCCCAACACACTAAAACTCATTGCCATTAAAAAATAATTAATAACTGAAACTTACCAAATATTCAGTACCTAAGTCCCGCAAACTCAAGACTACCGAACTCTTAATTTGTCAGCCTTGATTTTTCGAAAACCCTAATTCACTGAAAGTTTATATATCTATACTAAAATCCATTCTAAGTCCAACATTGTCTTATACTAAAATAATCTGACCCCGAAAACAATAACCACTATAATTCCTTTAGAGTTTCAATCAATTTTCTTATCTAGAAGACTATACCATCTCGCACTTAATATTGCTCATTCAAGTTCTGGAAATCGCCCTAACATGTGAGGTCACGGAAATATAATATACTCCACCTTGAAGATATAAAAATCACATAAGTCACAAATTTCAATTATATATCACTTAAATCACGAATCACATATGATACTGAAACTCATCAAATCCAACCATATTTATGTGTTGTAGATGAAATTTCCACCTACCTCACATCCAAGCTTTTACGGCTTAACTAATCCTAGCTTGTCCCCACTTAAGCTTTGTCCTTGTTTGAGTTGTTTTCCTATCTTCGTTCTTTCTCTGTTCTTTTCACTCTTTAGTTCATAAGGGTTTTCCTTTATTATTACATGATACACATATATATACACGTATATATTATTGCATATTACCATGTGATTAAGAAAGCTTCCTACTAAGTCATACTTATAATAACATAAAGATCCTCCACGTGTTACTCTAGTCCCTTTTAGGTTTGTCAGATATGAATTGATTATATATAGAGGAATTTTATGGTGCTCACCTTATATGAGCACCTTACGTGGGCACCTGTCGATGTGGCACTGATTCGTGCCATGCCGACATGCCACACCATGTTAGATGACACATAACGCTAACTAACACATTCTAGGGGAATTGGTCGACATAGCGGACAATGATGTGGCATGTTTATGCCCACAGATCAATACCACATAACGGGTGCCACATAAAGCATAAACATGCCACATCATTGTCCGATATGTCGATCAATGACCCCTAGAATGTGCTAATTAGTATTACGTATAATCTAACGTTGATGTGGCATGTCGACATGGCACGAATCAGTGCCACATCGACATGTGCCCACGTAAGGTGCTAATATAAGGTGAACACCATAAAATTCCTCTATATATATAATGGCTATACGGAAAGACAATGACCATTATATGAATTGTTAATAGTAAGATCATGTTCTTCAATTACAACATCTTGAGGAGTTGGTCTTGGGTAATAATATTTGGTTTGAATTGGTTTACTAGCAAATTTTGAAGAATTTCTTAATTTATTGATTTCTTCAATAAAAGTATTATGAAATTATCAGAATTTTCAAGCTGATTTTCAAAATCTTCACTAAAAGTGTTAAGCTTTAAATTTTTAAACTTATTTTCAATCAAATCTTCAATTTGAGTAATCGAATTTAATTTAAAATCAACAATCTCGGGAGGAGGTTGAATACTGGTAGAAGCTATATTAGCTATTTTAATTTCACTTATATTTTTATCTTTATTCATTAAAAGATAATTTTTTATATCTTTAATAGAAAAAGACATTTCTTCTATATTTTTTTAATAAAGAAATTTGTTCTCCTAAAACAATAACATACATATTTGTATACTTTTTTTTTAAAAGACCATTTATATGATCTATAGTAACTGTAAGGGTTTCGTTTTCAAATAATTTTTGAAAAGCATTATAATAGAGAATTTTATTATCTTTTTCAATTTGAAAACTGCTTTGAGGAGGATAGATTGACTTCATATTTTTCCCCATTGAAAGCTTATAACTTCTTTCAAGAACTGAAATCATATTTTTAAAATAATTTGTCAAAAACCAAGGAATAAAAGGTAATTTTTCATTTCTTTTTGACAAATCAGTATAAAATTTGTTTTGAATAATAATTTTATCTTCTTTATTAAAACTTTCAAAAAACCATTTTCGAAAGAGTTCCATTTGGGTAAATTAAATTCCTTTTGAATTTCTTTTCTTGCCGGAGAACCCGGACTAAAATTAATTTTAGGTTTTAAATCCATCAAACACAAAAATCCATTTCTGACTCGGTTATTTCCTCGTCTTTATTTTTAGAAATTCCATGAACTATTATCAGAATTAATTCTTAATTCTTCTACCCTATTTTGTAGATAATCGTTAGAGGTTGATTCTGTAACTTGAGAAGTCGAAGCTCTAGAGGGAGATTTTATCATATAATCACATGGAGATATATGATAATGAGAAGAGGCTGATCTAGTCATTCTATATCTAGGAGTTCTAACATCAATAGATCTACGACTTTGATTAAACTGTATTTGAACAGTTCCATCAGTAGATTGTATTATTTGAGTG